>JBBGZY010000996.1:2897500-3430000 GCA_037952925.1 Lithobates clamitans | reverse complement strand
GATACAGGTGAGTTTAATTACAAACTACAGGAGCATCACAAACTTGGAATGTAATTATTTCTTACATTTTTTTTTTTTAAAGGTGCCAATAATTTTGTCCAATCCCTTTTTGGAGTTTTGCATTGAATGTGTCAGCTTTGTCTTTTTGTTCCACTTTTTTTGTGTCATACCAATACAAACAAAAGAAATTAAACATGAAAATGCCTAAACATTTGTAATTGCTACAATTTTCTGGGGAAGTGGTGCATATATGTGTGTATGTACAGTGGGGCAAAAAAGTATTTAGTCAGCCACCAACTGTGCAAGTTCTCCCACTAAGAACCCTTTCACACTGGGGCGGTTTGCAGGCGTTATTGCGCTAAAAATACCGCCTGCAAACCGCCCCAAAACAGCCTCCGCTGTTTGTTCAGTGTAAAAGCCCGAGGGCTTTCACACTGAAGCGGTGCGCTGGCAGGAGAAGAAAAAATCTCCTGCAAGCCGCATCTTTGGAGCGGTGTATTCACCGCTCCTGCCCATTGAAATCAATGGGACACCGCGGCTATACCGCGGCTATAGCAGCGCTATACGAGTGGTTTTAACCCTTTTTCGGCCGCCAGCGGGGGGCTTAAAACTGCACCGCTAGCGGCCGAATACCGCGGTAAAACAGCGCTAAAAATAGCGCTGTTTTACCGCCGACGCCCCCTACCGCCCCAGTGTGAAAGCAGCCTTAAAAAGATGAGAGAGGCCTGTAATTGTCATCATAGGTATACCTCAACTATGAGAGACAAAATGTGGAAACAAATCCAGACAATCACATTGTCTGATTTTTGAAAGAATTTATTTGCAATTTTCTGGATAATCCAAATGCTCTCTAGAAAATCTCAGACGGGCCTAGACATGTACTGGCTTAAGCAGGGGGACATGTCTGGCACTGCAGGATCTGAGTCCCTGGTGGCGTAGTTTGTTACTGATGGTAGCCTTTGTTACGTTGGTCCCAGCTCTCTGCAGGTCATTCACTAGGTCCCCCCCAGCCTACCCCCCCCCCCCCCCCCCCGTGTGGTTCTGGGATTTTTGCTTACCGTTCTTGGGATCATTTTGACGGGATGAGATCTTGCGTGGAGCCCCAGATCGAGGGAGATTATCAGTGGTCTTGTATGTGTTTCATTTTCTAATTATTGCTCCGACAGTTGATTTCTTCACACCAAGCTGCTTGCCTATTGTAGATTCAGTCTTCCCAGCCTGGTGCAGGTCTACAATTTTGTTTCTGGTGTCCTTCGACAGCTCTTTGGTCTTCACCATAGTGGAGTTTGGAGTGTGACTGTTTGCGGTTGTGGACAGGTGTCTTTTATACTGATAACAAGTTCAAACAGGTGCCATTAATACAGGTAATGAGTGGAGGACAGAGGAGCCTTTTAAAGAAGAAGATACAGGTCTGTGAGAGCCAGAAATCTTGCTTGTTTGTGTGTGACCAAATACTTATATTCCACCATAATTTGCAAATAAATTCTTTTAAAAATCAGACAATGTGATTGTCTGGATTTGTTTCCACATTTTGTCTCTCATAGTTGAGGTATACCTATGATGACAATTACAGGCCTCTCTCATCTTTTTAAGTGGGTTGTGGCTGACTAAATACTTTTTTGCCCCACTGTGTGTATATATGTATGTGTGTGTGTGTGTGTGTGTGTGTATATATATATATATATATATATGTGTGTGTGTGTGTGTGTGTGTGTGTGTGTGTGTGTGTGTGTGTATGTATATATATATATATATATATATATATATATATATATATATATATATATATATTTATTTCAAGTTTATTTGAAGTGTCACATAGTGTGTTGTACTGCTGTCCGGTGATGTCCATTGGGATGCAGAAAAATGCAGACATGTTGCATTTTTCTATACTGCACTGCATATCACATCAGCGTTTTGTTGTAAACAGGCCACAAAGAGTATTTTTTTTTTTTTTTTATACAGAAAAAAGCAGCACTATACCCCCTCTGGCCAGCATCTAACATAAACACAGAACAATCAGTGTGCATGATGATGTCGTCATGTAGGCCACTCTCTACGCGTTTCGTCACAACTGTATTTTTAGACTTTTTATCGGTTCATATCATTTAAGCAATGGACTTTATAACTGATGATTTCAATAGATTTGGGTGTTCGGATATATGCACTACTATTGCATTGTTTGAGATATATGTAATTTTTTTTTGCACATCATTAGTAGTTTGGGGTATAGCACTGTCTTTTTTTCTGTAAAAAAAAAATCTTATGTTTGTAATACCCAAACATTAGATGGCTGCTTTAACCTCCCTACATTTTGAAGGTGTGGTGAGCATGGTCTTTTATTTTTCATTTTCATAAGAAAATATTTGTTTTCTATGTACCCTAGCGCAGTTTAGATTAAGGGCTTCTTCACACTTAGTGCGGTGACCTGCATTTTTCCACACTGGAGAAAGGCAAGTCACTATACGTCCTGTGATTGAGCCCTAATCTAAACTGTGACCTGGTGTACTCTATAAGTGAATGCAGCACAGTCTTTTTTTTTATTTTTTCCTCCATGGCCACCATATGCAGTAATGACCGTCTTTAGCACAAGAAAGATATTGGAAAAGAATACCTAGGGCTGCCCCAAACATGCCCCCGGTATATTAGAGAAATTAGGACAGTCTCTGTATCCAAGGATTAGGCCAAATTTATATTAAAATAACAATTTATTGAGAAAAAAGAACGTGGTTAAAATTGACTTGTACATAAAGTTTTGGTAGACAGTTGATTACAACCGTGCATCGTTAATACAGATGGTTCCAAAGAAATGGATGAACCTCATGGATAGTGTGGGGAGCTGAAATGTAGATCTTGATACAATCCTCAAGCACAAGTAGGCAGCATGCTGGTTGTGGGATAGTGACATCACTGCCATTGATTTGTCAAGGGTACAGCTCCACTGCCATCACACCAGCATGAGAAAGACTACCAATAAAGTCCAGTTCACTTACGTAGTTAGGTTGAATAAATACACAAGCCAATCTAACCTATAGAGAAAATAAATATTAAAATCTCCATATACACAATTCTATACCCACAGTTGATCTAGAGCAGTGATGGCGAACCTTGGCACCCCAGTTGTTTTGGAACTACATTTCCCACGATGCTCATGTACTCTGCAGTGTAGTTGAGCATCATGGGAAATGTGGTTCCAAAACATCTAGGGTGCCAAGGTTCGCCATCACTGATCTAGAGGAAGGCAAAACCCTATTTAGCATAGCCCAGTTTGCTTCAGTGGAGAGAAAAATTCCTTCCTGCTTGCCCAGGAGGAAATCAGACTATCCCTGGATCAACTACCCGTGGAGTTATTACTGCTAAATGGTAGTATCCATTTATATTTTTGCATTGTTAAAAACGACCTACTTAGCTGGCCAAAAATAGTTCTTGAGGACGTGTATTCCACATTTTCACAGCTCTTACTGTGAAGAAGCCTTTCTGTATGTGGAGGTTAAATCTGTTCTCCAGTTGTAAACAGTGCCCCCTTGTCCTCTGTGACCTTAAAGTAAAAACTCTACACCGAGTTTACTATATGGACCACTTATGTATTTATACATGTTGATCATATCCTCCCTTAATCTCCTCTTCTCAAGAGAATAAATTCAGTTCCTCTAATCTTTCCTCATAGCTGAGCTCCTCCATGCCTCTAATCAGTTTGGTTGCCGTTCTCTGCACTTTCTCCAGTTCTCTAATATCCTTTTGGTGAACTGGTGCCCAAAACTGAACTGCATAATCCAGATGAGGTCTTACTGTTTTTTGGTAAGCTGGATAACGATCCCAAGTTGCACAGTGCAGTTAAGTCAAGCTGGCAAGGTCTCTTTAACAAATGTTCACTGTGGATGGTTGTCAACTTTGGACAACCTTTTTTTCTAGTTTTGGGTGAAGTAGAATGGTTAGACTCAGTTTTTTTAATTCTTGCTGTGGCTTCGTTGATGTATCCTGGAAGTGTGGTCATGCCCCTTCGACAGAAATCGGCTGCCATACACACGGGCCTAATGTCAACCAGTTTCTAATAAACCAGCCGATATTTTGCCCGTGTGCACAGGGCTTAAGGCTTTAAAGTGTACGTAGACCCCAACAATGAACTTCCCAGCTCCCTTTTTATTACTCTATATTAAAGAGGAGTTCCACCCGAGGTCCAGTCAAAAAAAAAAAATTAAAAGTCAGCAGCTACAAATACTGCAGCTGCTGACTTTTAATTGGACACTTACCTGTCCCAGGGTCCAGCGATGCGGGGGATCGAAGCCCCGCTCGTCTCCCCCTCCGTTCATCGGCATTGCAACTGTGGGCGCCGGGCTTTGGCTTCACAGCCTGGCACCCACTGCACATGCACAAGCGGCGCCGCCGCGCGCCGTGATTGGCCGCTCAGTCACCTGGGACCTGTAATGGGTCCCAGATGATTGACAGGAGGGAGGGAGCAGAGCTGAGCCCTTCCTGTACCGAGGGGGAAGTGATGTCACCAGCCCAGGCACTGGAAGAGGCAGACTACGAGGGACCCCCTAGCAACAGGCATTTAGAGGTAATTAAAAAAAAAAATATCCAAATGTTTTTTTGTATTTTTTTTTTTTTTTTTTTTTTTTAGGATTTTTCATGTAGTTTTTTTTTTTTTTTTGGGTGGAACCCCACTTTAAGTATACAAGTGAAAGCATTTTGTTATATCTGTTGGATGAATTAATGAATTAATACCTGTATATCTTGCTAGAAGCCCTAATAATACATTCCTTTTCTCTTTGCCTGTGCTGTTATCAGTTACATTGGGGAAATAAATAAAGCTTCCTGTGCCATTATAATAGAAACTCTTGCTTTTTATTGAAAAGCCATAAAAAACAGAGCAGATCACTCCTAATTAACAAATAAGCTTGCACCCCACTTTAATTAGAAGGATCTGCTCCCTCTAAGCTTAGAGGTGTGGCACAGGCTTTATGCCTACACCGCTATCTAAGTTCACCCATATGTTCTTTGCTCTCTCTGTGGACTACAAAACACCCTTTCCCATCCATGTTATTATGCAGAGTGTGAGGGGAGGTGTTCTGGAGTCTAATCCTAGGGTAACAACTCTGCTTCTCCGTAGATACAGTATGATAAGTAAGCGTTGTCACACTGGGGCAGTCTGTTACTGGTGGGATCACAGGTGAAGCCTGCTAAAACCACCTGATCAGTCCCAGTGGTGTAGTAATAAACAATGCTTTTCCCAGCATCTCTTTAGCATGTATTGCATCTACTCTAGCCAAAGATAATTTGTCTATCAACAAAGCTTGGAAAGCCATAAGCCATGCAACAGTCTGCCTGTATTTAGACCTCAAGCTGGGAAAGGCAGTGAGCTAGTAACAGTAAATAGGGGGGGGGGGGGGGGGGAGAAAATGCTGGCTACATGCTGAATATCATACAATAGTTGCAAGGAAGATTTTTTTTTTTCTGTTTTTCTGGCTTGGGTAGCAATAATTTTATATAGTTTTTTTTTTTATTAACCAAGCTAGCATTCCCCCCTTGCTCAGGGACCTGCATTATGTGAGGACATGGGGAATATTTAGGCTGTTCTACTTTCTTGTTCCTCGCTAGATAGTTCATCACTCTCGGCTTGTGTCACTGTGACCGCCACTTGGCTGATTTTTCGAAGTTCACTTTTTATTCTCAAGTGTACGGCGGATTCATTTTGTGCTGTGGCATTAAAGAAATGGCGTGACTCATGCTGCTCGTCCCACCTAAATTGTAGCCCGCTGAGGTTCCATTAGGTTCAATCAGGCAGGAAGCGTACAGCATGTTCTTAACCCCTCAAATGCGGACCAAAGAGCAGGTGGCAGGAGATGTTCAATTTCTTTCATACTCCTATATTCATATCCTGATGCTACTAGATTAGTACGATCTTATTTAAGCCAATTTTTTATATTATTATTATTAATGCAATATAGATTTATGTGTGAGGATGTTTTTATTTTATGATGCTCCAATGAAAATAAAAAATGAAGCCTTGAAAGCATACCGGGAGCACAGGTTATCTGCTCAGTACTTCAGTCTTCTATCTGAGCGTTGTTGTTGGGCAGAAGGCACATCAGTCCTGTGATCGATTAATCTGGGAACCCCCTTTCTTTGCCTGTTTTTGTAGTTCAGGAGATTAAAATCCAATTCTGTGCTCCAGGCTTCTCTCCTCAACCAGCCCTCCATTTTATGCTTTTTCGTACTTCTCTACGTACCGGTTTCCTGAGTCTTCAGACCAGTCACGTGACATGCATGGTCTCTTCACCTATTCTCCAAGAGTTGGCGATCCTCAATGATGCAGAGGGAGGCATTAACTTGATTACCTCAGTGCCACTATCCGCATCATTCTAAATGAGTGCAGGACTCTGAGGTGACACCGACCTCAGAGGGGCCCACAAGGTCCTTTACTCACAGTATGTCCTCAGACTTCCGGGGTATAATTGAAGTGATTGTAAGGGTTTGTTTTTTTTATTTATTATTTAAAATAACAAACATATCATACCTCCACTGTGCAGCTCGTTTTGCACAGAGTAGCCCTGGACCTCGACTTCTGGGGTCCCCCGGCGAGAAATAGAGGGTTCAGGTAAGTAAAACGGGGGCACTGGGGGGCTGCTGCACTGCAAGAGGTTTTTCACCTCAATGCATAGAATGCATTGAGGTGAAAAACCACAAAGGTTTACAACCCCTTTAATGGCACCATACAAAAGTGCCATTTGCTACCATGTGTTGCCGTAATGCTCATTTTACAATTACAAAATCATTCCGCGATTATTAAATGCATCAAACATTGAATTATATTAGTGCCACAATGTAAAAAACAATAATCAAATGAGCCTACTAGCAATGAATCAAAATAAGCCTATAGAGTCTGCGCACCAGTGAATAAGTCTTTGAAAGAAGGGAGCAAGTTCCGTGTCTTTAAACTGTCTTAATATGTGAAAACACCCAGTGCTAGCTCCAAATACACCACATGTATTCGCTTACCAGAGAACATGTGACTCCCAGTATATGTAAAGCCAAAAGCACTACCGTATATACTCGAGTATAAGTCGTTCCGAGTATAAGTCGAGGCCCTAATTTACTACAAAAAAATGGGAAAAACTTATTGACCCGAGTATAAGACGAGGGTGAGAAATGCACAGCTACTGTAAGTGGAAAAGAGGGTCAACAATGCCCATTTGCAGCATCACTGTGCCCATTTGAATGCCTCACTGTGCCCATTTGCAGCCATAGGTCCCCTGAACTTCAAACTCGGTAGTTAAGGGTTCCTAGATGCCCCCTAGCTGCAGCCAAAATTTGGGGTCTCTGAACCCAAAGGGTCCTGAAATGACATTGCTGCAGATGGACACAGTTGACCAAATTTGGGGCCCTGTATCTCAGGGCCACTTAGTGCTAGGAACCCCAAATTTGGTGTGCAAACCCAGTGGAACTAGCACCATAAAATTTCCAAAGCTGGGGTTTCTAGCACCAAGTGGCCCCGAGATACAGGGCCCCAAAAATCAGTTCAGAAAATGTCAAGCACTTTTCTGCAGCAGAAAATGACATTTTCCGAATCGGTTTTGGGGCCCCATATCTCAGGGCCACTTAGTTCTAGGAACCCCAGCTTTGGATATGTTATGGTACCAGTTCCAATGGGTTTGCACACCAAATTTGGGGTTCCTAGCACTAAGCGGCCCTGAGATATGGGGCCCCAAAGTCGGTCCAGAAAATGTCAAGCACTTTTCTTCAGCAGAGAATGACATTTTCCGAACCGATTTTGGGGCCCCGTATCTCGGGGCCACTTAGTGTTAGGAACTTCATCTTTGGATATGTTGTGGTACCAGTTCCACTGTGTTTGCATACCAAATTTGGGGTTCCTAGCACCAAGTGGCCCTGAGATATAGGGCCCCAAAGTCGGTTCGGAAAATGAAATTTTTTGCTGCAGAAAAGTGCTTGACTCGAGTATAAGTCGAGGGGGGCACTTTCAGCACAAAAAAATGTGCTGAAAAATTCGACTTATACTCGAGTATATACGGTAATACACTTATGCTCCATAGTCAGAGGTATATAAGGATCTGTTGTTTCCCCAGCCCATATGCCACTCTGGGAAGGTAGAAAAAAAGAGCACAAAGCTTGCATAGCGTAAAATCCTCAATTCAGCATTTATTGTAATGGTTAAAAACCACTTACAAGTATTGCAAGATCGGCATCCAACAAACTACAGTATCCTGAATTCCTATCACATATGCGTGGTAATGTTAAGACTTCCAGCTCCGCCCTACGCATTTTGTTACAAATGACATCATTAGGGGCAATCATTTTACAGCATATTAGACGTGGATTTGAATTGACCATAATTTTGTTTTGTTTCGATTGCACACTGGATGCGATCTTCATTAAAAATCTCTTCAGACTTTTTGTTGCTCAGAGTTGACAAAGCAGCCATTTTTATCTAGGGTTCCTTCAGAGTTTCGTAGGGGACCTGTGATGCACTCGCCTGCCAAATTATGGTGCCTGCGTATTTATAGCGCCAACACCACGTGGCAGAAGGCCACACCATTCCCTTTATCGTTATCTGGGAACCCCTCTTCTTGCCTGTTTATAGTTCAGGAGATTAAAACCCAACTCTGGGCTCCAATGCCCTCCTCTTTCCAGGCAATATTTTGTTTTTCTCTACGTACCTATTTTCAACGTTTTCAGGCCAGTCATATGACATGTAAAATCCTTTTTGCATGCCCTCCAACTGTGGGTTGCCCTTGAGGATACAGAGTCGACATTATCTTGATTACATCAGCACCACTTTCTGCATCATTTCTTGGTTGGTATTTATTGATTTTCAAAATTTAACAACGCACAAATATAGCAATATCAATACACTTACATCCTATTACAGAGTCCTCTGCATCTTTATACTGTGAGTGCATGAGGTCCTGCATGTCCTCAGACTTCTGGGGGGGGAATTCTTGGTACCGCACTAAGTGTTGTGTACTTTATGGCAACGCCTTGATCTGACTATGACCATAGATAGGTTTTGTTCTTTTTGCTCTGAGTTTATAGAGGAGCCGCTCACAACTAGGGTTCAATGAACCCTTGGGGTTCCTCCAGGGTTTGCTTATGGTTTCTTGTGCTGTGATTGACCTCTGGTGTCCACATAGTTTGGAGACAACATCACTTGGCAGAGCCATCTGCGTGACACCAAGGATCTGTAATGGTGTCAATCTGACCACTACTGTAAGAGGGGCATTCCTCTTACTGTGCTCCAATGTAAGGAGCATCTTTCCACAGCCCCCAATTAATTGGTTTAAGAAAGGGTTCCCCAAGACTTGAAAATGATTTCAAGGGTTCCTCTTGGTGATAAAGCATGCATGGGGAGGAAGGGAGGGGAACTGTGACAAATAAACATTTACTTTATCGTTGAAGATATAAGCTTGCTTTCTTATTTGTCATCTTATTGTCCAAGAAGGATACTAGGGCATCTGATTATAGAATCATGTACAGGTTGCATATTCTGGTAATTCTTTTGACATTTTTGAAGGGTCATAGTTTGATGACGTTTCCAAATCTGACATTTCTCTGGTTTCTAAAGGTCCGGCTCACTGGCAACATTACCGTTCGCTGCTGATGCTGGAAGCGATGCAAGATGAAGTAGCCAAATCTCATTGCGAGCTACAGAAACTCGAGCTGGGTAAGTAATGGGCCTTTTTATCAGGCCAGACATTCTGTCCTATCTTGTTGCGCAATCGGTCTCCTCACAAACCTATTACAACGCTATCCATCATCTGGAGGACAAGAGGTCGCCATCTGCTTCATAAATACAGAGTGGTAAAAAGCCAATTTATCTAAAAATGTGAGCTGAAAATTACAGTGCAATATGTAACAGGCTGCTCACTTGAAAAAAAAATACTTTCAGATGTTTGACGGTGACCGAGAAGAGACTACATAAAGCTACTTTATTTTTTTTTTTTGAAGATGCAATAAGTAACAAAAAGTGTGAGATGTTCTGTAAAATGTTCTATTTGGTGTGATTTATAGCTCTGAAGACAAGAAAAGCGCTCACTTTAAGGGTAATATAGAGCGTTTTTTGTACTATTTACTTTAATATGGTCAGAAATACAAAAATAGTTAATGTTTTTTTTAAACGGCTAAATTTGAAATAATAAAAATGTGTGAAAAAATAGCCTAAGTTACAGTAGGTGGAGCTCCTAGGCTACTTTTCACATGCTATACAGCTTCTTCTAATTAGAAAAAGTTAAAGCCCAACTGAATTTTCAGCTTAAAACTGCTAAAGTCTAAAAGCTTGGAGTAGGACTTTATGTAGGTAATGCATGTGCTGGGCTCTGTTTGAGACCACTGTGGTGGACCTACATGTCCTCTTGTCATTTTTCATCTGTATCAGAGGTTGAGAACTTCATGAGTTTTACCACCTTAGGCTTTCCCTCTGTATATACTAAGTTACCATTCCCTCTTTACTCTGAGGATGTGGCTGGACTTGGCATCTCTTGCATCACATCTGACCTGTCCTCTAGGGCAGGGATATGCAATTAGTGGACCTCCAGCTGTTGCAAAACTACAAGTCCCATCATGCTCTGCCTCTGGTGCTTGTGGGCTGTCAGAGTCTTGCTATGCCTCATGGGACTTTGAAGTTCTGCAACAGCTGGAGGTCCGCTAATTGCATATCCCTGCTCTAGGGTTTTCCTTGGATCTGCATCCTCTCTTTTATGTATGCAGCATTGGGTACTTTAATGTACTGTTTTCTCCTGATGAAGGCTATATGAGTTGAAACATGTTGAGGTGTTTTTTACAGAACGATACTGAAGTCATCTTTATTTGATGGAATGTACACATGCTATATAAACCCTTGATGTACCGTATTTATCGGCGTATAACACGCACCGGCGTATAACACGCACCCCTATTTAGGAGGGGAATTTTAGGGAAAAAAAACTTACATTTAAATGCCCATCATTGCAGCCTTGCCCCAGTGCAGCCTTGCCCCAGTGCAGCCATGTCAGTGCAGCCTTCCCCAGTGCAGCCTTCCCCAGTGCAGCCTTTGATCCTCTGTCCTGGGCTTCAAAATCGCCAACCGCGATTTGAAAATGGCGCCGCCGGCGCCGAAATACACAGAGCCGGTCCTCGGCTCTTCCCGGCGGCTCTCGTTCACTTTCGGCTCCACTCGTAGTCCCGAGCGGAGCTATCCGAACCTAGCCGAGTAGGTTCAGATAGGTCCGCTCGGGACTACGAGTGGAGCCGAAAGTGAACGAGAGCCGCCAGGAAGAGCCGAGGACTGGCTCTTTGTATTTCGGCGCCGGCGGCGCCATTTTCAAATCGCGGTCGGCGATTTTGAAGTTGTGACAGCTCGGGATCGCAGGGGATCGGCGTATAACACGCACCTGCAATTTTCCCCCTGATTTTAAGGGAAAAAAAAGTGCGTGTTATACGCCGATAAATACGGTAATTCATTCCAATCTTTTTATACTTTTATATTTTTTAAGTGTATTGATTAAAGCAATATATTTTTATAATTTTCCACTCTGTTATGGTATCTATATATTGTTCCACTCCATGTTTTTAGACTATATCCAATCAGGGATGAGGTACCATTTTGAAAACAACCAAGATTGTAACAAAGCTGCTAAATACATTAAGTGTATCAAAACAAATGGTGTACAATGTCTTACAATTCAGGTGTAAAAAGCAGCCACAGCCCTGGAAAAAATGCCTATGCAGAAATGCTGTAGAGAAGGCCACTTGGTCTGTGTGTGGAAGCAGTGGTCTCTCTGCAGAGGTCCAACATGCCTCCCTGATTCAGACATACACTATATTGTCAAAAGTATTGGGACACCACATTCAACTCTTCTAGGAAGGCTGTCCACAAGGTTTAGGAGTGTGTCTATGGGAATGTTTGACCATTCTTCTAGAAGCACATTTGTGAGGTCAGGAACTGATGTTGGATGAGAAGGCCTGGCTCAGTCTCTGCTCTAATCCATCGCAAAGGCGTTCTGTTGGGTTGAGGTCAGGATTCTGTGCAGGCCAGTTCCTCCACCCCAAACTCGCTCATCCATGTCTTTATGGACCTTGCTTTGTGCACTGGTCCAAATCATTTGGTGGAGGGGGATCATGGTGTGGGGTTGTTTTTCAGGGTTTGGGCTTGGCCTCTTAGTTCCATTGAATGAAACTTATAAGGCATCGGCATTCCAAGACATTGTGGACAATTTCATGCTCCCAACTTTGTGGGAACAGTTTGGGGATGGCCCCTTCGTGTTCCAACATGACCGCACACCAGTTCACAAAGGAAGGTCCATAAAGACATGGATGAGTGAGTTTGGGGTGAAGGAACTTGACTGACCTACACAGAGTCCTGATCTCCACCCAATAGAACCCCTTTGGGATGAAATTAAAGCGGAGAGTTCAAGCCAGGCCTTCTCGTCCACATCGGTGCCTAACCTCACAAATGCGCTTGTAGACGAATGGTCAAACGTTCCCATAGACACACTCCTAAACCTTGTGGACAGCCTTCCCAGAAGAGTTGAAGCTGTTATAGCTGCAAAGGGTGGGCCAACTCAATATTGAACCCTACAGACTAAGACTGGGATGCCATTAAAGTTCATGTGCGTGTAAAGACAGGTGTTCCAATACTTCTGACAATATAGTGTATATAGCTGTTTAATCAGCAGGGAGCTTTGTCGATTGCAGAGCTATAGATCTGACTCCGCAGGGGCTGTGTTGGACCATGCAGAGAGACCACTGCTCCCCCATAGGGAGCATAGAGAACAAGGGTCTTTCTGTATACCATGCTGGCAGGGGACAGGATTTTCTACTCCAGGCCTCGGCGGCTGCTTTCTGAATTTTGCACACATTCAGTTTTGATGCACCTAAAAATGCATTTATTCTGAATGTTCAATTGGTCTTTAAAATGAAATGCGACATTCTGGTGCAGTCACATATTTATGGTAGCCCCCGTTTTTATACTCGTCCGTCCCAGATCTAGAGAGATGACGCTCACTAGATGGCTTGTCAAATTCTTCCAAGCAAGGACCCTCTGTACCTCCATTCATCCCAGTGGAGCTCATGCTCCAGACTACACCATAGGAATGAATGGGAGGAGAGGAAGAATGTGACAAGTGACTGTGCAATCTAGTGAGCGATTATGTTGCTGGATCAGGGACAGGTGACTGGGAGGTTGGGGGCTGCAATTACAAAGGTGCAATTAATCTTTAGAGCGCACATTTCATAAGAGGTTTGTCGTAGTTCTATCAGAAAATGAATGGAAAAAACATCTGCTGCATCACCCAGCTCTATGGCACTAGCTAATCACAGTGGATCATAAAATGGAAATCAATAGCATGTCAGCTGCTGTCACTCCCATGATTCCAAACAAACCACTAATTTTAATGACAGGTCGGTAGATTTATTTCCACTCCACAATCAAATTGATTATCCTTAATGCCGCATTTTACAGATTTGAGGGTTTTTTTTCATGGCTGATGAAACCTCCTTTGTTAGATGTTAGAGAATATATTGTGTTCAAGATGTCGGTTATTTTACGGAGCTATGATATGGATCTTATGCCAAAAAGTATTTTTACTCAACTCCTCCAGGCAGAAAATAAGGAAGAAAACATTTAATTCACTTATGTATTCATTACAAATCATGAAATGTTTTTGTAATGTACACTAATAGAGGAAGATATCTTATCAGTCTCTTGTAAACCGAACACAGGAGCGTTCAGACTGGGAGGGACAGCATTACCCTAGCCGAGCAGTACTGCAATACACAATGCTATCCGCCTCCATACACAGCTCAACTTTTCTCTTATTCGGCTGCATGAGAAAAAAAATCAATTGATTCCCCCCATCTACGCTAATAGTATAGATCGGGGTATTAAATTAAAATTCATGGAGGTCCACTCAGTACATTATTTTTGCAGCAGAGGTCTGTATCGTATGTTTTTGCAATGTCTCTGATCCGTCTCATCGCAGCCCCTTCATTTTATATCGCAATCACGTTTTTATATAAATGTCCTCAGTCCTCTGCACATCACAGTCCCCCACTTCACATCAGTTTCCTCTTCACATTAGTGTCCAGTGCCCCTCCCCCTCCCACATCACTCCCTCCCCTTTACACCCCCCCACATCACTCCCTCTCCTTTACACCACCACCACATCACTCCCTCTCCTTTACACCCCCCCACATCACTCCCTCCCCTTTACACCCCACCACATCACTCCCTCTCCTTTACACCACCACCACATCACTCCCTCTCCTTTACACCACCACCACATCACTCCCTCTCCTTTACACCACCACCACATCACTCCCTCTCCTTTACACCACCACCACATCACTCCCTCTCCTTTACACCACCACCACATCACTCCCTCTCCTTTACACCCCCCCACATCACTCCCTCCCCTTTACACCCCCCCCACATCACTCCCTCCCCTTTACACCCCCCCCACATCACTCCCTCCCCTTTACACCCCCCCACATCACTCCCTCCCCTTTACACCCCCCCACATCACTCCCTCCCCTTTACACCCCCCCCACATCACTCCCTCCCCTTTACACCCCCCCCTTTACACCCCCCCCACATCACTCCCTCCCCTTTACACCCCCCCCCCCCACATCACTCCCTCTCCTTTACACCCCTCCACATCACTCCCTCTCCTTTACACCCCTCCACATCACTCCCTCTCCTTTACACCCCTCCACATCACTCCCTCTCCTTTACACCACCACCACATCACTCCCTCCCCTTTACACCCCCCTTATCACTCCCTCTTTACACCCTCCCACACATCACACCCTCCCCTTAACACCCTCTACATCACTCCCTCCCTTTACACCCTCCACATCACTCCCTCCCCTTTACACCCTCCACATCACTCCCTCCCCTTTACACCCTCCACATCACTCCCTCCCCTTTACACCCCTCCACATCACTCCCTCCCCTTTACACCCTCTACATCACTCCCTCCCCTTTACACCCTCCACATCACTCCCTCCCCTTTACACCCTCCACATCACTCCCTCCCCTTTACACCCTCCACATCACTCCCTCCCCTTTACACCCTCCACATCACTCCCTCCCCTTTACACCCTCCACATCACTCCCTCCCCTTTACACCGCCCCCACATCACTCCCTCCCCTTTACACCCTCCCCCACATCACACCCTCCCCTTTACACCGCCCCCACATCACTCCCTCTCCTTTACACCGCCCCCACATCACTCCCTCCCCTTTACACCCACCACATCACTCCCTCCCCTTTACACCCTCCCCCACATCACACCCTCCCCTTTACACCGCCCCCACATCACACCCCTCCCACAGCACCTGCCCCTCTTTACATCACATATGCCCCACAGCACTACCCCCCCTTCGCATTGACTCCCCTAGAGAACTGCCTCCTTTTACATCAATTCTTCCCCCCCCCTCACAACACTTACCCCCCCTTTACATCACCCCTCCAAGCAATGCCTCCCTTCACATCACTCAACACAGCATTGCTCCACTTTACATCTCCCCCACAGCACTTGCCCCTCTTTACATCACATCTCCCCTCCCCCAAAGCACTTCCCCCTTCACATCTCCTCCCCCACAGCACTTGCCCCTCTTTACATCTTCCCCCGCCCCCCACAAAGCCTCCCTTTACATCACTTGACACAGCATTGCCCCTTTACATCTTCCCCCACAGCACTTGCCCCCCTTTACATCTCCCCCTACTCGGCACTGCCTCCCTTTTTTATTTCTCCCCTCCCACTGCACATTCCCCCCTTTACATTACCCCCACCTCCCCCAGCAATGCCTCCCTTCACATCGCTTGACACAGCCTTGCCTCCCTTTTTATTTCTCCCCTCCCACAGCACTTGCCCCCCTTTACATCACCCCCCCAGCAATGCTTCCCTTCACATCACCTGACACAGCATTGCTCCCCTTTACATCTCCCCCACAGCACTTACCCCTCTTTACATCACATCCCCCCCCAAAGCACTACCCCCCTTCACATCACCCCCCCCCCAAAGCACTACCACCCTTCACATCACCCCCCCCCCCTCTCCCAAAGCAATGTATCTCTTCACATCACTCGACACAGCATTGCTCCCCTTTACATCTCCCCCCCACAGCACTTACCCCTCTTTACACCGCATCCCCCCCCCCCCCAAAGCACTACCTCATCCTTGCCATCCCCTCTACATTTCTCCTCTTCCAACAGCACTTGCCCCCCTTTACATCACCCTCCCGCCCCCCAGCAATGCCTCCCTTCACATCACTTGACGCAGAATTGCCCCCTTCTTTATATCTCCCCCTCCCCCCACACAGCACTACCTCCCTTTTTTTTATTTCACCTCCCCCACAGCACTTGTCCCCCCCCTTTTACATCATGCCCCCAAGCAATGCCTGCATTGCCCCCCATTACATATGCCCCCCCTTTTTTTTCTTTCTTCCCACAGCATTTACTCCCGCTTTACATCACCCCCCTTCCCCACGGCACTTGCCCCCCCTTTTACATCTCCCCCATAGCACTTGTCCCATATCACCCCCCCCCAAGCACTGCCCCCCCTTAGATCACCCGACACAGCAATGTTCCCCTTTACCCCTCCCAGCAACAATTCTTGCTCCCCTTTCACATCACTCTCACCTCCCCTTCAAATACCCCCCCCCCCATACACTGCTTTCTTCACATGCCCCCCCCCCCCTTTTCTCATGCTATCTACATGAGTAATTTAAAAGCAATTCAGCTTTCACTCTGAGCTCTGTGGAATGTATATGCAGCTCCCCACCCCCTGCTTTCTGAAAACTCAGACAAGCTGTATAAATTCTGCACTTTGAATGGCTGTAGAGGAGAGAGGGCTGCAGATAAAGAGGTACAACTTGGGTAGGAGGATTTATTTCATTTCTGTGTGTCACCCGGTCTGCCCCCCTTTGACGCTACAGGAAAGCCATAGGGATGTCCCGGTGCATCAGAGGGGGGCGGGGTCACCCGGCAACGACACAGTGTGGCCCTGCCCACAGTTTTAAAAGAGCTGTCACCTGCGAGGATGCGTCATATGGCGTGTACCTCCCATTAAGGCAGATCTTCTTTATTTTAATTTTTTTCGGCCTGTCGGCGGAGGTGAATGGACTACGTGGGACAGTTTTTAATTTTTTTATTTTTTTAATAAAGGACTTCTCCCACGGGGTGTGTTTTTTTTTTTTTTTTGTTTTTTGTTTTTTTTTTTTATTACCATATTCACACTTTTTTTGTAAAACGGTATGGGTACAATGTACCCGTTACCATTTCAAACGGGGGGGGGGCGGGATCTGGGGGTCCGCTTGTTAAAGGGGGCTTCAAGATTCCGATAAGCCCCCCACCCGCAGACCCCCACAACCACCGGGCAAGGGTTGTGGGGATGAGGCCCTTCTCCCCATCAACATGGGGACAAGGTGCTTTGGGGGGGCTACCCCAAAGCACCCTCCCAATGTTGAGGGCATGTGGCCTGGTACGGTTGGGGGGGTGCTCTCTCGTCCCCCCCCCTCTTTTCCTGCGGCCTGCCAGGTTGCATGCTCGGATAAGGGTCTGGTATGGATTTTTTGGGGGAACCCACGCCTTTTTAAAAAAAAAAAAATTGGCGCGGGGTTCCCCTTAAAATCCATACCAGAACCTGGTATGGATTTTGAGGGGGACCCCCACGCATTTTTTTATTTTTATTTTTTTAATTTTGGTTCAGGGTTCCCCTTTGAGGGAATCCCATGCCGTTTTTATCAATGAACTTTTATGTGTATTGCCGGACCGACCATTCATTATAGCCGTGAGTAGTTTCAAGTGACTTTTTTTCCTTTTAGAAATGTCATTTTGCTGTCAGACTGTTCTAAACACGGGAAACATGCGCCACTTTACAGGCATACTATAGACACCCCCCCCCCCCAGGTACGAAATTTAAAGGAATATTACACTTTTATTTCACTTTATGCATTATTAAAATCACTTGAAATTAAAAAATTGTTGCATTAATTACATGTCCCCTGGAGCAGGACCCGGGTCCTCAAACACTTTTTATGACAATAACTTGCATATTAACCTTTTAAAATTAGCACTTTTGATTTCTCCCATAGACTTTTAAAGGGTGTTCCGCGTCTTTTGAATTTTCCGCGAACACCCCAAATTGTTTGCTATTCGGCAAACGGGCGAACAGCCAATGTTCAAGTCGAACTCATGTTCGACCCGAACATAAAGCCCATACCTATTTGAGAGTAACTTGGTTTGAGAGTGTTTTGCAAGACGAGCAAAATGTTTAAAATAAATTTTGACTTGATATACAAGCGATGTCTTGCTATAGTAGTGTCATGTGACAACTGAGTATAAAAGAGAAGAGAGGCGCCTCTAAGTGTAGCAATACAGTTACATTTAATGAAGGTACAACATTTAGCAACTCACATAGTTGATGATTAAAATGGGCACATCTAAGTATGCAGGCATCTGGGGTAAAGCTGTCCACATAGACCATCCTCCTCACAGCCATCAACGTCGTCCCTTCCACACTGCGCTCCACGAGCGGTTCAAGCCTCCCTTTCAGATCTCTCTACTGCAGGGTAGTCTTCCCGGTCACGATTGCAGACTGACGGCGGTGAGAGGAGGCAGTGCGGAGGATGGTCTATGTGAACAGCTTTACCCTGGATGCCTGCATACTTAGATGTGCCTATTTTAATCATCAACCATGTGAGTTGCTAAATGTTGTACCTTCATTAAATGTAACCATATTGCTACACTTGGAAGCGCTTCTCTTCTTTTATACTCTGTAGCTCCTGCTGGATTTTGCTTCTAATCCCCTTGTGGAGGCTTCCATTTGTGGATGGACATATTATGGTTACACAACTCGCATTGCTATAATCTTTTTATATGGACATTAAACTGAAGGACTTATGAATAAATGGTTGTGGAACGAATCATCGGAGTTTCCATTATTTCTTATGGGAAAATTTGCTTTGATATACGAGTGCTTTGGATTACAAGCATGTTTCTGGAACGAATTGTTCTCGCAATCCAAGGTTTTACTGTATTGCCTACTCCTTTTTACCTATTTAGTTGCAGAGCAATACAAGAAATGGTGTGAGAAGCTTTCTATTGACATTGACAGCTCAGACGTGGCGGGCTGTCCCTCTGAATTCTGCACCCTGCCTCCTGTACTCGTGTACAGCCATCCGGATGAACTTCGTGAGCTGACGAGCACTCATCTCCGAGTGCGGGAGCTGCAGCAGAAGATCTATTTACAAAAGGTAACAAGAAACCATTACATGTCATGGAGAATCCTCTCTGTTGGATTTTATCGCACAAGTCAGCGCTTATCGGTCTATACTTTTTTTTTTTTTATTTTGCTCCTCCCTTGTGTCTCCTCCATGCTTCTCTCAATTTCTATCTGTCTTCTAATGTTATGTATTATTAAAGGTGAGCTTCAGACATGTAAAAATAACAAATGTATGCATTTGTTTCTTAATAAAAGTACACACTAGTTTTAAAGCGGAACTAAAGTCTGCGGTACTTACCTCTGCTTCAACGGTCCAATGTCCCTTGCTGGTGCTGGCATCTTCTACCTGGCTTCTCCCAGGTGCCAGGCTGCAGTTGTCTTCATTGGCTGGCGTGGGATGATGCCATTTTTGCGAATACGCAAGAGTTCAGTCATCCCGCAACACAGGAGTGCTGGAAAGGAGTCTGGTAGGTTTCTTTCTCTGCAATAAGGAGCTTTTTTTTTTTTTCTTTTTCTTCTTAATTAGGCTTTAGTTCTGCTTTAAAGTGGAACTTCACTCTCTCTCAATCAACATTCATTATTTTTAATCCCCATGCTGCTGGCATTAGTAAATAAAAAAGTTTTTTTTTTTGCATTTCTTAAGATATGTCCTGGTTTCTTGCCTAGGCAAATTGTCATTCATCCCAGGAGTCTTCAGGGGGGTCAACAACTGGGTTACTTTTAAGTAACCCAGGAGTCCTCAGGAGAGGAGGGGGGTTTTTTCATAGCTAAGAACACACTCCTGCATACATGCTTAAGCTAAGGGCATATGGATTCCAGGAAGTAAATGCTACATAAATCATTTGCCCTTACTCAAGATGGCCACAGCCAGAAATACTAGGGCATTGTTTTTCAAAGTGATTTCTCAACAAAATAAAGCAAAGTGACATGGATGGATGGGGATCATTATTATTATTATTATACAGGATTTATATAGCGCCAACAGTTTACGCAGCGCTTTACAATATAATGTTTCCTTCTTGTAGTAGTACAGTACCCCAGGGGGTAAGTAGGCCCTGGGTGGTCTTCATTGTAAGTGTGATCAGGTGGAATCATATACCAAAGGAGATGGAGCACCCCACTATCAGCAGTCCATATACAGTATCTCACAAAAGTGAGTACACCCCTCATATTTGTGTAAATATTTTATTCTATCTTTTCATGTGACAACACTGAAGAAATGACACTTTGATACAATGGAAAGTAGTGAGTGTACAGCTTGTATAACAGTGTAAATTTGCTGTCCCCTCAAAATAACTCAACACACAGCCATTAATGTCTAAACCACTGGCAACAAAAGTGAGTACACCCCTAAGTGAAAATATATATATACTGTATATGCAAATAACACTCCTGAGCTCATCCTTACTCTTCACCACACACAGCCACAAAGGCCAGGGAATTCTTGTTGGGCAGCGTATTAGTTAATTTTCATTTAATTTCAATGGTTCCAAGAATGTCAGGCAAAATGGTCGGCCCTCACGCATGTTCACTTCATCAAATCTGGCCCTCTTTGAAAAAAGTTTGGACACCCCTGGTCTACATGCTTTTTAAAAGCTATTATTAGAGAATTACATATCCATTTATATTTACTGCATATACTGTCTCAAACCAGGAAAACTTGCTTCGTAAGGGGTGAATTTGGAGCTTTAAAGTGATTCTAAAGGTAGAGGATTTTTTTATCTTGTGCGTTCTTTATCGGCGTATAACGGGTGTATAACACGCACCTTCGTTTTGAGAGGGAAGTTTCAGGAAAAAACTTAAATTTTAATATAGAACTGCGAAGCAAAATGAGGGTCGTTGCCCATCAATGCAGCCTAATCAGTGCCCATCTGCAACCTCACCTTTGCCATGAATGCGGCCTCACCATTGCCATGAATGCCACCTCTGAATGCAGCCTCACCATTGCCATGAATGCGGCCTCCCCATTGCCATGAATACAGCCGCATCATTGACATGAATGCAGCCTCACCACCAGTGGTGTATTTAGGTTTTGTGCTGCCCTAGGCCTGACTAAACTCACGCCCCCTCATTTAAATATGACCCACCCCTTCCTCTCAAGGCCACACCCCTTCCTCTTTCAATTGATGGGCACAGTGGCTGCGTTTGGCACAGTGGCTATGTTTGATGGGCACAGTGGCGGCGTCTCTTGGGCACAGTGACTGCATTTGATGGAAACAGTGACTACGTTGATGGGCACAGTGGCTGCGTTTGATAGCACAGTGGTGGCAATTGATGGGCACAGTGGCTGCGTTTGGGCACAGTGGCTGCGTTTGATGGGCACAGTTGCAACGTTTGAGCACAGTGGCTGCGTTTGGGCACAGTGGCTGTTTGATGGGCACAGTGATGGCAATTGATGGGCACAGTGGCTGCGTTTGATGGGCACAGTGGCTGCGTTTAATGGGCCCAGTGGCTGCGTTTGGGCACAGTGGCTGCGTTTGATGGGCACAGTGGCAGCAATTAATGGGCACAGTGGCTGCGTTTGATGGGCACAGTGGCTGCGTTTGGCACAGTGGTGGCAATTGATGGGCACAGTGGCTGTGTTGGGCACAGTGGCTGTGTTTAATGGGCCCAGTGGCTGCGTTTGGGCACAGTGGCTGCGTTTGATGGGCACAGTGGCAGCAATTAATGGGCACAGTGGCTGCGTTTATGTGCACAGTGGCTGCATTTAATGGCACAGTGGCTACGTTTGATGTGCACAGTGGCTGCATTTGATGGCACAGTGGTGGCAATTGATGGGCAGAGTGGCTACGTTTGAGCACAGTGGCTGCGTTTGATGGGCACAGTGGCTGCGTTTTATGGGCACAGTGGCTGCGTTTTATGGGCACAGTGGCTGCGTTTTATGGGCACAGTGGCGGCGTTTGATGGGCACAGTGGCGGCGTTTGATGGGCACAGTGGCGGCGTTTGGGCACAGTGGCTGCGTTTGGGGGCTCAGTGGCTGCATTACTAAAGCTGCCTGGGTTACGGTATACAAGTTTTTAAATCAATTACCTGAGGGTTCCTGCCGTCGTCGTCGTCCTATCTCTCGCTCCTCCTCCTCCTCCTCTGGTAACCAGAGAGACACGTCCCGACTCCCCGAGCTGGACTGCAGAGGTGGGTAGGCGGAGCATTAGGCTCCGCCTCCATCAGTTAAGCTGACAGTCAGTCATGGTCCGTTTTATGGGGGCGGCCCCCGTGTCTTGGCCTAGGCCAAGACGCAGCACTGCTCACCATTGTCATGAGTGCAGCCTGATTGATGCCCATCTCTGAGGGGACAGGGAGGGGGGCGGGACCAGCGCCAACAGATTACATACAGGAGAATCTCCTGTTTACTCGGTGGCCTCTTTAATGCAAAGTCCCGCCTCCTATGATAGACAGAACAGTCGTCCAATGCCAGCCCAGGAGATGGGACTTCCTATTACAGAGACCGCCGAGTAAACAGGAGATTCTCCTGTATGTAATCTAAAGGCACTTATCCCGCCCCCTCCCTGACCCCTCTGAGGCTGCCAGACCGATAAATACGGTGTATTTGTGTATATAATATATTTTACAGTTGTGCCCATAAGTTTACATACCCTGGTGATTTTGGCCTGATAACATGCACACAAGTTGACACAAAGGGGTTTGAATGGCTATTAAAGGTAACCATCCTTACCTGTGATCTGTTTGGTTGTAATTAGTGTGTGTGTGTATAGAAGGTCAATGAGTTTCTGGACTCCTGACAGACCCTTGCATCTTTCATCCAGTGCTGCACTGACGTTTCTGGATTCCGAGTCATGGTGAAGGCAAAAGAATTGTTAAAGGATCTGCGGGAAAAGGGAGTTGAACTATATAAAACAGGAAAGGGATATAAAAAGATATCCAAGGAATTGAGAATGCCAATCAGCGGTGTTCAAACTCTAATCAAGAAGTGGAAAATGAGGGGTTCTGTTGAAACCAAACCACGGTCAGGTAGACCAACTAAGATTTCAGCCACAACTGCCAGGATAATTGTTCGGGATGCAAAGAAAAACCCACAAATAACTTCAGGTGAAATACAGGACTCTGAAAACATGTGGTGTGGCTGTTTTAAGATGCACAATAAGGAGGCACTTGAAGAAAGATGGGCTGCATGGTCGAGTCACCAGAAGAACTCAATTGCTACGCAAATGCCACAAAGTATCCCGCTTACAATACGCCAAACAGCACAGAGACAAGCCTCAAACCTTCTGGCACAATGTAATTTGGAGTGATGAGACCAAAATTTAGCTTTTTGGTCACAACCATAAACTGTTCATCTGGAGAGGAGTCAACGAGGCCTATGATGAAAGGTACACCATTCCTACTGTAAAACACGGAGGTGGATCCCTGATGTTTTGGGGATATGTGAGCTACAAAGGCACGGGAAATTTGGTCAAAATTGATGGCAAGATGAATGCAGTATGTTATCAAAAAATACAAAAAAAAACATTTGCATTCATCAGCCAGGAAGCTGCACATGGGACTTACTTGGACATTCCAATGTGACAATGATCCAAAACACAAGGCCAAGTCGACCTGTCATTGGCTATAGCAGAATAAAGTGAAGGTTCTGGAGTGGCCATCTGTCTCCTGACCTCAATATCATTGAGCCAATCTGTGGAGATCTCAAACGTGCATTTCATGCAAGACAGGCCAAGAATTTACAGGAACTGGAGGCTTTTTGCCAAGAATAGGCAGCTTTACCATCTAAGAAGGTCATCTACAAATACCACAAAAGACTTCAAGCTGTCATTGATGTTAAAAAATACATGGTATTAAGAACTGGGGTATGTAAACTTTTGATCAGAGTCATTTGGTTAGTTTCTGTTTTCATTATGATTTAAAAAGTGTAAACACAGTTGATTAATAATAAATGGCTTCATCCAAATACTAACCATGAGTGAAAGAAAAGATTTTGTGTTATTCATATTCTCTGAAAAATGGCCAAGAAATCATAAATTCTGCCATGTAAACTTATGAGCACAACTGTGTGTGTATAAGATAGATAGATATATAGATAATATATATCCAAATTACCAGGGGGCCGCATTAAACCGGAACGCGGGCCAGACTTTGGACATGCCTGTTGTAGACAGAAAAGGGCTGCAGGAGATAAGCAGCACTAAGTGCCGGTTCACACTACTGCGACTTGAGATCCGACTTGTCAGACCACAAGTCGCCCCAAGTCGCTTGACATCAGAAATTCCATTCCACTGAATGAGAGCCGTCTTAATGTACGCTACTGAAGTTGCTCCGACTTCAGAAAAGGTTCCTGTACTACTTCAATCCAACTTCTAGGCGACTTGTACCCATTGATTTCAATGGAAGTCGCCTCCAGAGTCGGATTGTGTCTTTACTGAAGCAACAATACAGGAAGAGAAGATGGTTTTCTCAAGCAAACCCCTCCCTCCCACAGAGCTGATTGTTGTTTGATTGGCCACTGGAAAGTCGCCTTGTAAGTCGCCCCAAGTCGCACTGTGGTGTCACCCTCAGGTCGTGTCCAGGTTGCCTCGCAAAGTCGCGGTCAGAGTCGTGTTGCCCCTGTGTGAACCGAGCCTTAGATTACAACAAAGTGTAAAAAAAAAAGGTGAAGAAGACTTAAAAAAAACAAAAAAAAAAGGTATTTGTTTCAAATACACAATTTTTTTAGAAAAATAAAAAGTTTTATGCTGTTCACCCACATCTGAGAGTGAAATCGCTTTCTTGGACCCAGGAATATGGGCAAGTCAATTTAATGGTCAATTATTTGCTATACCATGCATTTTGCTGGTCTTTGTATCCAATGAGCAGCTGTATGAGGTCATTTTAATTACACTTTCTCTGTACTGCGACCACAGATCTGTATTCTTTTACTGATCATTCTCCAGGAGGCTTCTCTTATCTGTTCTCTCTATGGAATATACAGCTGTGCAGTCTAAATGTCTAAAGACAGGAAGTCCATTAAGCAGCCCAGTACAAAATGTCTAGAACTGTTGAGAATTCTGCACACATCTACCCACCGCTGGGCACCAGGTTACCGCAGGATCACACAGCTCCTTGTCCTGATAATGTGTGACATCCACCACAGGTCCCTATGGTGGGGGACCTGGATAAGCTGCAGCAAACAATGACTCTGCAAAGATTTACTAACCACAAAGGCAAAATTGATTTTCGTGCAGTGACAAGTTTCTGCACCAGAGAACATTAAATACATTACATAAGCAATCTCCTGGTTAGATCCTCAAATCACCAGAAGAACAGGAATACAAATTTATGAAGAAATTCCAATTTGAGGTCTGTTGCCGTAACTCATTCACTGCCAGATCAGTTTTGTGTTTTTGTTTTTTTGTGTTTTTCACACGTTTTAAAAAATAATTCAGGTCTGAAGATTAGCTAAAACCCCTAAACCTATATTTTCTGAAAGCAGTCACCCTGGAGAATTAAATAGTGGTGGTTTGCAATTTTTTATGCCACATGATATTAGCGCAACCATCTAAAAAAACACAAAATTTCAGTAAAAAAAATACGCTAAAGTTAAGTTTAGGGCACACACAATATATTGGCAAATGTTTGGGTAAAATGTAAATGGTGAGGTTGTGCCAAGTGAATAGATACCCAACATTTCAAGGCCTTAAACAGCGTGTGCCCTGGAAATGTCAATAATTCTATTTTCCATAGGCAACACTTTAAAAGCCCCTGCAGGTCTTCAGTGTAGAGTTAGCCATGAATAACAGCCCCAGAATTATTGCTCTCACTCCAGTATGCCGCAATATGTAACGTGTTTCACAATCAAGGTTTTCATGCATAGTCACCCCGACACGTGTATTTACATTCATCCTCCTAGATTGTAAGCTCTAACGAGCAGGGCCCTCTGATTCCTCCTGTATTGAATTGTATTGTAAATGTTCTGTCTGCCCATACGTTGTAAAGAGCTGCGCAAGCTGTTGGCGCTATGTAAATCCTGTATAATAATACATGCATGGGGGGGGCCTCAAATATTTTTTTTGGGGGGGGGGGGTTACATGCGTTGGGTGTAACACATTTTTTACACTTTTTTGCCAAATATTTTAGTTTTCATTGTATAGTCCCCTATATAATTTTTTTTTTGGGGGGGGTGGGGGGGGGGTGGAGGTACTCTTAGCTTTGGGCAGTAACAGGTCTTTTTTATGCAGCCATCAGGGGTCTATTAGGCAGGCCATAAATTATGCAATTTTCTTTCCCAGAAGGGAATGTTTTTACTTCCATTGCTGCAAACTTTTTACTTCCAGACCGCTTTTCTCGTTTTTCTGTTTGTTCCTCTGCTCTCCTTTTTTCTCTTTGCTTTCTAGACTCATATACTGTAGCTTGCTACTTTTGCTATCATTTATATGATTGTTGTCAAGCCTCCAGCACAGATGCATTCACTTTATTCATGTTAATGATATTTAATTGCTGCTTACCACCTTAGCCTGGAAAAAAGCCATTAGAGTAATGCTGTGATCTGTCGCAGGTGCTGAGCGAAGAGCTGCTGGCTGAGGCTGAATCGCAGTGTCAGAGCTCCTCGCCCTCCTATGTGCTGCTCAGAGCGATCTACACCCAGCTGTGTGAAGGGGGAGACACCTTCCCGGTACTGGTCCATGATGACGGCTGACCAACACCAACCACATGGAATGGACCACACCAGAGGAGAACCAAGAACTGGCCTGGATACACATCTGCTTCCAAAGGCGGGATATGAAGCCATGTATATACACAAGGATTCCATATTTACTATGATCATGACCCATCATCAGAGATTATGTATCAAGGATCATGAATATATATATTTTTGTATAAGTGTTTCTGGACAATAGTTTGACAGAAAACACAGACCGATGTTAGGGTTGCCACCTCATCCCTTTAAAACTGAACACATATTAATTACACTTGTTCTCTGGCTGATTAAGGTTGTAATTAAACTCGGTGCCTTATCTGCATTAAATTAGCCTCAGAACCTGTGTAATTCATATGTGTTTGGGTTTAAGGGTACATATAGACTGAACGCAGGTTTGAAAGCGTGCAATTTCAGCTGAACTGCATTTCAGTGCGAGTTCGGGGGCGATCTGAAAGACATCTGTACAGGTTCATGCACAGATGTCTATTGAAATCGCCCCCAAAGTCGCCGAAAGTAGTGCAAAGTCGGCGTGGCACTGATTGGGACAGTGCCGTTGCCGGCAATAGGCTGCGATTTTGGCCTTCCATTTGACATGTCAAATCGCGCTAAATGTGATTGTGGGCTAAAGGGATGAGGTAACAACCCTAACCGATGTTCATGGAAATGTTCACTTTAACCACTTCAATACTGGACACTTTTAGCCTCTTCCTGCCCAGACCAATTTTTTAGGTTTCAGCGCTGCCACACTTTTAACGACAATTGCGCGGTCATGCAACACTGTACCCAAACTACATTTTTTTTATCATTTTGTTCACACAAATAGAGGTTTCTTTTTGGTGGTATTTAATCACCTCTGGGGTTTTTATTCTTTGCTAAATAAACGAAAAAAGGCTGAAAATATTGAACAAAAACAAAAAGCACATTTTTCTTTGTTTTTGTTAGAAAATGTTGCAAATAAATAATCATTCTTTATAAATTTAGGCCAAAATATATTCTGCTACATTTCTTTGGTGAAATAACCCAAATCGGTGTATATTATTTAGTCTGTAGGAAAAGTTATACAGTCTACAAACTATGGTATATATCTTAAAACTGATGTACTGACAGCCTATCATTTCTTGAGGCCCAAAAATCTCAGGACAGTACAAATATCCCCCAAATTACCCCTTTTTTGGAATGTAGACAGTCCAAGGTATTTAGTAAGAGGCATGGCAAGTTTTTGAAGGTCTAATTTTTTTGGAAAGTGAAGTATTAGTATGAAATGTTTTTCCTTTTTTTTTTTTTTTTTTTTTTTTTTTTTTTTTACATACTGTCACAAGTGCAGTACAGCGATGTCATATGGCGGTGATAGGGACACTGGTGGCAATACAAAAAAAAGTGTATATATATAAAATGTGTGTCTCTCTCTCTCTCTCTCTCTCTCTCTCTCTCTCTCTCTCTCTCTCTCTCTCTCTCTCTCTCTCTCTCTCTCTCTCTCTCATTATGTTTGCAAGCATTTCTTTTTGTTATGTTGTGATTCGCTGTCACAGTTGATCACATGGCACAGGTGGGTCTTCTTGATGATTATCAATAATTTGAAGGGGTATGGCTCTTACAAGTGGCCCACTTGCTTCAGTACAATCAGAGATATTACCGACCCCCAAAAAGTACATCTGGAAGAAAAACAAAGATCAGGAAGTCAAATTTACTTTAAAAGCAATGTGTAGTGTTTTTCATATATGTGACTTATTTATGAATAATTTTTAAGAGTAAAAGTTAATGTTTTTGAAAGTGTTTTTTAAGCAAAGAAATATAGGTAATAAACGTTTGAACTGTATACTTTTACAGCTTACGGTGGTAG
This sequence comes from Lithobates clamitans, assembly GCA_037952925.1. NCBI lineage: Eukaryota > Metazoa > Chordata > Amphibia > Anura > Ranidae > Lithobates > Lithobates clamitans. The sequence continues at coordinate 3,401,308 of JBBGZY010000996.1, read as the reverse complement.
ATGCAAGTCTATTGTCTCAGCGTTTGTTAGCTGGTTTAGCCCTGGTACACACTCCTGCGACTTCATGTGACTTGCTGTGATGTGCGACACAGTCGCATGACAAGTCGAAACACATTCATTCAATGGGTGCCATCTTAATTGCTGCGATGCAACAACAACAAAAATTTCGTTCCTGCGCTACTTTTCTATGTCTTCCTTGTGACATGAGTGCCATAGACTGCAATGTTAAGAACACAAGTCGCAAGGAAGTTGTTTCGTTGCCTTATCTTTGCGACTTCACAGGTTTTTTTTTTTTTTCGTTTTAACCCTATACTCCACTCTCATTCCATGTTCTGCTCTGTACCATGTGGCTCAGCCCATCCCTGCAGCTCAAAGTCTCTTCCAAGCATTGTCACCTCCCAAATCACCTCCTAGCAGGCACATTGTACAGCTGTGTTCACAGTGCAGGAAAGACGGTTCCAAGAGACTGAGGGATGCTCTCAATGAACAACGCATCCAACTTGTATGTGAGCGCCCTGCAATTTCTGATGCAAGGGATCTGACCTCTACAGACCAAGGCAAGCAAGACCGAGCATGGTTAAAGGTAGCAAGACTCTACTATGAGGATTGGGAGAGCTTTTCAGCCACAGAACAGTCTAAAAAAATGTAAGTTCAATAATGTGTCATACTCTGTACTATAATGATTAGCCGATCGCAAAACATGAACGTCACATTGAAGTCACAATGCAAAGTCACATGGCTCTTGGGGTCCCAGCAGTATGAACTGAGCCTCCGAGTTCTGGTGTGAATACATACCAGAAGATCGCAATCACAGATTTTACACACACACAGCAAAATGACCCAGAAAAGGAACACTCACCCCTCCTCACCTATGGAGATTGTATGGTGTTCATCTTCAGTCAATGAGCAGAGCTAGTACTGGGCTTTATTAGAAAGCCCAGCAAAAGCATGAAAGCACATTGTAGTAAATGTTTATTCATAAACTTAAGGATTTCATGTAAATAAAAATATTTATGGAAAATATCAGTTTGTAAACTTAAAAGTAAAAAAAAAAAAAAAAATGCCCAAGCACGCTAATGCCGCATACACACATCGGAATTTCGGCCCGCAAAAGACATAAGAGTTTTTCGTCGGAAAATGCGACCGTGTGTATGCTCCATTGGACTTTTGATGGCGGAATTCCACCCAGCAAAAGATTGAGAGCATGTTCTCAATTTTTTGGTCGGAAAAAGTTCCTATCCGAAAATGCGATCGTCTGTAGCAATTCCGATGCGCAAAATTCCTACACATGCTCGGAAACGAATCGAAGCATGCTTGGAAGCATTGAACTTCGTTTTCTTGTCTCGTCGTAGTGTTGTACGTCACTGCATTCTTGACGGTCGTAAGTTCAGCAATCTTTTGCTTGAGCGGAATTCCGTCGGAAAAGCCATCATATCTTTTTCCGACGAGGAGTCCGATCGTGTGTACATGGCTTTAGGCTGGGTTCACACTGTGTGCGGCCGAAGGGCACAGCAGGGGGTCCGGTGTGTCCCCGTTCACCGTATCCGTTTTTTGCTGAATTCGGACCTGAAACGGAGCCAAAGATGCACAGGACCGGCTACCCTGGAAATGTGTGAGCCACCTCCATTGAGAGCCGGTCACACTCTCCTGTCATGCGATTTGGCTGTGGAGAAACCCGCATCCATTTCGGAATAGCGTGAAGCCAGACTAACAGCTGAACTCCGTTTTTAACATCGGCTCCGGCTGCCATACTCCTTTCTCTGATGCTGTCCCCTGCAGACCCACCGCTCTGCAATTCAGTGCCAGTCCTATTCCAAGTTCAGTGACCGCCAACTTCATTTAACCCACTTCCTGACCAGACTGTCATGGACATGCTCCCGGAGGGGGGGGGGGGCACGTTGTCATGCTGGTCTTGGATGCACAGAAGGGTTCTTTCATGTCCTGATATGCGCTGTTCTGTGCATTGGTAAAGCGTTTGTTACACTTCATATTCCTGATATACCATGCAGTTGTATGAGTCTCCTGTTCTCTTTGTATTACTTCCTTCCTTTCTGTGAAATCCCTGGTGTTCCTGCCAGTCCCTCTGCTTTCCTAATAAAAAAAAACTGACCACACTAAGCAGGAGAGTACACAGTGTTCAGTTCTCTAGCTATCCTGGAAACTCGGTGTGCACTTTTCCAATGATCAGACTTCTGACACGCCTTCCCTGCATAGCCATTCACTGGGAAGCTCAGTGTGCTGCTGTTTCTTCTCCCCCCAGCTCTTATGCAGCTGAGAACAGAGGGAATGTGACCGCTTATAAAAAAAAAAAGGTATTTATATTGTATTTTTATATCTATCTGTTTTGCCTTTTATTTCTATTTTAAACCTAATGGGTTGTTTTACAAGGTGAGCATTTACAATCACTTTAAGCTACTTTCACACTCAGACCACCCAAGCATTAGCGGTAAAGCGCCGCTAGCTTTACAGGCGCTGTGCGGGCAGGAGCGGGGCACTTTTAACCCCAAAGAAGGGGTTAACGAGGTGAAAAGCGCCGCTGCCGAAGCGCTTTGCAGGCGCTGCCCATTGATTTCAATGGCAGGGGCAGTTTAGGAGCAGTGTATACACCGCCCCAAAGATGCCGCTTGCAGGACTTTAGGACTTTTTTTTTTTTTTTTTCCATCCTGCAGGTGCACCGCCCCGGTGTGAAGGCCATCAGGCTTTCACACATGGGAGGCGCTGTTTTTAGCGCTAAAAAGCCTGAAAAGCGCCTTCAGTGTGAAAGGGGTCTAAGGATTGCCCACCTCTGATGCGGCTGGCAAGTAAGTTCTATATTATGAATAAATGTGCTGGGGTGAAGGCAGGGTTTGCCAACTGCCAGTAAATTTACTGACAGTTTGTAAAAATCTGTGATTTTTATTTTTTAATTTTTTTACAACTTCCAGTAAAGGAGTCACGAAACTTAGAATTCTACTTTAAGCACAGCTGCATGTCTCACTCAGTTCTCAGTGAGTGATTTCACTTGCATAGATGGAATTGCACTTTGTGTTGTATGATAGAGCCATATAATCTCACAATGATGGGAACTGCAGAGATCTGGAGCTGATGCTGGTCATTGTCATTCCTCCAGTCCGGTGTACCCGGGCGGGCAGCTGTGAGCTCTCTGTCTCTCTCCCTGTCTCCTGAGAGATCACCTCCTGTATTTGGCAGGCAGACACTCAATTTAATGGTACACTGCTCTGACATCTGCAGCAGTAAGTAGGTTAGCGGATCAATATTATAGAGGTCTGTAGAGACAAGTAAATCTGGCTTGAATGTAGCAGAACAGAAACACAAGGATCTGAATGTGGGAACAGGAGGGGTTTGTGTGGAGCGCACTTATGGTAGGCTAGAAATAAAGAATTGCTTGTAAATAATTTGTACATTTTTTTTTTTTTTTTTTCTTAAAAACAGGCATTGATTTTTTTTTTTTTTTATAAAGCTGCTTTGTTGCAGGAAAGGTCGAGAAAAAAAAAACCGCCCTGCGCATGAGCACTACTTACCAGTCCCACTGCTAGTGATTTGACACTGTTCTCTTGTAGATCCAGAACATCCTGTAGTATAGCTGCACGATCCTGAATAAAATGAGAATCGCCATTTTTTTTTTTGCTTGGAATAAAGATCACGATTCTCGTGGCATAACATCATCTTTCACATTATACAAAAAAAATTGGGCTAACTTTACCGTTTAGTTTTTTTGTTTTTTTTTAATTTACTGAAGTACATTTTTTCCTAAAAAAAAATAGCTTTTGAAAGACCGCTGCGCAAATACAGTGTGACATAAAATATTGAAACAATCTCCATTTTATTCTCTAGGTTCTCTGCTAAAAAAAAAAAAATATATAATGTTTGGGGGTTCGAAGTAATTTTCTAGCAAAAAATACAGATTTTAACTTAAGATCAAAATAAAGGGAATGGCGCTGTTTTTTTTTTTTTTTTTGACACTTGTTGCTTCCAAGTTAAAATCTGTTAATATATCAATGGATCCGCGCTTCAGAGTATTAAACAACTGCTGCCCCCCTATGTAAGTAGGGAACACCTCAGTGAAACCCCAAGAAAACAAGATCAAAATATAGGCAATGGCGCTGTGTTATGAAGAAGGAGTATTGGTGTAAAATATTTCTAATTTCTAAAGTGACGGATGCTCCAGTGCGTGATTCAATCCCTTCACGAATGTGAATAGAATAGTGTAATAATCAATTAAATAAATTAAATGAACCAAAAAATAAAATAGTGTATATTATAAATATAAAGTGATAAGTACTTGGTTAGTGAAACAGGGAATTATCAGCTGTATATACATACAATAACGCAATTATAATCCCATATAATAAGCAAACACAAAGAAAAATCATACACTGTCAACACTATAAACCATGTGTTGACAAAACTTATATAGATCCAATCCTCTGTTTGAAAAATCCAAAGTGACAAGTGCCAAGTTGTGCTATATAGATACCGTGGTTTTCAAACCACTGTGCAATAATGTGCAAAAAAATTCTAGAAATTATATATAATCATTTATGAACAAATCCTCAACTGACTGTATATCAGAAAAAAGTCCCATATGATGTTCAGTGTAAAATGTTCATAAAAAATGATAAAACGTGCAAAATTTTCATAAAGATCATATAACGTGTCTCCCAGGAAATTTCTCCTTAGTAGTAAAAAAACCGTGCAGTAGTTATTGGCAATCTCCCCCCAATGTGATTGCACTCACCGGAGCGCTCTGCCCCTGCAGGGGTATGAACGTGTGATGTTAATCCTCAGATGTTAATCTCCTTCCGATTCCACAGGTGCCGGTGTCCTTCCACATAGCCCGATCCGGATAGTCCACTCACAAGGGGGAGGAGGGGGGACTCGCTGTCCCTTGTTGTAATACAATTCCCAGCAGGACATCCACTTAAAATACCATTTTAAAGCATCTATTTTTTAATTGCTAGTGTTGATTCAGTCTTAGTGTTTGGACTGTTTAGCACAAATAAATTAAAACAGAGTCACGCTATGTGGAATATTTTTATTTTATTTTTCATTCAACACACTAAAGTGGATGTCCGGCTGGGAATTGTAAAACAAGGCACAGCGAGTCCCCCCTCCTCCCGCTTGTGAGTGGACTATCCGGATCGGGCTATGTGGAAGGACACCGGCACCTGTGGAATCGGAAGGAGATTAAAATCTGAGGATTAACATCACACGCTCATACCCCTGCAGGGGCAGAGCGCTCCGGTGAGTGCAATCACATCGGGGGGGAGATTGCCAATAACTACTGCACGGTTTTTTTACTACTAAGGAGAAATTTCCTGGGAGACACGTTATATGATTTCTATGAAAATTTTGCACGTTTTATCATTTTTTATGAACATTTTACACTGAACATCATATGGGACTTTTTTCTGATATACAGTCAGTTGAGGATTTGTTCATAAATGATTATATATCATTTCTAGCATTTTTTTGCACATTATTGCACAGTGGTTTGAAAACCACGGTATTTATATAGCACAACTTGGCACTTGTCACTTTGGATTTTTCAAACAGAGGATTGGATCTATATAAGTTTTGTCAACACATGGTTTATAGTGTTGATAATGTATGATTTTTTTTGTGTTTGCTTATTATATGGGATTATAATTGCGTTATTGTATGTATATACAGCTGATAATTCCCTGTTTCACGAAGTACTTATCACTTTATATTTATAATATACACTATTTTATTTTTTGGTTTATTTAATTTATTTAATTGATTATTACACTATTCTATTCACATTCGTGAAGGGATTGAATCACGCACTGGAGCATCCGTCACTTTAGAATTTAGAAATATTTTACACCAATACTCCCTCTTCATAACACAGCGCCATTGCCTATATTTTGATCTTGTTTTCTTGGGGTTTCACTGAGGTGTTCCCTACTTACATAGGGGGGCAGCAGTTGTTTAATACTCTGAAGCGGCGATCCATTGATATATTAACAGATTTTAACTTGGAAGCAACAAGTGTCAAAAAAAAAAAAAAAAAAAGGTTTAGTCTTTAAGTCCCGGCTAACATTGCAGCGATTTAGCATGTGATTTGACATGTCAAGTCGACAGCTATTCTCATCGCATGCCAAATGCGGCGTCGCACCAATTCCCAATAGTAGTTTCTGTACTACTTTTGGCGACTTCAGATGTCTCTGAAACCGCCCCTGAAGTCAGGACTGACATGCGGGAATGCAATCATGTGAGTTTAGCTGAACTCGCACTATTTCATTCCTGCTGTCAGTGTAAACCTAGGCTAAGGCTTCATGTACACTGCTGTTGGTAAACGGACGTTTAGGAGCAGTTGGGTGTTTTTTTTTTAGCTGCCCCTGAAATCTCCTCTGTTATCTTATCAATACATGTACACAGGGTTGTTTATAGAAATTTCTAGGCAATTGAGTTTAGAAGCATTTTTTTGGAAAGCAAAAAATGCATTTAGGACAGATGTTCAGAGGCATTTGAAAAGCCAAATGCCTGTAACAACTTGTAAACGCGGTAACTTGCGTTTAGCTGCGTTTCGTTTTTAATGGAGATACATTTTTTACTACAGTGGAACCTTGGATTACGAGCATAATCCATTCCAGGAAAATGCTTGTAATCCAAATCACTCGCATTTTAAAGCAAGTTTCCCCATAGAAGTCAATGGAAACGAAGATAATTTGTTCTGCATTGACTTCTATTACAGGCAATACCCCATGTGGCAGGAAGTGGGGGGGCGCCGGAGAGCCTCAGAAATATTAGGGGACAGCTCGGGAACAGAGTATTTCCGAGTCATTCTCAGTGTTTCCAAACGGCTCCGAACCCTTCCAAATGTCCCCGGCGCCCCCGCAGCTCTGGCCAAATGCGGTACTGCACCGCCCATTAGCTTGAATTCTGCTCGTTTTGCGAGACAACACTCGTAAACCGAGTCAGAATTTAAAAATAAATGTTGCTCGTTATTCAAAACGCTCGTTAACCGCGTTACTCATAAACCAAGGTTCCACTGTATTTTAGAAAAAATTGCTTCCAATCGCGACTAAACGTGGCAAAACTGATGTTTATAAATGTTGGTTACTATCTGTCAAGTTAAATCATTCAGGAGAGGTTTCAAAATGTCCCGTGTACATTAAGCCTAAGTGGTTAAACTGACCTCATATACAGACGGAATTTAATTCCTTTGCTCTAAAAGAACCGAGAGATACAATTTTTCTCTTTATCGCCGGCTGAGTTTTTTTTTTTTTTTTTCTTGACAGCTCTGCTCGGCTCTGCACTTGTTTAATATCCTGTACACACAAGCGGAATTTCCATCGGAAAAATCTTGGATGGTTTTTCCGACAGAATTTCGCTCAAGTTTGCCTTGCATACACACGCTCACACAAAAGTTCCCTGAACTTTCAACCGTCAATAACGCAGTGATGTACAACACTACGACAAGCCGAGAAAATGAAGTTCAATGCTTCCGAGCATGCGTCGAATTGTTTCCGAGCATGCGTGGTTTTTTGCGCGTCCGAATTGCATACAGACGATCGCATTTTTGGATAGAAACTTTTTCCGACCGAAATATAGAGAACCTGCTCTCAATCTTTTGCTGGCTGGAATTCCGCCAGCAAAAGTCCGATGGAGCGTACACACGGTTGCATTTTCTGACCAAAAGCTCTCATCGGAGTTTTGCTGGCGGCGTTTCCGATCGTGTGTACGCAGCACAACATGAATCTTGGAAATGCTTTTGGGGGGGATTTATAATAGGGACATATGGGGGGGCGGGGCAAAGATTTGTGCTAGCGGGGGGGGGGGGGGATTTGTACTGGGAGAAGGGGTGAACAGGGGAGAATCAGATACCAATCCCCTGCAGTGTGCAGACAGAAGAAGAAGAAGGAGGAGGAAAAGCCGGCAGAACTGCATGGGGAGCCACAAGAGTTATCAAAAAGACAGGTGCCCGGGACTACCTTTTGAAATGATGGGGCCTGGGCCCAGTATAGGAGGGTTGGTTGTACTGCCTTATCAGCAGCCCTGGCATCACCTCTGAGCCAGCATCTCAGCCCATAGAGTAGATACTGACCGGGGATAATGCCTGACCAAGGATGGCAAGTGAAGGCATCATCAGGGGAGTACTGTGATCTCTAAGAGCAATAATATCTAAACGTATTACACATTATTAAGCATATACCTTGTTTCCCCGAAAATAAGCCCTAGCGTGATTGTTGGTGATGGCTGCAATATAAGCCCTACCCCCCAGATAAACCCTAGTTAAAGTCCTTGTATGTCTTATTTTCAGGGTAGGGCTTATTTTCGGGGAAACGGGGCAGGGCTTATATTGCAGCCATCACTGACAATCACGCTAGGTCTTATTTTCGGGGAAACGGGGTATATAATGCTAGGTCCACTTTAATACAAAATATCAGCAGTTTTCAACTGTTTTGTGTAATCACAGCTTCTGTATATTTCTTCCTATAGGGTCTTGCTGTATTTAGCAATCCATGATGTATATTCAGGGCCGTCTTTAATATTGATTGGGCCCTCCCAAATCCACTTATCAACTATTTGCGGGCAGTGGGGGCTTACGGGGCAGCTGCTTTGGGCCTCACAACAATAACTGGGCCTGGGGCAGCTGCCCCTTTTGCCCTGCATTAAAGACAGCCCTGTGTATATTGTATGTACCCTGTAGCTGAGCCCCGCTGGGAGGAATTTTATCCAATACAACAATTCCACTTTTTTTATTTCGCACTTCCTGTAGCAAAAAAAAAACTGACAGAATCTGGTTATACAATGACATGTAAAACGATTCTACACCGTTCCTATTAGTCAATTTCTGTTCATGGAAATAGCATTGCTGGCTTAGACTTGAGGCTTGTAAGGTGTTAAGTAACTGATGTCACATTTATCACCAAGGATGGCACTTTATCACATTCATGAGCGTAACCCCCACACACTCCGCTGCAGGCTCTCCAAGCAGATTGAACAGATCCATTATTTCTGGGATGAGTCAGTCGGGTTACATGGAACTGGCGGCAGGTGGTGGGTGTAAGTGAGTTACCAACTTTTAATGATGAATAGATTCTTAATGCCGGGAATGGATCTGTTTCCTCCGCCTGGGCCATGACAGTAATGGACGTTCACATGCCTGCATATGTCATGGTATGGTATACAGAAAATGCTCAGTATTTTAAAAGCCTACCCTCCTACCTAAACAATAAGCAAGGCTGTTCTTTACATTATCTTTATTATAAATGTAAATACCTACCTAGGTATAAATAAATATTAACCACTCCGGAAGATTATACTCCCTTCATGACCAGGGGCATTTTTTTGCTACTCAGCACTGCGCTACTTTAACTGGCAATTGTTTGGTCATGCAACACTACGCAAATTAAATTTATATAATTTTTTTGGGTGGTATTTGATTACCATTGTTTTTTTTGTTTATTACATAAATGAAAAAAGACTGAAAATTTGGGGGAAAAAATATTTTCTACTTTTCTGTTATTAAACATATCCAATAAAATCAAATTTCGTCATAAATTTAGACCAAAATGTATTCTGCTACATGTCTGGTAAAAAAAAATTGTATGTAAGTTGGTTTGTTTGAAAGATAAATCATCTACAAACTATGAGATAGATATATATATATATATATATATATATATATATATATATATATATATTTAAAAATTATTCAATCCTGATGTACTAACTGCCTATCTCATGTCAGGACAGGAAAAAAGACCCCCTAAATAACCCCTTTTTGGAAAGTAGACAGTCTAAGGTGTTGGTGAGGCATGGCAAGATTTTTGAAGTTGTAATTGTTTGTTACAATTGGGAAAATGAGTAAATTAAATAAAACATTTTTTTTTTTTCATAATTTTTTTACATACCATCACCAGGGCAGTACAAGGTCATCATATTACTGGTGTGACTGGGATCAGGGATACTGACTGATGACCGTATGTAAAAAAAAAAAAAAAAAAGAAAAATCAAATCATTTTTATTCAATTTTTTTCCTTTTTTAAATTTTTTTTTCTTTTGTTACTAATTCTTTTTTTTTTTTTTTTTTTTTTTTTTTTTGCATACTCGCATCAGAGTAGTTCAGTGTCACCGAAGTATTACTGTGCTACTTAGATTTTTTTTTTTTTTAACACTCTGATTGCTTTGGTAACAGTGATGATCACTGTAACAGCAACTGTTTGAACTGTCATAAATGGCTTTTATTCATGACTCAGTGTTTAATATTGTGATAATGTGACTGCCCCATAGCTATCACATGGTACAGGGTGCTGTGATTGGCCCAGATACCATGTGATCACTGGTGACCAATCACAGGTCACACACAGTAGTAAACAATGATATCATGAATGGATTCCATTCATGACTCATGTTTACTATGTCACATGTGATCATGTGGTATCTGGACAGCTTATAGCAGCCTGATACCAAGCACCGCAATCTGCTGTGGCCGGTGGATGCACAGATGCCTGGGGGAGCTGCCCACCAGCAGTAAATGTACTATTGGCGGTGGCAGGTGTTACAATACTTACAAAATGCTATCTTTTCATTAGTTTCTGCAAAAGGGAACATATGTAATTTTCTATCTCAAAGGAACGCCAACCAAATGCTTCACGGGTATGTAAACCCTAACAATGAACTTCTCTTATTTGTTCACTTTTGGTCTGTTAAATATACTAGAACAAATAGAAAAAAACTGAGCTTAGAGACTAGCAAGCTGCCAACACTCCACTAGACACATAGTGCAAAAATATATAAACAATAATTAGTGTAGTGCTCAAAATGGTGAAACAAGTAAAGTAAATAAAAAATGAAATGAAAAAAGATGTATAAACACCTGGTTGAGCCAAGGAGTATACAATGGTGGATGAATGATCCCGCAAAATTGTGTATAGGTGAATAAAATACTGAATACTAAAATACTGAAAAAAATTCATAAAATATGAGTGAATGAATAACGGTAAAAATTATTATTCAAAATTCGTGAGTAAATATCTAAGCATAGAGGAGACTCCTGTACTGTTGAAAAGGATGGAACTTGATATTATGGTGCAATCAACAAATGATAAGGTTGGCACGCTTACCAGAGATGGTGGACTCATACTATACAGCATAAGAGTCAAACGGGCAGTAGTGATTAATCGCCTCAATGGAATCCGACACAGCAAGGCTGATGTTTGGAGAATAAGCCCCATCCAATGTTGAAGGAGAGATTCCAACTTCAGAAAACATGCTCCAGGATGTGTGGAAGGACCACATCAGATGTTAAGTGATCCAACCTTATCATTTGTTGATTGCACCGTAATATCAAGTGCCATCCTTTTGAACAGTACAGGAGTCTCCTCTACGTTTATAGGATCAATTGTTTAAAAAGGACTACCACATGATATTTACTCACAAACTTTGTGTTCAAATTAATGTAGACCTTCACAGATGCAGGGAAAGAAAGGAAAATACTGAGTCCTTGGAGTCATACCTTACAGCGGACTATGCACTCTCTGTGTGGCAGTTTTCATTGGCTTAGTGTTGTCAAATAAGTCACATGCCCCTCCATACCTGGAAGTATGGGCACAACAGTAGAGTTGCCAATGCTGACTTGTTTTTTTTTATGGCTACAGGGAGATCACCCACTCTTCTCTATTTAGTGAGTTATTGACCTGGAATAAGTATATAGACCGATTATGGACTCCACTAGACCTCTGAAGATATGATGTGGTATGTGGCACTAAGCCACCAGTAGCAGATCCTTTTAGTCCTGTAGGTTTCAAGGTGGGGTCTCCATGGATCGGACTTGTTTTTATCGGATTGAGATGTGGATAATTTGGAGGCCAAGTAAACATCTCAAACTCATTGTTGTGTTCCTCAAACAATTCTTGATTTGTTTAGACCAGGCCACCTTCTTCCATTGGTCTTTGGCGCAGTTCTGATGCTCACATGCTCATTGTAGGCATTTTTTGGCTGTGGGCACAGGTACATGGACACCCTGACTGGTCTGCAGCTACACAGCCCCATACACAACAAACAGCAATGCACTGTGTGTTCTGACACCTTTCTATCAGAACCAGCATTAACATTTTCAGCAATTTGAGCTACAGTAGCTTCTTATGCTTGCCCATTTTTGCTGCTTTCAACACATCAACTTCAGGGACATCATGTTCACTTGCTGCCTAATATATCCCACCCACTTTCAGAATTCATTGTAATGAGAAAGTCAATGTTATTCACTTTACCTGTCAGTGGTCATATTGTTATGACTGATCGATGTATGTATCCTGTATCCCAACACCTAATGTGCACATTCTTATTCCAGGCCAGAGGCGTAACTACAGGGGTCACAATTGTGACCTGGCCCATGCTCCAGGGGGCCCATGCAGCTCCCCCTGTATACTGGGGATATACAGTATATGGCTGATATACTAGGCTGAAAGGCTTCTTCTCTTTCTCTCCCTCCCGCAGGCATTCAGCGGCTGCAGGAGGAAAATGGAAAGGATCATTTCCTCCTATATCAGTGGTTCTCAACCCTGTCCTCAAGTACCCCCAACAGAACAGGCCATGTTTTGGGAATTTCTCTTAGATAGAATAGCTGTCCAGGGGGCGTGACCGGAAGCCGACCTCGATGGACGCTTGATCCCATAGCTCCAGCAGCCCGTAGCAACATAGGCACTTTTGGGGACAAACAACAACTCCCACATGGGCAAATCGCAGACCACTCGATCCTCAAAACACAGGGGCACATCCCAACCCCCTCCGGGGACCTCTGCAGACCTCCGTGCCTTCTTCCTGCAATCGGAGGGCAATCCGGCCAGAGGAGACAAGATGGCGCCGATCACACAGGCACATGGAGGACAGATGTCTCCACGCGAGCAGCCGCCACAGCTCACACAACAGCGATGCCTTACGGATCCCTCTCCACCGGCGACAGATCCAGCAACCTCAGCCACACACTCAGGAGCGGTGAGTCCATCCACCCTCCCTGATCCCCAGGCCTGGCAGGCACTTGCGCCGCAGCCATCCGAGCCGCCCATCCCATCACAGCACTACACCCAGTGCTCGGCGGCATTTCCGAGGCTGCTGAGAGCGGCCTCAGACCCCTACCTCAAGGAACAGCCGTCTCTGTCCCCAACACCCTCGGCTCTATCCCAGGACTTTCCTCCGCTACCAGGCCCAGCTCACCCCCCAGTGGAGCCGCATCATGCGCTGGGTGAGGAGGATGGGACATCATGGGCCATGGCAGCGTCCTCCCCCCCACCTAAGACGCAAAGACTCTCCAGATCCAGGGACACTAGCGTCTCTAAAAGGCTGCCCCCCATTAACCCCACGTATGCACAAAAAGCCAGCACCCCTCCAGGCTCCTAATTGGACACTCAACATGTGAGACCCCCCCAGCTACCACAGGCCTTGATGTGGTCTGAACCGTGGGAACCCCCAGCACCCGGGTCACACCGATCATCTGAAGCAGGATCGCTCAGCCCACGCTCTCCACCCCCAGCCCCGACCCCGCCAAACCATCATCTGGGCCCTATACAAGACCAACATATGCCATCTCCATGGCACACATATTTCCAGGCAATGCCCACCAAAGAGGACTTTAAACAACTCATAGAGGATGTAAAATCAACCTGTCACACTGAAATCCAAGTTCTCCAAACGGGACTTAAACACCTAACGGACAGAGTGGAGATGGCAGAAGAAGAGATCCAAGAAACCAAAATAGCAGTCCACAGAACACAGTTGCAAGGAGCAGAACACCGCTCTCTCCTCAGAGAAATGCAAAGGCACATAGAGGACTTGGACAACAGGGGGCGCCACAACAATATTAGAGTGAGAGGAATCCCAGAACCAGAAGGCAACGAAGACCTGCAAACTACCCTGCAATCCATCTTTAACAATTTATTGGGCGAACCCCCTGCGAAACACATAGAAATGGACAGAGCTCACCGGGCCCTGCGACCCAAAGGACCTGCATCGAAACCAAGAGATGTTATATGCAGAATCACCTCCTACCCACTCAAAGAGTCTATCATGAAACAAGCTCGTATCGCACGTAAAATCATCTACGAAGGAGCACAAATACAGCTGTACCCTGATCTGTCTTGGATCACACTGCAAAAGCACAGACTACTGCAACCTCTATTGCAAATACTGCAATCCAAAGCAATTCCTTACAGATGGGGTTTCCCCTTCACTCTCACAGCAAAACACCAGGGAACTTCTGCCGTGTTGAGATACCCGGAAGACCTTCGAATCTTCTGTAACACCCTGGAGATTCAACCCCCACAGCTACCAGAATGGGACTTAGTGGCCACCCCCCCGTTACCACCTACAGTTTGGCAGAAAGTGCCCTCTTCTAACCGGCCCCGAAACCCAGAAGCACCCCGCAAGCCTGCCAAACACAGGAACTGATCAATGTCATTATCTTCATATAGTCCACATTCCTTTCCACAGGACATGACTACATCGTCATAATGACTTTTCCTGCTCGGGATGCTAAATTTGGTCAGACATACTAGTTCAGTATCCCCCAAATTGCCACTAAACCACAGTTTACAATGCTACTAAGGGCTTGCTAGGATCGAGCTCCGAAAGAGTAGACGCTCTACCGTTCACTTTCTACCCCCCCTCCTGATTTTTAGTTCAGGGATTTATATAAGTGTTTTATATTGCCTTATTGGCTGCGGATCCCCGTGTGACCCCTCCCTGCCACCCCAATTGGGCTGGCGGCGGGCGGACACTTGGTACTCCGTGTTACCTAGGCCTGTTGGCCATTTACAGTTTGATAATGTATGCGTTCTGTCTCCACTTGGTTTTATTTAATCTTCTTTTTCTTCCCCAACTCTTTTCCTTCTCTTTCCCTTTCTGTAGGAACCAAGCTTATGCAGCGGTGCGGGTGAATGGTCCTGGTCTCCTCCCGGGGGGTGCCGGCTCCGGGTTTTTGACCTCAGACCCTGGTACAACATCACTAGGTAAGCAGACATACACCTGTCCACACGTAAACAGATGGCAAAGTTACTATCCTTAAATGTCCATGGCCTGATCTCTAACAGAAAAAGGCATCTGGCGCTGCGGGAGTTCAGACAATCGGGAGCTGATATTATACTAGTACAAGAGACACATTTCAATAAAGAGGGCTCGTTCGCATTCGCTTCCAGATATTTCCCCCAGGTGTATCTTTCATCTAGCACTCAAAAAAAAGCAGGAGTGGCCATACTACTCAAAAAGGGTATCCCCTTCAACTGCGCGGACCACTATTCTGATCCCGGAGGCCACTTTATTATCCTACATGGACACTGGCATACACAACCTATTACGCTGTGTGCTATATACGCACCTAACACTAAACAATATAATTTTCTCTCTAAAGTATACACACGCATCTTTAAATCGGACCCCGGGGTTTTGGTGGTGGGGGGAGATTTTAATCTCACTCAATCAGCAACTGTCGATCGTCAGGTGGTGGGCCCCCGGGTGTCTCCACCAGGTGTCCTCCGAGACTCCAGATTGTTTCGACAAATCTCCAGACGATATGCGCTCTTTGATGCCTGGAGGGTCCTTCACCCGGGTGATCGGCAGTACACATTTTACTCCGCCCCCCACCGCACACACTCCCACATAGATTACTTCTTTGTTAACAATCATACACTTAAACTTACACGAACAGCCCAAATACTCCCCATCTCATGGTCAGACCACGCCCCTATTCTACTAGAACTAGAACTAGATAACCCCAACCGTAAATCCTATAACTGGAGGCTTAACACATTTCTTCTTCAGCATCTCCCCTCCCAAGTTGAACTACAAACCACCCTAAAATATTACTTCATAGAAAATGCCACCCCGGATGTGTCGCCAACCACCCTCTGGGAAGCCCATAAGGCGGTCATGCGCGGTAAATGTATATCCTTATCCTCCGCTATGAAAAAAAACTCCCTAGCTACAAAGACAAAAACTGAACAGGATCTTAGGTTAGCCGAACGCAAACTCCAAATCACCCCCTCCATACCCATCCTCCGGAAGGTTGTTAAACTTCGCTCAATTTTGAAGGAATTCGCCCTAGGCCAGGTAGAAAAAGCACTGACAAGACTGAAGCAAGTATTCTACGATAAGGGAAACAAGGCACACTCC
Organism: Lithobates clamitans; assembly: GCA_037952925.1. NCBI lineage: Eukaryota > Metazoa > Chordata > Amphibia > Anura > Ranidae > Lithobates > Lithobates clamitans. The sequence goes on along the minus strand of JBBGZY010000996.1, from coordinate 3,385,171 downwards.
CTATTAGCTAATAAATTACGTGACAAATTTCACATGCAAACGCCACATCAGATCAAAAACACATCGGGGCACATAGTCTCCCATCCCAAAGAGATTGCTAATGTCTTTGCGGACTTTTATAAACACCTATACAACAACCCAGATATACCTAGTAACCCCCCTTCATCAGAATTATCCCATAAAATGCGAACATACCTGGAACGCAGTGGAATTCCCCACTTAACACCTTCTGACCTGCTGACACTGAACACACAGATTACAGATGAGGAAATAGAAAAGACCATTAAGTCCCTTCCTTCCCATAAAGCCCCGGGACCAGACGGATTCCCGTACGAATACTACAAGACGTTTCTCCCCATACTGCTCCCACATATGCGCAAGGTCTTTCACACCTTCCTTCACGACGCCATCATACCTCCAGACATGCAACGCTCTTTTATAACCTTAATCCCTAAGCCGGACAAAGACCCCTCCCTCTGCGCAAGTTACAGACCCATTGCATTACTGAACTCTGACCTCAAAATCTTCACCAAACTACTTTCCAACCGCCTAAACCAGATTCTTCCCTCCCTGGTCCATAAAGACCAGGTGGGGTTTGTCCCACTGCGACAGGCCGGTGACAACACCAGAAAGGTTATAGACTTGGTGGAAGTTGCGAATAGAGAGCACCAAGCAGCCTTGCTGCTAAGCTTAGACGCAGAAAAAGCGTTTGATCGCCTGGGATGGCCTTTTCTTTTTGCCACCTTAAAATTCATGGGATTTCAAGGCCCCTTCCTACAAGCCATCAGACATTTATACACCTGCCCGTCATCCCAAGTCAGGACTCCCTTTGCACTATCCCCGGTATTTTCAGTAGCAAATGGGACCAGGCAGGGGTGCCCACTTTCGCCCCTGCTATTTGCACTATGCGTTGAACCCCTTGCGGCATCCATTAGGAGTAATCCGGATATACGGGGAATATCGGTTAGAGGAAGGGAATTTAAAATCTCCCTCTTCGCGGACGATATCATACTCACATTAACTCAACCTCACATTACTCTCCCGATTTTGCAAACAGAACTAGATCGATTTCCTGCTCTCTCGGGGTATAAGATAAACGCATCAAAATCAGAGGCCCTCCCCATCAATATCCCCCCCACGGAGGTCTCACTCTTAAAATCCAATTTTCCATTTACATGGAAGACGAAATCCCTGAAGTATCTGGGTACGTACATCACACCTAAATTTAATACGCTCTACCAAGAAAACTTTCCACCACTGTTCCGATCCATAAGATCCTCACTGACTCAATGGAAGAAACACCACATCTCACTACTAGGCCGAATAGCTTCAATAAAAATGAATATCCTCCCGAGGGTACTATACCTCTTCCAAACACTACCCATCCCAATTCCGATCTCCCAACTGAAAAAACTCCAATCTGACTTACTGCATTATACATGGAATTACAAAAGACACAGGGTTCCGAGATCGGTGCTGATGGCGTCGCGCAATGAGGGAGGACTAGCATTCCCTAATATTATCAAATATTACTATGCAGCACAATTGCGAGCAATAGCCTCATGGTACACCCACAAATCTTACAACAAATGGACAGAAATTGAAAAATTATGGCTTGCTCCCATACATCCAAATAATCTGTTGTGGAGTGCGAATGCGGACGTAGCCCCTGAACGTATGCTGGGTCCCATTTGAGACGGACGTGGCGCAAACTGGCCCCCAAACATGATCTTTCATCAGATAAATCGCTTCTGACCTCTTTCATCTGTAACCCCAAAGTGCCGGATAGTCTAACCTACCAAATGTCACATCCATGGGCGTCCCGGAATTTATTCCACTTTGGGAACCTGGTGGACCCCAGAACTAGGAAACTATTGCCATTTGCCGAATTCCAAAAAAAACATGATCTCCCTAGACAGGCATTTTACGGGTATTTACAAATCCGGCACTACGCACTCACCATAACTTCCACCCTACATTTCTCACCACCATCACCGTTTGAAACCACTATCTTGGCAGGTAATAACCAGAAGGGCCTCATATCAAGCATATATAAGATCCTGAACGTCTTCTCTGAAGATGGCCAGGGTAAACACCGGTACATGACAAAATGGGAGGGGATCCTCGGTGAGGAGCTCCCTATTTCACAATGGCAGATCATATGGAATCAAACAGCAAAGAGTTCACTATGTTCTCTATACAAAGAAAACTCCTATAAAATCCTCCTGCTGTGGTACATGACCCCAGAAGTTCTTCACACCATCTTCCCCAATAGTTCCGATAGATGTTGGAGATGCCAGGGAGCGAGGGGCACCTTCATACATATATACTGGAGCTGCCCACTGTTAACTCCCTACTGGTCCACAGTCGAACAATTACTAGCACGACTCTTGGACACACAAGTCCAGGCATCCCCAAAATTCTTCCTATTAGGTCTATCGCCACTTAAACTCCCCACTCCATATAAAAAATTGGTTCGCCACATACTAACGGCGGCAAGATGCCTTATAGCACTACATTGGAAACGTTCCTCCCCTCCCTCTGCTGAGGATCTATATGCTAGAATAAAGGATATAGAGGTGATGGAGAAGATGACAGCCAGGATACAAGATAGACTGGAAGCACATAACAGGGTCTGGGAGCTATGGCACCTCCGGGAGGACCCACCATGACCAGGTAACACCACCGTTGATATACCTACAACATCCCCCCTTCTACTTTCCTCTTTTCCTACTATCCCCTTCTACTCTTCTATACCATGTATACAAGTGATTTTTATAAGTTACAGAGAACTAGTCTATGATTCTGCAACCACGTTAAAGTTATAAACTTGCCAATAGACATATTGAATGACAGAAGATGACGCTCAGTTGGCACTTTGCAAAGTTTAATTATTGGAACATAGCAATTGAATACTAGTACTTTATACAGAAAATCTGCACTTATGTAATACTGTGACATTCACCACTTGTTAATGCATAATGTACTGCAAAAACGAAATAATAATAAAAACGTTATTTGGAAAAAAAAAAAAAAAGAATAGCTGTCCAAACTACCAAGCCAATTACTCTGATTTAAAACACCTATGGAAGATAAAGGAAAACCTTCAAACATGGCCTGTTGGGGGTACTCGAGGACAGGATTGAGAACCACTGCTCTATAGGACACCCCTCCTATCCAGGTCCTGCTGCCCCTGGGCCCCTGTGTGTTCCCCTGCCCCCCCCCAGTTCTGCCGGCATTTCCCCTGGGGGGGGTGCTTTTTGGATGGAAAAGCAGGTAAAGGGCCGGTGAATATGTCTCCTGTTTGAATTGTATTGTAACTGTACTGTCTACCCTCATGTTGTAAAGCACTGTGCAAACTGTTAGTGCTATATAAGTCCCGTATACTAATAACTTACCTGCCATAATAATAATTTACTTGCCATTGGTCCCTGGCATTCCACCATCGTGGGGGGGCTCAAGGATGGCAGGAAGGGGGCCCGCTGTGGAACACGTGAAAGAGTCTTTACTCCCTGCAATGGGAGTAAAGGGCCCCTGGATCAGTGGGAAGGGCCCTAGGCTCAGAGGGAAGGACCTTGGTCAGGGGGGCCCTTTATAGTTTTCTTGCTCTGGGGTCCTGAAGGTTCTAGTTACGCCTCTGTTCCAGGCCAGTGGCTCGCCAAATAGTAAAGGAAGGATGAAGATGACAGCCATGACACTTGCATCCTAAAAAACCAAGTCAGCAGTGGAAGCTCCATTATTTCATTCCTTACTGTTTTATTTTTAAAGATTTTATGTTCAGCATATAGAATTTTGGTTGGATGAGATGTAGAATGCAAAGGCACACATCAGACTATCATCAATCAATCTGGTCTCTCTCTATTCTATACACAATCCGTATTATGCTTCTGCTGTTTTCTATTTAGTACATGACTAATAGGGGATATACATGGAGAAGTCTCCATGAATTAGAAAGAATGGCAGCTTCTAAAAGGGTTACACAGGACCTGCCCCCGATGGATATTTATGGAGGTGACACAAGTAAGCAAATGTTTAGTGTGCAGTTAATGTGCTCTCTTAATCACACTACAATTAATGATTCAGTCTTTTCAACAGAAGGGTTTTCCTTCTGCTGAGAGCTATGATGATATGTTATTTGTGACGCTAAACAGAGGAGTTTCCACTTTAATCCATAAGGAGCCATGTGAGACCCCTTTCAAGTACTAGAGTCTCACAATTTAATGTTCTTGAGAACATAAGCAAAGCAATGTGAAGGTGGAAAACTCTCTATTTTACTACCTGAAAAGAACCACTAATAGTACATATTTTACTAAAAGTTTATGTATCTTGATCTACTTTTTTCAGTTTATTCTCTGTAGCTTATAATCATAGTTCTGCTAGCACTGAAAAAAGGAAAAAATAATGAATGAGAACAGAAGAGGCAGTGAATCTTACACCTATCACCTATCAACCATAACTTTATGGCTACTAATAGGTTAAGTGAATAAAATTGATTATCACAGTGGCAAAGTGGTGAGCTCTTCCATCTAGCAGCACTAGGGTCATCAGTTCAAATCCCAAACACAGCACCACGCTGGTTTCCTCCCATACTCCAAAGACATGCTGGTAGGTTAATTGGCTCCTGTCTAAATTGGTCCTAGTATGTGTATGTATAAATGTGAGTTAGGGGCCTTAGGTTGTAAGCTCCTTGAGGGCAGGGACTGATGTGAATGTATTAACTATATATGTATATATAAGGGCTGTGTAAATTGATGGTGCTATATAGGTATCTGTAATAAATACAATTGTGTTACAGTGGCATCTGAAAATTGTTGGGATTTCTTAGGTAGCAAGTAAACATGTTGTCCATGAAGTTAATGTGTTGAAAGCAGAAAAAATGGGCATGGCAGTTTGTTGTATATGGGGCTACATAGCCACAGACTGGTCAGAGTGCCCTTGATGACCTGTGTCCACAGCCAAAAGGGCCTACAGTGGGTACATGAGCATCAGAACTGTTCCACAGACCAGTGGAAGAAGATGGCCTGGTCTGATGAATCACGTTTTATTTTACATCATTCGGATGGCCTAGTGTGTATGCCGTTTACCTAGGGAAGAGATGGCACCAGGATGGCAAGAAGGCAAGCCAGTGGAGGCAATGTGATGCTCTGGGCAATGTTCTGTTGGGAAACCTTGGTCCTGCCATTTATGTGGATGTTACTTTGACATACCCTACCTACCCACATCTCATGACTCTTCTTGGTACTCATCTCGCCCCTTTCTCTCTATCCCATCCTCTTTCAATTAATCCTCTTTTTCTCTCTCTCCTCTCTATCCCACTCTTTCTTGATGACCCCTGTGTTCTGTCTATCCAGTCCTCTCTCAATCACTCTTCTTTTCTCTCTAGTCTACTCTCTCTCTCAATGACTCCACTCTTCTCTCTATCCCATCCTCCCTCAATCACTTTTTTTTCTCTCTAGACAAATCTATCTCAATGACTCCTCTTATCTTTCTATCCCACCCTCTCAACGACTCCTCACTTAGTTCTATCCAATCCTTTCTCAATGGCTCCTCTCTTCTCTCTATCCCATCCTCTTTCAATTACTCCTCTCTTAATTCTATCCCATCCTCTATCAATGACTCCTCTTTTCTCTTTATCCCACTCTCTCTCCATGACTCCTCTCTTCTCTCCCCTCTGTCTATTTCCCATTCTCTTCTCTATCTCACTTACTTCTATCAGCTCGCATCCAATCCCATTCCCCCGCTAAATGCTCTCTTCTCTCCACTCTATTTCTCATTCTCTTCTACCAACTCACATCCAATCCCATTCTCTCTTAATGACCCCTCTCTTGTCCCCCTTATCTCTCTTTCCCATCCTCTCTGCCTCGCTCTCCCTTTCCCTCCCATGCCCCATCCCATTCTCTCCCTCTATAATTCCCATTATCTTCCCATCCTCTCACTCTTTTCCATAACTTCCCAATATTTGTCTCCTTTCTCTCTGTCCCCTGCACCTGCTCCTTTTTTTCTTCCCCCCTTCTTTCATTCTTTTTTGTCCAACATCTGTCTATATAATTTATCCTTTTCACTCTTTCCATTCTATGTCTATCTCTGTCTCTCCTTCTTCAGGTTCGAGTCCCTGTAGCACTTGGGTCCCCAGTTTAAGTCCTGGTCAGGTCACCATCTATATGAAGTTTGCATGTTCTATCTGTGCTTGGGTTCAGGGTACTTCGGTTTTCTTACATACTCAAAAGTTAATTGGCTCTTGTCTAAAATTGGCTCTAGTATGAGTGCACCCAAGATGGGCACAAGATCTGACCCAACAGCAGATAAAGCACTTTGAGTCCTCAGAAAGAAAGGTGCTATAGAAATATAAATTAATAAAAAAATAATTCTCTTGATGACACCACAGCTGTCGAAAAATGGGGTAGTCGCCAAAGCTTTCAATACAATGTATTCAATTAGCCAATAAAAGCTATTACTTAGATATTTATTTTCTCTTCTCTTTCTCTGTTCCATCCTATCTCTCGCTGTCTCACCCTATCTCTCGTCTTCCTCTTTCTCTCTCCCACCCTCTCTATCATTGATATACAAGCTAGTTTCCCTATCTCTATATATTCCCTCCTTCCTCTATAGTTCAGACATTTATTGGAGTCTGGGGATTGGTGATTTATAAGCCCAGGAGACAAGGGGGGAGATTTTATTCCCATTCTGCTGTGTCTTGTAAAGATATGTGTTTTTAATCTGTTTGCTTTCAGAGATAGAAGGTTGTTTTTTGTTGTGTCATCTCGGTGAGGTCACAATTCTATGCTGTTGCTTAGCAACTCTTGTACTTTATTGTCACCGAGCTTCTTTATCCTGTGGGACTGATCATTTCTGATGTACATATTATAGAGCACTTTTTATGAGTTTAATTAGGCTATTAAGCGAGATTGATACCCGCTGAGAACAAATATTGTATTTTTACAAAAAGTGTAAATGTCATGAAAATTTGTATTTAATTGCCTTTCTTAATTATCTTTTAATACTGCAATCAGACGTTCGCAGTATGTACCTAGTAAAAGATGAACATTTTAGTAGATTCTGGAGTAGATAATTGTAGCGCTTTCCCCCAAAGGGGCTGCTGATGTTTTGGTCCCCTGATTCAGAATGTCAGCAACCTTCCCGGCAAAGCCACACCCTCTGACACACCAAGGCTGAAGGGTAAGTATTTATTTGTGCAGAACAGTGTAAAACAATAACCAAAAGATGGAAAAGTAGTAATAAATACTTTAACAAGTATACAGAAACAGTTACAAAGTAATGCGTGACTTATAGCAAAAGCAAGTGGACCAATGACTAATCCCTATACGCAAGGGGGTCCTGACTAAAATAGTGGTTCAACAGTCTCTGGCAAACAATCTCCCAATGGCCAGTACTTTGGGGCCCAAATCTGGCATTGGAACATTCAAATGTGGGTCCCACAAAAGTGTAGGTGATTAAATGGTGTCTGTAGTGGCATACTGTTCCTTTCAATAGTGTGCAGGGTATGGCTAGTGGCCTCTCACCAGCACATAGGCACTCAGCGATACCAGTTGCTGTGTCATCCTCCCCACAACCAGGTGGCAACACCAGACTTGCTAGTTAGGTTCCCACATGCCAAAAATCAGATAGGACTGAACAGAAAACAGACTAAAAGATTAAATCACTTTTCTGAATAATAGGCTAGAGCTACACAAGAGATTTTTAGTAGCTGAATCCTGCTGCTAAAATCACTGGTGACCAATCACTAGGAGCAGTAGAGGATCTCAAAGCAGATGTAAACCTGGCCATACACCAGTTTAAATTTGTTCAAATCAGATTTTCAATTAGTTAGTGGTGTCAAATCTAAATTCAATTTTGACCGTGGTGACAAAAAAGTCGAAGGAGCAGGATGGCAAATTTTTCTGGAACAAACACAATTCTAACTGTGGTTTTCTTTTGAGAAAAACGTATATATTGTAATGAAAGCTGTTTAATACGTCTGCGATTCCATTAAAATAGCAGGGCTGGATAAAATTATAAGGGCTTTTAAACTAAGTTAAAAGTTGATGATGTTAAAAAATATTCTGACAGACTATTTTTCTATGAACATTCAAAAGAAAATCGAATCGTGCATGGCCAGCTTAAAGAGGAGCTTCAGTCTGGGAAAAAATAAAAATCAGCAGCTGCAAATACTGAAGCTGCTGACTATTAATATAGGGACACTCACCTGTCCAGGGATCCCGATGTCGGCACTCCAAGCTGATTTGTCCATCAGCTTCGGGTGCAGGTGCCAGCATTGTAGGTAAGGGAAACCGGCAGTGAAGCCTTCAGGCTTTACTGCCGGTTTCCTACTGTGCATGTGCGAGTCGCGCTGCACTTTCTGAATGGCCCTGCCATCTTCTAGGACCTGTGTGTGTCCCAGAAGGCAGTAGAGGAAAGAGGAGGGGCCAGAAATTTCATAGATCATCGATCCGCGATCTTACCCAGAAGTGGGAGCGGGTACCTGTCAAAACCAGGTACCCGCTTCCCCCAAAAAATTGCCAAATGTGGCAGTGGAGGGGGAGGGTACGAACAAGCAGAGCTTCCCCTTCTGGGTGGAGCTCCGCTTTTAGCTCCACAAATAGTAGGTCTAACTTTGCATATCAATAAATCTGGTCATGCACGGAACGAAATTTGTCTGCTTCAGCAGGGACCGACCGAATTTGGATCCAAACATGGGCAGGCTGGTTGTACAGATCTGTCCAACTTCTGTACAACCACCCTGTCATTTTTTTCGGAACAATCAGTGCCACTGGTGGGGAAGGATCCCTGCTGTGAGAACACAATAGCCCAGCAGGAGGGATTTCCCCATCTACCTTGAATGTGCAGGAGCAGGATGGAAAATGTATTCAGAAATACAAATTTTAAAGGTATATGTGTTTTTTTGTTCTGTAAAGTTAATTTATTCCAAAATTAAATGTTAAAAGCTAACAAAATCTTTCAAACATTTGAATGTTCTGAGAATTTTCATACAAACTGTCCAAAGACTTTTCCTAAGAATTTTAATTTGAAATTCTATCCATCTACAGTCAACTTTTTTGTTTCCTTAAACCGATTGCAGAAAAGAAGCTTGCTTGATTCCCCATCAACACAGATAGTGTTGATGGGGGAATCCCTTCCGCTGAGCTATTGTGATCTCCTAACTGGGCTAGGACGCAGGGAGCTGCCCCAGCCTGAAGCACACTAAGTGATTATTGCTAGAGGCTATAGCTGCTGGCAATAATTGCATGAAAAATCAGAAATGCTGGTTAATCAATTGATCAACTTGGGTGCATTCAGACTGCCCATACATGGTTCGAATCTCGGCTGGTCCCTGCTGAACCGGCCAGGATTTAAACTGTCTATGGCCAGCTTTAGACACTTGCTCATAAGCCAGCTGAGCCCATTCACCGCAATGGCTAGTGTATTTCCTCCACCTGGGTGCACCATACAGCCTGTCATTGACATGAATGGCTGTGCGCTGCTGTTCTCATGTACACAGCGGTGATATCGTAAACATGAGTAGAGTGTATACGCATATGCAAAAAATAGATTTTCTAGTCCTGAAAATCAGTGGACGGAAATACATCGCCCACGGTATCCATGAATGGCATATCAGTACCACTTTTAAGGCAGCTGTTAGATCAGCATTTGAATGCACAACTTAAATTAGTTTGTGACGTTTTCCCAAATAATGGGGAAATCTTAATATATCCACATACTACTCCACAGTGTGAGGCCGGCTTGGCCTGGATTTGTTCTCTGTTATACACGGTAATTATGTGTCAATCTCATCACCAACGTTACCAGTTAAGTAGCAATTAGAGCAATGTTATCGAGGTCAGCGATTGTATGGCTTAGCAAGGGATAGAAGGAAAAGAATAAATTGTGGGTTGGGAAGGTATAAGTGAATGCTATTAGTGAGGTTATTTTCATTGCAGACAGGAGGAGGGACAGGTAGCATGGAGTCAGCAGAACTGCAGATTTTGTCAACTGTCCATTAGACCTTGTACACACAGGATTACCAAGTACTGAAATTTGGTTAAAAAAAATGTTAATGTCTTTGCAGCAGTGATGGACGTGCTGGCATTTCTGTGTGTGATAATGAGTACTTCTGAAGATTTGAAGTGCCCATTACCAACCACCTACTTAACCTCTGCACAGGCTGATCATCCCAGGCAATGCTTGAATCCTCCCAATCTCTTTTTAGCAAGGTGCTTATGGCAATGCTAAAACATCATCTCTGCTGTTAATTTTACATTCAGATTGTGGACAGTCTCAAGTTGAAGACTTGTCCATAAAACATTTTGAATTGTCCCCAGAGTGTATATGTAACACTGTGCATTGTTACTGTGAATGCAGATTTATATTTAACCACAAGATGGCAGTGTTTAGCATTACGGTTCATCTCAGCCTTAATACAGGTGTTCAGAGACTGCTGGGAGTTGTATGCTGAAAGCAGAGCTTTCTTTACAGTCAAGCTGCAACTAAACTACAGAGTCCGTGAGCAATCACCAAGGGACTAGAGCATGTAAAAGTAAAAGCCCGGGAAGACAGAGGAGAGTTGGAGAGAGACTTTGGTTGTGTAAGGAGCATGTGTGAGAGCTGTGTTGTGCCACGTGGGCCTGGAACAGACTGGGTTAGGACAGGAAGTGCAGAGCTGCTGGGGAAGCCAAAGAGATCACTGTTAAGCTGAACATCCAGTGTAAGAAATTGGTCTGTGGAGACCTGTCCCCTGCAGGAGTGCAAGAGTCACCGCCATAACAACCGCATCTCCAGAAAAAAAAAGGGGGGCCCCCCACTCGCCGGGTGCTCATCGCCTCACTGATTGTTACATAAGGATTGGATGAGAGGGTCTCTCACCCACACATCGTCATATTCAGTTACAATCAGTTGTTGACATTCATGTTCTTTAAAGTGATACGAAAAAGGTTTTTGTTTCAAAATAACAAGCATGTTATACTTACCTGATCTGTGTAATGGCTTTGCACAGAGCAGCCCAGATCCTCCTCTTCTCAGGTCCCTCTTTGGCATTCCTGGCCCCTCCCTTCCGTTGAGTGCCCCCACAGCAAGCAGCTTGCTATGGGCCGAGCCGAGCTGCAGCTCCCTGTGTCCATTCAGACACGGAGCTGTGGCCCGGCCCTGGCCCTCTTTCTCCTCATTGGCTCACCCACTTTGATTGGCAGAAGTGGGAGCCAGTGGCGCTTCGCTGCTGTCTCAGCCAATGAGGAGGGAGAGTCCTGGACAGCTGAGTGTCTCATGCAACATCGCTGGATCGGAGGGAGCTCAGGTAAGTATTAGGGGGGCTAATGGGGGGCTGCTGCACACAGAAGGCTTTTTATCTTAAAGCAGGGTTTAACCCAAAAGTGGAACTTTATACTTTAAGAACTACTCCCCCCCCTCCTATGCCACATTTGGAATGTCATTTTTTGGGGAGGGGAGTGTGTACCTAGTTTTGACAGGCCTAGGCGACTCCTCCTCTCCCCCTTCCTCCCTGCAATCTTCTGGGACACGTCACAGGTCCCAGAAGATTGCTTGGCCATTCAGGATGTGCAGTGCGCACCCGGCTGTGAAGCCACAAGCTGTCACAGCCGGGTGCCCACACTTGCAATGCCAGCCTCTCAGAGAGAAGAGGGAGAGAAGCGAGGTTTCAGGCAGCCGCATCGCTGGACCGTAGGACAGGTGAGTGTGTTTATTAAAAGTCAGCAGCTACACTTTTTGTAGCTGCTAACTTTTATTAAACAAAAAAAAAACGAGTGGAACTCCGTTTTAGTGCATAGAATGCATTAAGATAAAAAAAAACCACCTGCCTTTACCATACCTCCTAATGGCCCCTGATTTCAAGGGACTGTCCATGATTTGGAGCAATGTCCCCTGTGTCCCCCATTCCATCTCATTTGTCCCTCATTTTGGTCTGATCTACAGTGGGAACGGAAAGTATTTAGACCCCCTTACATTTTTCACTCTGTTATATTGCAGCCATTTGCTAAAATCATTTAAGTTCATTTTTTCCCTCATTAATGTACACACAGCACCCCATATTGACAGAAAACACACAATTGTTGACATTTTTGCAGATTTATTAAAAGAAAAACTGAAATATCACATGGTCCTAAGTATTCAGACCCTTTGCTGTGACGTTCATATATTTAACTCAGGTGCTGTCCATTTCTTCTGATAATCCTTGAGATGGTTCTACACCTTCATTTGAGTCCAGCTGTGTTTGATTATACTGATTGGACTTGATTAGAAAAGCCACACACCTGTCTATATAAGACGTTACAGCTCACAGTGCATGTCAGAGCAAATGAGAATCATGAAGTCAAAGGAACTGCCTGAAGAGCTCAGAGACAGAATTGTGGCAAGGCACAGATCTGGCCAAGGTTACAAAGAAATTTCTGCTGCACTTAAGGTTCCTAAGAGCACAGTGGCCTCCATAATTCTTAAAAGGAAGACGTTTGGGATGACCAGAACCCTTCCTAGAGCTGACCGTCTGGCCAAACTGAGCTATCGGGGGAGAAGAGCCTTGGTGAGAGAGGTAAAGAAGAACCCAAAGATCACTGTGGCTGAGCTCCAGAGATGCAGTCGGGAGATGGGAGAAAGTTGTAGAAAGTCAACCATCACTGCAGCCCTCCACCAGTCGGGGCAGAGTGGCCCGACGGAAGCCTCTCCTCAGTGCAAGACACATGAAAGCCGCATGAAGTTTGCTAAAAAAACACCTGAAGGACTCCAAGATGGTGAGAAATAAGATTCTCTGGCCTGATGAGACCAAGATAGAACTTTTTGGCCTCAATTCTAAGCGGTATGTGTGGAGAAAACTAGGCACTGCTCATCACCTGTCCAATACAGTCCCAACAGTGAAGCATGGTGGTGGCAGCATCATGCTGTGGGGGTGTTTTTCAGCTGCAGGGACAGGACAACTGGTTGCAATTGAGGGAAAGATGAATGCGGCCAAGTACAGGGATATCCTGGACGAAAACCTTCTCCAGAGTGCTCAGGACCTCAGACTGGGCCGAAGGTTTTGTTCTGTCCACCAGATACTTGTATACTAGCTATTTGTACCTGTGGTGTTAAATTTACATGCAAAATGTGAAATTTACTTAAGACAATCATATGTGGTGTGCAGGCTCTATCTAGCGTTCCTTTTTGGTATTGCTGCAGTTCCGTTTCTTTGTTTATTTGTATGTGTAACTAAGGAAGTTGTCAGCAAGCAGGGAATTCTGGGTAGAATCTTAGCAGGAAGTGAAACAGCCACCATCTTGTGAGAAGACATTGAGGAAACAACACATGTATTTCTCTATCTATCGCCATCACCCCTTAGTGAACTTAAAATTTTCACCTGGCTTGTTCTAATAAAACTGAGATCAAAGAAATATGGTATCTACAGTTATTGGGATAAGAAGGTTTAGCTGTCTGCTCCTTAAAACAGAACAGGTTTACCTTCCAACAAGACAATGACCATAAGCACACAGCTAAATTAACGAAGGAGTGGCTTCACTACAACTCCGTGACTGTTCTTGAATGGCCCAGCCAGAGCCCTGACTTAAACCCAATTGAGCATCTCTGAAGAGACCTAAAAATGGCTGTCCACTAACGTTTACAATCCAACCTAACAGAACTGGAGAGGATCTGCAAGGAGGAATGGCAGAGGATCCCAAAATCCAGGTGTGGAAAACTTGTTGCATCTTTACCAAAAAGACTCATGGCTGTATTAGATCAAAAGGGTGCTTCTACTAAATTACTGAGCAAAGGGTCTGAATACTTAGGACCATGTGATATTTCAGTTTTTCTTTTTTAATACATCTGCAAAAATGTCAACAATTCTGTGTTTTTCTGTCAATATGGGGTGCTGTGTGTACATTAATGAGGAAAAAAATGAACTTAAATGATTTTAGCAAATGGCTGCAATATAACAGAGTAAAAAATTTAAGGGGATCTGAATACTTTTCGTCCCCACTGTATATAGTTGTGTATATAAAATGCACTTTTTATCTTTAAAAAAGTTTCCCAGTGCTAAACCTTTCATCCAATTTTGCCGAATTTGTACATTTTAAAAGCCAATATAAGGGAATAGTAGTGATAAAAAAAAGCACTTGTGGATTTAATTAACCTTTTTTTGGGGTTAATTCTCCTTTTAGGGGGTGTGGCAGGGGGCATGTCCTATGCCTACATACATTTGCTAGTAGGTGTCCCTCATTCCTATCTCGAAATGTTGTGAGGTATGCCTTTACAACCACTTTAAGTTCAAAGACATTCTTCAGCATAGGCCTTTATGAATGACACATGTGCTAGTGCCTTTAACTGCTGCAGACTGCCATCTTTCATCTGCCTTCATGATCCCTGCCTGCAGGCTACTGTACTAAGTTAACCCCGCTGCTCCCTGCGAGGGGGAACCTTATCTCTGTAGCTGCATCCATTTATGTTCAAGCCACGTAAGGAGGGAGTTTTGCCGCTTAAAGAGAAGCTCCAGTTTCCCCCCAAAAAATGAAGTCAACAGCTACAAATACTGTTGCTGCTGACATTTAATATAAAGACACTTACTTGTCCAGGGATCCAGGGCTATCCTCACCCGAGACGATTCTTCAATCGACTTTGGGGCCAGGCAACGGCATCTTAACTTATGCTGTGTACACACGATTGGAATTTCGGCCCCTAAAAGACCGATGAGACTTTTTCGTTGGAAAATGCGACCGTGTGTATGCTCCATCGGACTTTTGCTGGCTGAATTCCAGCCAGCAAAAGATTGAGAGCATGCTTTCAATTTTTCAGTCGGGAAAAGTTCCTATCTGAAAATGCGATCGTCTGTGGCAATTCCGACGTGCAAAATTCCTACGCATGCTTGGAAACAATTCGACGCATGCTCGGAAGCATTGAACTTCATTTTCTCAGCTCGTCGTCGTGTTGTACGTCACCGCGTTCTTGATGGTCGTAAGTTCAGCGAACTTTTGCGTGACCGTGTATATGCAAGGCAAACTTGAGCGGAATCCCGTCGGAAAAGCCGTCATATCTTTTTCCGACGAAAAGTCCGATTGTGTGTACGCGGCATAAGAGAAACTGGCAGTGAAGCCATGTGGATTTATAGCCTGCTTCCCTCTGTGCATGCATACCGCCCAACATTTTGAGATGGGAATGAGGGACACCTACTAACAAACATATGTAGGCATAGGACACACCCACTGCCACACCCCTTTAAATGAAAATTAACAAAAAGAAGGGTAATTAAATCCACAAGGACTTTTTTACCACTACTATTCCTTTATATTGGCTTTTAAAGTGGTTGTTAACCCACTTTTTGGACTTCTACCAAAAGGTAAGCCTAGAATAAGACTTACCTATAGGTAGTGGAAATATCTCCTAAACGTGCACTGTTTAGGAGATATTTCACTTGTAGTCCACCCGAAATTCCAACGGCGCATGCGCGGAGAAGAAACAAAACTAAGTGCTGTTTCTTCCCTAGCCTATGCCGTTAATCGCGGCTCCCATGCGCATGCGCAGGAGTGACGTCACGCGGCTCTGGTGAATCACAGAGCCGGAGTCCACGGCCCGGAAGGAAGAGGGCCAGAAGATGGACACTGCCCACACAGGAGACATTGCTGGTTTCTTTTCCAGGTAAGTGGCACGTAATGGGCTATTATGCATCGCATAATAGTATGTGTTGCATACTAGCCCATTATGCGTTTCATTTGCAGGCTGCAGCAGCGAGCAAAAGAGGAAGTAAAACCCATCAGGGTTTATTTCCTCTTTAAAATGTACAAATGCAGCCATTTAGAAATTGGATGAAAGGTTTAGCACTGGGAAACACTGTTTGAAAGATAAAAAGTGCATTTTATATACATCTATATAGATCAGACCAAAATGAGGGACAAATGAGGAGGAAAGAGGGACAGAGGGACATTGCTTCAAATAAGGGACAGTCCCTCGAAATCAGGGACAGTTGGGAGCTATGGTGCATGTGTGAGCTGCACTGCACTTTTTGAATGGTCCCGCAGTCTTCTGGAACCTGTGATGGCGACGTCTGCTCAGATCTCTGTAGTGATCTGACCGGAAGTAGGAGAGGGTACCTGTCAAAGCCAGGTACCCATTCCACCCCACCCCAAAAACAAGTGTGCCAATCCCCCCTTCTCTTAAAGAGACCATTACCAACAATTCAACCACTAAAGCGACTCTTGCTTAAAATTCAATAAATTAAAATGACCTTTCTGAACAACTTCACATTTTAAGGGGGACTTTGCTAACAACTTTGCCTCTTAAAGGGAATCGTCCATTATCTTGACATCTTAAAGGGACTGCACCTTTCACTGCGCCCCAACATAAGGGCCCCAACTAAGCAGACAAATTACCCTTCCAGATTGTTTGTGCTCAGGGGATCTTTCTTGGAAGTACTGCTGTGCAGCAGATTTTCTGGAGCTTAAACCTAAATTCTCCTGACTGAAGGCCAACAAGTGCGCTAGCCTGCCTAATTCCTTGTTATTCATACGCCTCTCACTTGGGGAGTAATCTCCCAGTCGGAGGGCTATTGTTTATATCTATAGTCCTGCAGGACAAATGCCCACGTTTTAAAGACTATTTTTTGCCTATAGTATTGTACTTGTGTCGATTTATTCAGCCTACTGTTTAACCTTTCTGAACTGTTGAATTGCCTAACATTTTTTTTTTTTTTTTTTTTTGCTATTAATACAACCCGATTTGTTTATTTTATTACAGTGTGTGTATAATTTTCTTGTGTGACTACCGGGAGACTCCCCAGCCAAGGTAATTTGATGGTATCGGTAGAAGATGGGCTTCATTTAGGGCCAAGTGAAGAACAGAGGACCCAAATATACCAGTGGCTCTTTTGGGGTTAGAGCTACATATACATTCTCTAAGATATAAAATTGTTAAATGGTAACTTAACCTTCTTGTCTCTTGGCAGTCATATATTTTTAATTTAAAGGCTTCTCTTTGTTGATTTCAGTTTGTGATATTGCCAGTATCTACCTTCTTGGTACCTTTCCTGGGGTGACAACAACGCCTTAGTGTGAGTCTATGGTGGTGCAGTCAGCCAGTTCTGCCCCACTTTCATATATTTTTGTCTTGCAATGAGCTGTATAAGGGAATTATTATTCTGTAGTGTGCTGGCTTCTAGTGGCAGTTTTGCACCATTAAAACTTGTTTACTAATGTTATTTTGGCATCTTCCTCTGGCCTCCCCTCCTGTTTAGTGCTAGTTTAGTCTTAGACCCTTCACACTTCTTCCGTATTCCCTCAGTCAGTGTTAGTTACCCACAGAGACAGAGGTCAGGAAAGTTATTGTCTTCTTACACTTCCAAAGACTAGAAAAACATCCTCTGTACTGCAATAGCTGAAGTAAAATTGCATTAGATTAAACTTCTGTGTCTTATTGAAGAGTTACGCTGCCTGAGGATGGTGCCAAGTCAGCAGGTAACTATATTGTCTCCGGACAGACTAAGTCTGAGGTGGTATGTCCAAGGCCACTGATAGGGGAGGACCACCGGTCCTCCTGTAGGGGGCCCCGTCACACAGGGGGGCCCGGACAGCAGGAGGATCGGTGGAGCAGAGAAGAACTAATGACAGAACAATACCCTCTGTGTTTCTCACCCAGCAAGTGAAAGCTGGTTTGCTGGGTGAGACATGGGGGCCATCCCTTCCTTGGATGATAAGCTGGTTGCCGCTGAGCTCCTTCCCCCGCCCATACTCACAGCTTGGGACGGGAGGCTGGAGCAGAGAGAGGAGAAGAGGCAGAGAGGAAACCAGCAAGAGGTGCACTATGTTGTGCTCTCCCTCCTGTCAGAAGAGCGTTTCTCTGCACTCGGTATACAGCACGTGAGAACACGGATCGCTCTTACTTTATTTATCGCATTGCACTGTATACACAAAGCGCCCCCTATCCACATTTTCTGCTGCCGGGAGAAGAGCAACCGCTGGAGGAGATAGGAGGGCAGGGTCAGTGTATTCAGTGCAATGCGATATACAGTAAGATCCAGTCTCATGTGCTGTATACTGAGTGTAGAGGAACGCTCTTCTGACAGGAGGGGAGAACAGAACACAGCGCACCTCCTGCTGGCTTTGTGGTGGCTTCCCCCTGTAAGTTGGGGGGTGGGGTGGCTATATTTGTGTTGGGAAAAGTAATGGGGATTTGGGGAGGGGGGATATGTGATAGAAGGAGGGTTGGGGGGGGGGTTGAACCAGGAGAGGGGATGTTTGTGCTAGGAGGGGGGGGATTAGTGCTGGGGGGATTTGTGTTGGGAAGGGTGATTTAGAGGGGGTTGTGCTAGGAGGAGGGATTTGTGGGAATTTGTCCTAGGAGGGCGATTAAAGTAAGAGAATTTTTGCTGGGAGGGGAGATGGGGGGGATTTTGTGCCAGAAGGGTGTGGGGGAATTCGGGGCTAATAGTAGAGATTGGATTTGGGGGGCAGAAGATTTGTGCTAGGATAGAAAGTTTGAGAAGAAAGAGGATGTGTGCTGGGCAGGTGATTTTTTTTTTTAGGGATGAGGGAGATTTCTGCTAGGGGGTGGGATTTGAGCTGGTGTGCGGGATTGGAGGGGCAAAGATTTGTGCTGGGGGGGTGGTTGATTTGGTGGAGAAGATTTGTTCTAGGATAGAAAGTTTGATGTATGCTTGGCGGGTGATTTTTTTGGGGTGAGACAGAATGTTTGTGTACATTAATGATAATTTCATGTATTTTTTGTGAAAATATGGTTTTGATATTTTTACACGGGGCTGATAGGAATCACGGGGCCCCGTACAGCCTAACAGCTGCCCTGGGAATGTCAATGCATAAAGTAGCATAAGAAACAGAACACACCCTAAGGTGTGCCACACTACAGTCTGCTTTGTTAATGCACAGAGTGCAGATGCAGTTAACTTGACTGATATGGTGGCAAATTGCTGGTCAATGTTACTGCAACATAAGGACCACGTCCACTTCAGCTAATGTTATGTGACCACAATATTGCACAACAATATGCCTCTGTGGTGCACACAGACTGAAAAGCCAGCCCAAGTAACTGCATTGCATGATGGAGTCAAATATATGTATAAAAAAACTGAACTCCAGGCAAATTCAAAAGACACATAAATTCAGCTTTGCAATCATTAATGCTAAACTCCAGGTATGAACTTTTTGGCCCAGCTTGGCACAATGTAGGTATGCCTATCTCACACCTGAGGGGCCACTGGAAAAGCTGACAATTACTATAGTAGTTGGCCTAGTTATGGCAGCATTCTTTGGCTCCCCATGCTGAGCTGCCGCCTCACTGCACACTGACAACAAGGGGTCGCTTGTATCTTTTTTTTAAGTAAACACAAGACATTCTCTCATTGAACAACCTCAACCAATCAGAAAATACCTTAAAAATGACAAGGTGTTATGTGAATGGCCGAAGTGCCCAGCGAATGGCCCCCTATGGTCAGTGTGCAAGAAAGCAGCTTGTAGGTGGGGTGCAGCAATAATAATTCACACAGTCAGGTGCAGTGAAGAACTTGTATTGAAATAATACAGCAGTTCACAATAAACCCGGTGGGAAGACTGCCCAACTGGGTACACATAGGTTGGACTTGATGGACTTGTGTCTTTTTTCAACCTCACCTACTATGTAACTATGTACACTTACGGTTTCCAGGAATGTGAGGAGAGCAGGTATAAGCCAGACTGACAGCATCTGTTAAGCAAGCAGAATGCGGCCTGGCCATCTTGTGCCCAAACAGGTTGAAGTCCAAAGGAGATGTGCCCCTAGGCTTTCCCTCCTTATCAGGAACCTTTCCCTTACCGCTAGTACTGTCCCTAACAGGTACCTCTGCCTTTTCTACCACTCACAAAAATCGTGCCAAACCTGGGAGCCAGGGCCTTAAATGAGCTCCGCCTAACCCAAGATTGCTCCTGGAATCACATGGGGTGGCAGCATCCAATAGGATAGCTTCCCCAGTGACCCAGGAAATCATAGAGAAACCCCGCTGTGGAAGCGTGCCACCTGCCATGGAGAAAGCAGAATGTACCTGCCTACAAGCTGTTTGGCACAGTCCTTGGTATATCACCGCTATCACTGTAGGAGCACTGACTAATTAAGCTTCCCCAGCAGCCACCCAGGTGTGGGATAATGGGATATGCATTCTTAAATTCGTGCAAACTGTGTCATAGTAGGTATGCAATAAGGATCATACCTGGAGTTCAGCTTTAAATGTGTTTTTAAATGCAAGCAGTACATGTGCCAGAATTTAATTTGGTATCAGCAGAGCTCACAGATGGGGAGGGAGAAGCAGCACAAGGAACCAATTAGAGTGCTGAAGTACAGGAACATGCTGATAGATGAAAAGAGAAGAGGAACAGAGAGATGAGCTCAGTGTGCTACCTCACCTTTCACATTATAGGGTGGGGAGCATAGCAGAAAAACCCCTCTTTGGATTTTGGACTATATAGGTACAAACTGGAAAGGTAATATCGATAAAAGATTTTTATCATTCATTTACACAAAATGTTTAAAAATACTTCCTGGAATACATATTTTTCATGGCAATTAATATATACACATAACAAATAGGAAATAAGAGCAACGACTGTACGAAAATGATCCCAATGTAATAAGAAGGAAGACACCTACGCGTTCTGAGAACTCTTTTTCAGAGATGTCTGAATGTAGCAAAGAACACTGCCTAGAATGTAAATGTGAACATACGTAATCTTATATACTGGATAAGGTTTACACTAGCAGACTATCAACCTACTAATGATGTACCCAACGGCATATAGACCTATAACTATATACTCAAACAGACGTGACATGCAATGTTTACCTTAGTTACTTGATTTTTGTTTTTGTTGGGTTTAATTTTTTATTTTAATGTTTGTGTTGTTAACACGCAACCCCGTTTGAAGGGTTTAACCACCTCAATACCAGGCACTTTCACCCCCTTCCTGCCCAGGCCATTTTTCAGCTTTCAGCGCTGTCACACTTTGAATGACAATCGCGGGGTCTTGCAACACTGTACCCAAACTAAGTTTTTATCATTTTCTTCACATAAATAGAGCTTTCTTTTGGTGGTATTAAATCACTGCTGGGTTTTTTATTTTTTACAAAAAAAAAGAAATATGACCAAAAATTAAAAATAAAAAAAAAAAGAACGTTTTTCTTAGTTTTTTTCAGTAAATGTTGTAAATACCGTATATACTCGAGTATAAGTCGTTCCGAGTATAAGTCGAGGCCCTAATTTACTACAAAAAAAATGGGAAAAACTTATTGACCCGAGTATAAGACGAGGGTAAGAAATACACAGCTACTGTAAGTGGAAAAGAGGGTCAACAATGCCCATTTGCAGCATCACTGTGCCCATTTGCATGCCTCACTGTGCCCATTTGCAGCCAAAGGTCCCCTGAACTTCAAACTCGGTAGTTAAGGGTTCTTAGATGCCCCCTAGCTTCAGCCAAAATTTGGGGTCTCTGAACCCAAAGGGTCCTGAAATGACATTGCTGCAGATGGACACAGTTGACGGGGCCACTTAGTGCTAGGAACCCCAAATTTGGTGTGCAAACCCAGGGGAACTAGCACCATAACATTTCCAAAGCTGGGGTTTCTAGCACCAAGTGGCCCCGAGATACAGGGCCCCAAAAATCAGTTCAGAAAATGTCAAGCACTTTTCTGCAGCAGAGAATGACATTTTCCGAACCGGTTTTGGGGCCCCATATCTCAGGGACACTTAGTGCTAGGAACTCCAGCTTTGGATATGTTATGGTATCAGTTTCACTGGGTTTGCACACCAAATTTGAGGTTCCTAGTACTAAGTGGCCCTGAGATATGGGGCCCCAAATTCGGTTCAGAAAATGTCAAGCACTTTTCTTCAGCAGAGAATGACATTTTCTGAACCGATTTTGGGGCCCCGTATCTCGAGACCACTTAGTGCTAGGAACTTCATCTTTGTATATGTTGTGGAACCAGTTCCACTGGGTTTGCACACCAAATTTGGGGTTCCTAGCACCAAGTGGCCCTGAGATACGGGGCCACAAAGTCGGTTCAGAAAATGAAATTTTTTGCTGCAGAAAAGTGCTTGACTCAAGTATAAGTCGAGGGGGGCACTTTCAGCACAAAAAAATGTGCTGAAAAATTCGACTTATACTCGAGTATATACGGTAAGTAATTTTTCTCCTTCACTAATGTGCGCTGAGGAGGCAGCACTAATAGGCTGCACCGATGAGCACTGAGGCGGTGGCACTTATGGGCACTGATAGGTAGCACAGATAGATGGCACTGATGAGCACCACTGATCAGCAGACACTAAAAGGCAGCACTCACTGGCACCAGTAATGGGCACTGATTTGTGTCACCGATGGGCACTGGTGGCACTCACAGGCTTTGATTGGTGGCACTTCAGCGGCTTTACTGTAATCAAGGCACTGACGATCAGTGTATTGATTACATGCCTTGTTCTCCCCTGCGAGGAGATGCTGCTTTGTCGGTCTGAGGCGATGAGAGACGATTACTGACACTCCTTGTATTTACATGTGACTGGCTGTGATTGGACACAGCAGATCACATGGTTAAAGAGCTGCGGCAGCGGCTCTTTACAGAGATGAGGGTCGCGGCCGCCCCCATACTGCGCTGCACACCCCCGTGGGCACGGTCTTTCGGGTGCGCTGTCATATGACGTCCACCCAGAACGACAGCCACACCATCCCTCCGTCATTTGGCATTGGTTGGGTGGCAAGTGGTTAAAGTACCTTCTTCCTGCTCCCTGTGTTTTTTTTTTCTTTTTATTACTCCCGGGAACAGGGATAGGGACACAAAAGAAGTGGAACCACACCCAGACGGCCAGCATATGCCCAGAGATATACTTAGGTCTTTATTTTGCTAAAATGGTCAATGTGTAAGATTCATGTATACTAGAAAATGATTACAAGAAATTCTTTTAGATATTAGTTTATTACATATATATATATATAATTCATACTGTTGACTTTGTGTACCCTGGTGAGTGTATAACGCTTCTCAACTTTTGTGGGTTTGTTTGTCACAAAAGCTTTCATTAAAAACTGATTTAAAGAAATATGTACATAAGTGTATCATCAAGCATTGTACATAATAACATTACCAAATTAGGCACCCCAAGGGGTAATCAAGGTAAGTAGTAATGAAACAATAACCCATCAATAGGGATATAGGGAAAAACATAGAAATGAGATTGATTGCCCCCTTGTTGGGACTTTACATGGACCACTGACTCATCAAATGTATAAAAAATATTCTTTAATGATATAGATTAAAATGTATAAGATACCACATATGACGAAGATGCACACCATGTGCTACATGAAAAATACACCATTGCATGGATAATACCATCAAAAATACAACATAAATGCCCAAATGCCCGACGCGTGTTCCGATACCTTCTTCAGGGAACAAGGGTTCAGAAAGTTTTACATTCAAGTTTTACATTCAAAAATAAGTTCCAGTATGGTGATTCAATGTCAAGAATGAACATTAGGGACCAGTAAGTCCATATTAGCACTGTACGTCTCCCCACCATTTCTACTATAAGGGATGGGACCACCATGCTCTATATGATATGATGGGAGCCTCCACTTTGTTTAGGGAAAAACATGTTTCGCTGCATATAAAACCAGGGGTAACTACTACTGATACAACCACCATGAGAACTCCTGTTACCAGAGGGGAGCGGATGCTGCAGAGGCCCAGCTTCTAAAATCTCCCATGATGGCCACGAGACACAATCTTCACATTTTTGTTTCATATAGAAGAAAGCTGTTAAGGTATAAATAATTGTTAATAGGTTACTGGCTCATCTTATGCCAAAGATGCAATCATTTTTGATAAGGCAATACTAAATTCAGCTAAAATGAAAAAGTAGAAAACATTGTAAATCTTAAATTTTTGGAAATCTTTACAGTACTTTTTATCCTATGCTTTGTATTTAAGAGATGGCGGCACGTCGCAACATTAGGCCAGATCTATATACTTCATCACAGGGTGGGAAGGAGGCCAGTAAGTGAAAGTAAAAATGCAACATACAGTAGAAGGCATAGAAGGGGCTGTGCTAGTTTAGGACTAGATGGACAGAAATACAACTCATTTACCAAGTAAAACAGCACCCTTGTATGAATTTCGTATGTGAATTTTGATGTTTGTCTGGAGTTCATCTCTAGTAGCTATAAGAATTAAACACGTTCCTTGCACATATTTCCTTTCTTTTTTTTTTTACATTGAGTTTAATTATACGATAATCCATTAATCACTTGTCTACTAAAATGTGTATGTATATATAGAACGTGGGTTGGCTCCATTGCTTATTCCTGCAGGAGAAGATAAAATAGAAAACCAGTCTTGGCTGCTTGTTAAATAAGATCGGATTATAAATTGGTCTCGGCTGGAGCCTCCTCTATTTGTGCTTTGAAATGCATTTAAAAGTAAATATCGTTTTTTTTTCGGCACTGCATATTTTTTGTGTGAAGTTCCTGTGGATAATCCTGAATGGTGAATCGTCAGGGAACTGGATGACTCAGAAAGGTAACCTGTCAGTGGTATCACTAATCAGATTGTTTGACAGTGTTTTGAACTATGAAGTTCCCTAGAGCAGAACGGAGCTTTTTCCCAGCGCCGCTAACCCTCCCCGGCCCACTCCTGGAATACAGATATATTAACCTCACACTGTTTATACTTCAGATTAAAAATTCCTCATCTAGATACAGGGAAGACAGCAAGCCTAGCGGTTGTTTGTTACAAATTGAAGGATAAAAACACCCTACAGGAAACGGTTCTTGTGAAATTTGATGATGGAACCTTTCAGCTGGTGATGTTTGTAGAGTTTTCAGAAAAAATGTGATCATTCCATGAACGGGCTGACATATACCACCTTTGCAGAGCAGTGCCAGAGTGGAATTAAAATACAGGCATGACTAATAAAGAGTGCCAGTCTGTAGGAGGACCCATAGCATCCGGGTTGTTAAGCCAGTTCCCAGACCTAAAGGGGGCCCCACGTGAATTACAGCTTTTCAGGGACTGTAGGCCTGGAACCCCACACCTGTCCCACACCTGTTCTAAAGTAGACACTTTTTG
Source organism: Lithobates clamitans (assembly GCA_037952925.1). Taxonomy (NCBI): domain Eukaryota; kingdom Metazoa; phylum Chordata; class Amphibia; order Anura; family Ranidae; genus Lithobates; species Lithobates clamitans. The sequence goes on along the minus strand of JBBGZY010000996.1, from coordinate 3,360,112 downwards.
GGTTCCAATTCTCAGGCCATTGACCTAGATAGCAGTATACAGTCCTTGAACAGAGGCCTCTTAAAAGAGAAGTTTGGAAATAAAGATTACATAAAAGAGAAAAAAAAGAAAATTTCAAGATTTAGAAAAAAAAATTATACTCACCTAGGTGGATGCAGGGTGTAAGAAAAATGCTGCGCTAACCCAGTAGGACAGACTAGAAAACTACAGCAGCTAGCAGACAAACAAACCAAGTCAGCTGCAAGTGAGATTAATAAAGTGCAGCGCTAAAATAAACCAGCATAAAATAAATGCATGAATAAAAAATGATATACACCTGTGAAAATGTGAAATATAATAACAAACAAAATAAGAAACACAAGCAGTGGCCTGCTAGAAGTGATCAAAACACTGTCTATAGTGAAGTAAGGGGCAGCAAGGGACAAAAGTCCATAAAAGATAAGGTAAGTGGAAGTCTTCTCCAAGGAAGGGGTAACATATACCCTGGGAGATAAATAGACACTCAAATGGAAAGGCGACCGCAGATACCAAAGCACACAGATCTTCAATTGGAAAAGTTGGATACCCTTACCAGATCCGTAGGACGCACCTGCCGTATAGCAGTACGTCTATAAGGCATAAGCGGGTGGTCTCCCGTGATGTCCAGCCGAATGATGTCCTATAGGTCACAGTCACCGGTGAGGAGTAGTTGTCCTGGGCAGACGTTGAACCACTGGTGCACACGATCTCCAATTCCGGAACAAATTGATCAGGAGGAAATAATCCACAGTGGACCCATGGAGAAAGAAAAAAGGGGACTCCACATGGTGTAGGTCAAAAATGGGGTTTTTAATGAATAAAAAACCATACAGGATAAAAGTAATCACAGACAAGTAAAAAATAGCAATGTGGGAAGCTAAGAATGCTGTCCCTATGCGTTTCAACTCCACAGTCTTCAACAGGGGCATGCCCTGAGGGACGTAGTAACACATGCAGACTGAAACTCAGAAATCCACAAGCATGTAGAGGATGCCAAAGAAGAAAGCAAAAGGGGACCACATAGTGTAATTCCGTAAATCAGGAGAAAATTAAATGAAGTAAAAACACTTACATGAATGGAAGTAAAACAGCGCTGGTATAAAATCTATTAGGCAGCAGTGGGGACCGTTCCGACGCGTTTCGTCTCCAAGGACATCGTCTGGGGTCTCCCTCCACTGCTGCTCTCTCTCTCTCAAATCAGCACACTGCACATGGAACCATCAGTGCTGGACACTTCAATACGGAACGTTCCTTCAGACAAACTCGTCTCCTTCCCCCTCCAGCTCACTGGAGCGCTAAGCTGTGGAATGGAGCGACTGGCGCAGGCTTTTAAAGTCTGAACCAGCTGCCGGTCCAGGCATCTGGGAGGATCCTGACCATCTTTTCAGAGTCTGGACTGGCTCTGTGATGTCAGCAGACAGCGGGCTCCAGCCCACTGTAGGCTGAAAACGGGTCACAGGAGTACAGAACGAACAGCACTTCTGTGATCCATTGGAAAAGTACAGCCAAAATAGCTTTGGCTATACTTCTTCTTTAATACTTTAATCACAGGCATAGGCGTGCCCACAGGGTGTGCCAGATGTGCCCAGGCACACCCTAATCACCCTGTACAGCACAGATCCCCCTACTGCCCTGGCTCCCCCTTCCCCCCCCCCCCCCCCGCAGTGCTGCCATCTTCCCTTCTCTCCTCTCCCACCGGCTGTTGCTGTGGAGATGTTTTAGGATGAGTAAGGGAAGGGGCCGGTAAATATGCAATTTACCGTCCCTTTCCTTCCTGAATGAACATCGTGAGTGATTGGTAGTGTGTATTTGAGCTTTGGGGTGCACACCCTAATGCAATAGGTGGCGCACGCCTTTGGTCACAAGTATGGTTCCTTTGGTCCGGTCACCGCTGAGGGAGCTCTGCGTTTCTTCCGGGTTCGCTGGCTCCGGTGCTGTCAGTGGCCAGAGCTGCGATGACACCATATACGTGAAACCTCCTGCCTAGGACAATAGGACAAGGTTTCACGTATATGGCGTCAGCCCGCGATCATCTCTGCATCTAAAAATACTGTGGTTGTACAGTATAGTAAGACAGATACGCGATTCATGGTTAGCACTACCTATAGTGTTATTTTTGTAAGTGCAATACTTTACCTTTTTTAAACAAATGTGAAGTTTTAAACCGAGAGCACTAGATCTGTGTGCTTTGCGGGGATTGGAAATCTATTAATTCGTCCATCTATCCATCCATCCGCGTAAGAGGCATTTCAAGCGGCAGCAGTTTGTCTCCATCCCCAGAGTGGGAAAAACATGTGGTGAGACCTACTGGTAATGCAGAGGTCACGGCAGTGAGGTGACAGGCTAATCTACAAGGGTGGAGAATTCATACTTTGCATTACATATCACATTGGTGATTGAAGTGGATTCAAATTGGATATCGTTTTTCTTGATATTTTTGGATATATATTGGACGATTCTTTTGAACACACGTATATTGTTTGCACTTTTATTGTTTTTTCCTTTTGGATATACATTGGATTATATATAACATTTTTTTTTGTTTGTACACATTTCTTGCACAGTTGTTTGCAATTTTATTATATTGTGGATATTTTTTGTAAGTTGCGCTACATCATTCTGTTGTGTGTGTGTATATATTAGTTTAATAAGGTCTGAATCACTTATGGGTGTTGGCTAGCAACTTTTCTAATTAATTTTGATATATTATTGGATTGCGCAGATTGATTATTTATACATAGGCCTAGATAGGAGTACCATATTTTTCCGTGTATAAGACGCTACTTTTTCCTAAATATTTTGACTGAAAATCGAGCAGCGTCTTATACACGGTCAGTCAGCCTGTGAGAGAGCCGCGCGGGTGCGTAGCTGGTCATAGCGGCTTCCTCCAATCACAAGCCGAATGTTAGTGACGTCAGCTGGAGGTGGGGGCAGAGGTCGAGAGGGCGCTGATGCGATCCCGTTCGACGTGGAGCTTGCGCGGATGCATCAGGGAGCGGAGAGCGGAGCAGAGCGGAGAGTTTTGACAAGATGTCACACAGTACCAGTAGTAAGAGATTGTCTTATTCTGCAAAATTCAAACTCAGTGTAGTTAGCTATGCAAAAGAGCATGGGAATAGAGCTGCAGAGAGACAGTTTGGACCTCCCCCCACTGAGAGTATGATCAGACAGTGGAGAAAACAGGAAGAGCAACTCCTTAAGATGCCAAAAAAGAAGAAGGCCTTAAGGGGAAAACCAGCAAAATGGCCAAATTTGGAGCAGAGGCTTAAAACTTGGATCTTAGAGCAGCGCCAGAGTGGCTTATGTGTGTCAACCAAACTTATTCAATGTCAGGCAAGAATGTTTGCAAGTGAAATGAACATTGTTGATTTTACAGGAAAGGCAAAATGGTGCTTCAATTTCATGAGGAGAGAAGGGTTGACCATGAGAACACGAACAAAGTTAGCTCAGAAAATGCCACCAGTTTATGAGGATAAAATCCAACAGTTTCACTCCTATGTCATACAACTTAGGAAAAAATATGATTTTGAACCAAGTCAGATTGCAAACATGGATGAGGTTCCTCTCAATTTTGATGTGCCTTCCAACAGAACTGTTGATGTGAAAGGAATCAAAACAGTGGCGATTAAAACAAGTGGCCATGAAAAGACACACTATACTGCTGTGCAGATGGTACTAAACTGCCTCCTATGCTTATTTTCAAGAGAAAAACCTATCCTAAAGAGACCATACCACCTGGCATTATTGTGCAAGTTCAAGAGAAGGGATGGATGAATGAAGACATTATGGCCATTTGGTTTGCAAAGGTTTGGTCCAGAAGACCTGGAGGGCTCTTAAAGAAGCCAGCTCTGCTTATTTTTGATCAATTCCGAGCACATTTAACAGAAAAGACCAAAAGGGTTGCATCAGATTTGCGAACACACCTAGCAGTTATTCCTGGTGGACTTACAGGTCAGCTACAGCCACTAGATGTCTCAATAAACAAGCCTTTTAAAGTCCTGATGAGAGAAGAATGGAGTAGATGGATGCAAAAAGCAGGTGATAACTTGACACCGGCAGGAAGAGTGAAAAAACCAACCATTACTGAGGTCTGCAATTGGGTCCTTAACTCATGGTATGGCGTCAAACAAGAGGTGATTGTGAAGTCCTTCAAGAAATGTGGAATCAGCAATGAAATGGACGGAACTGAGGATGATCTCACATATATAGACAGTGACTCAGAAGACAGCAGTGATGCACAAGAAGCTGAAGAAATTCTGTCTGGCACTAGTGATGAAGAAGAGAACATTGATGCAACAGAGGCTGAATGAAGTGATATGCTGCATAATATACTGGTATGTAAACTTTACCTGCGGTAATTACTAAATAAAACTGTGTTCTGTTTTACCTGTTTAAAATATTGATTTCTTAATTTTGGGTTGGAAAAGTGGGGGGCGTCTTATACATGGGGGCGTCTTATACACGGAAAAATACGGTATACAGTTCTTGTCATTATAGAGGTCTCTTAATAACACAGTCACAGGAGTGTTCTAATGTAGTCTCTTTTCACATCCAGATTAGCATGGGTGCCCAGATATCTTGGTGGGTGCACAGAAAGAATGCTTTCAGTCACTGCCTGAAACAACCCACTACAACTGTCCACCACCATTCTACTAAACTGGATGCTCGACAGGTTTCTCCCAGGTATTGCCTGAACTTGTTGAATTAGGCTGCACAAGACCCTTCTTTACAGTATGATATATCGTAAGGCCCACCACTGTTATCTGACTGCCTGCAGTCATATAAAATATATATACCCTTTTACAAGTGAATGTGAGAGATGACATCACTAAGGGAGCTAGGGAGGAGGTGGAATCCTTATGGGTATAGCTCCAAAGGGATGAAGCTAAGGGGAAAATAATACTGGGAGTATGCTATAGGCCCCCTAACCTGAGGGAGGAGGAGGAGACGGACCTCCTATCACAATTTGGGTTAGCAGCAAGGATGGGAAGTGTTATCATAATGGGGGGGTTTTAATTATCCAGACATAGACTGGGCGGAGGGAACCACGCATTCATCCAAGGCTCGCCAGTTCCTAAATGTCTTGCAGGACAATTTCATGGGTCAGATGGTAGACGCACCAACTAGAAATAAAACGCAACTAGATCTATTGATTACCAACAATACAGACATGATCACAGATGTGGAAATATGGGGCAATTTAGAAAACAGCGATCACAAGTCAAATTGGCTTCAGTATAAATCACACAAATAAGAAACATAAGGGAAATGCAAAGACACTGAATTTCAAAAGAGCCAACTTCCCTAAACTACAAACCTTGCTAGATGGCATAAATTAGGATAAAATCTTAGGAACAAAGAACACGGAGGAGAGATGGGTTCGCTTTAAGAGCATATTAAAAAAGGGCATTAGCCAGTGCATCCCATTGGGTAATACATTTAAAAGGGCGAACAAAAGTCCTGGATGGCTTAACTCCAATGTAAAAATGCATATAAAAGCAAAAGAGAAGGCCTTCAAAAAATACACAGTTCAGGGATCATCATCAGCATTCAGACTTTATAAAGAATGCAACAAGAAATGTAAGGGTGCAATAAGGGCGGCTAAGATAGAACACGAAAGACACACAGAGGAGGAGAGCAAAAAAAATCCCAAGAAATTCTTTATGTAAACAGTAAAAAAGGGAGGACTGACCATATTGCAGAGCCATCTTAATAGCATCATGGGCCCCTGGACAACGTAATGCACTTGGGCCCCAGCTTGCCCCAATTTACACATCTACTTTCAAGAAATAAAATATAAAAAGTTGACAGAATTAAACATATATTCATTAGTACTTTCAATAAAATCGATTTTACAAAAGGAAAACATTCCATAACTCAGACTAGTCAACACAAAGATCACAGTACAGATGGGAATGCAGAAGGGCACAGTAGGGGGGGGGGGATCAGGAGGGCACAATACTGGAATCAGGAGGGCACAGTATAGATTCTGGGAAGCTTCCCGGGACACAACCATTTAGGGACAGTTTAGTAAAAAGCATGACTGTCCCAGCAAATCCGGGACAGTTGGCAAGTATGATGTAATGCAAGATTATTATGGGGCCCCATGTACCTGGGGTCCCCTGGGCAGTGCCCAGGAGTTCCCTTGCGTTAAGATGGCCCTGCCATATTGGCCCCATAAAGAATGAGGAAGGACATCTGGTTACAAAGGATGGGGAGATGGCGAAGATATTGAATTTATTCTTCTCCTTAGTCTTCACAAGAGAATCAGGGGGGTCCAGTAACCAAAACTGCAATGTTTATCCTCATGACACATCACAGGAAGCACCTCCATGGTTAACAGAGGGTAGAATTAGACTTGGGAAACCTAACATTAATAAATCACCGGGACCGGATGGCTTGCACCCAAGGGTACTTAGGGAACTCAGTCAAGTAATTGCCAGACCATTGTTCCTTATTTTTACTGACAGTCTACTGACTGGAATGGTACCAGCGGATATGAGAAAAGCCAATGTAGCACCAATATTATAAAAGGGCCCAAAATACATCCCTGGGAATTACAGACCAGTTAGCCTAACATCGATAGTATTGAAGCTCTTGGAGGGGATGATAAGGGACTATATACAAGATTTTAGTAATGAAAACGTTATCATTAGCAGTAATGAGCATGGATTCATGAAGAATAATTCTTGCCAAACCTAATCTATTAACCTTCTATGAGGAAGTGAGTTGCCATCTAGATAAAGGAAGGCCCGAAGACGTGGTGTATCTGGATTTTACAAAAGTATTTCACACAATTCCCGCTAAACGTTTACTGTACAAAATAAGGTCTGTTGGCATGGATTATAGGGTGAGTACATGGATTGAAAACTGGCTACAAGGGCGAGTTTAGAGGGTAGTGATAAATGGAGAATACTCTGAATGGTCAGGGGTGGCTAGTGGGGTCCCAAAGGGTTCTGTGCTGGGACCAATCCTATTTAATTTGTTCATAAGCGACCTGGAGGATGATAAGATGTTTACCCCAACAGTTCAATCTCTGTACTTGCGGATGATACTAAGCTAAGCAGGGCAATAACTTCTACGCAGGATGTGGAAACCTTGCAAGAAGATCTGAACAAATTAATGGGGTGGGCAACTACATGGCAAATGAGGTTAAATGTATAAAAATGTAAAATGATGCATTTGGGTGGCAAAAATATGAATGGAATCTATACACTAGGGGGAGAACCTCTGGGGGAATCTAGGATGGAAAAGGACCTGGAGGGCCTAGTAGATGATAGGCTCAGCAATGGCATGCAATGCCAAGCTGCTGCTAACAAAGCAAACAGAATATTGGCATGCATTAAAAGGAGGATCAACTCCAGAGATAAAACGATAATTCTCCCACTCTACAAGACTCTGGTCCGGCCGCACCTGGAGTATGCTGTCCAATTCTGGACACCAGTCCTCAGGAAGGATGTACTGGAAATAGAGCGAGTACAAAGAAGGGCTACAAAGATAATAAAGGGTTTGGAGGATATTAGTTATGAAGAAATGTTGCGAGCACTGAACTTATTCTCTCTGGAGATGAAACCCTTTGAGAGGGGATATGATTTCAATTTACAAATACTGTACTGGTGACCCCACAATAGGGATAAAACTTTTTGCGGAAGGGAGTTTAAAGCGAAGCTCTGCCAAATTTTTTTTTTTTAAACTCAGCAGCTACAAATACTGCAGCTGCTGACTTTTAAAACATGGACACTCACCTGTCCAGGGCGCCCGCAATGTCAGCACCCGAGGCCGAACCGTCTCTCGGTCCTCGGGTGCTGCCGCCTCCATCTTCGGTAAGGGAATCAGGAAGTGAAGGCTTGTGGCTTCACTTCCCGGTTCCCTACTGCGCATGCGCGAGTCGCGCAGCGCAATACGGATGGTCTCTGCTGTCTCTGGGGCCTGTGTGTTTCTCAGCAGACAGCGGGGGGGGGGGATGGGAAGTGGCGTAAATACCCCCATACCCGATTCTGCGGATATCTAAGTCAGAAGTAGGAGCAGATACCTGTATTATACAGGTATCTGCACCCCCCTCCCCCCTGAAAGGTGCCAATTGTGACACCGGAGGAAGGGAGGAATCCGATGAGCGAAAGTTCCACTTTTGGGTGGAGCTCCGCTTTAAGAAGACACATGGCCACTCATTAAAATTAGAAGAAAAGAGGTTTAGCCTTAAACTACGTAGAGGGTTCTTTACTGTAAGAGTGGCAAGGATGTGGAATTCCCTTCCGCAGGAGGTGGTTTCAGCGGGGGGCATCAATAGTTTCAAAAAACGATTAGATAAGCACCTGAATGTCCACAACATACAGGGATATACAAGGTAAATACTGACATATAATCACACACATAGGTTGGACTTGATAGACTTGTGTCTTTTTTTCAACCTCACCTACTATGTAACTATTTAACATGCCACTACTTCTAGACAGAACTGAATGGAGGCATGGTTTATTTTATTTTTTTCCTTTAAATCTTTACTGCTTAATACCTAACTCCATAGTCTTTTCCACACAGTGCTATTAGTTGTAGTGAGTACTGTACATATACTGTATATGCTGACTGCACAATATGTAACATAGTATTCTCTATTAGGGTGACAGTCCAAACTTACATGGTGACTCATTATATGGCTGTTGTATCCCAATAACAGGTATCAAGAGTGGGTGATGTGGTGCTCTTAGTAATAACACGCCATAAATACTGCTGTGCAACAAGGATCTTAGGTCCTGCCACAAGGGGTTCACCCATGAAGGTGCACTCCCAGTCACTGTACAATCTACATTCTTGAACTTCGTCTCTAAAGTCACTCTCTAAGAATAAGCTAAAAGACCAGACACTGGGTCGATTGGGCAAGACAACCCAGAGGCAACAGTAACCCCTTACAAATCTATGTTATGTATGTGCCCAAAATTTGTTGAGGGGGCATTCTTTATTACAGTTTTGTCCGCCCCAATATTGTATACTTACTTTACTTTATACCTGTGCAGCACCATTTAGCTTCCGGGACTGAAAGAAAACCCCAGCGTTGGCTAGAACTTGCTAAAATTGTAATATACACAAGGTTATAAACTGACTATGACTATGCATTGACTAGACTAGTATTGTCACATTGAGTGGGCTATGTTCTCCTCCATACCCAGGTGTGCAAAATGAAATAGCAGGGGAATGATAGAAAGGTAGGTATATGCTGCTGTGGATGGAAGTAATAGTCCCATGTCCCCAAACACCCTCAACCTCAACTCTGTTTATTTTTTTTCTTCCCTTTTCTGGCCATTAACACAACCTCTCAGTGTCCTTTTCCTCTTTTCTTTAACATTGGTGGTGGGCAGTTCTCAAGACAATACTGCAGCCAATATGACATCAGAACTATTATCTGACGTTTTGTACTGTAATCTCAGGCTGCTTTAATGGTGAACCCCCGGAAAGAGTGTCCACGACAGTCCGGGCTCATAGGAAGTGGGTTGAACGACGCTGGCAATCATTCAAACTGGAAGTGGAGCACTGCCTGGCAAGCAAGCAGAGGACAGTGAAGCTATCAACAACATAAAATCAACATAGAATCCTGCTTTAACACCAACAACCTAATGTTGCCATATAGGTATCCATTCATTTGAGGAAACCATTAATTTAATATTACGATTCTTTTTTTTAAAATTGTAATCATGTTTTCAGTATCCTATCAACGATAAAAGTGATTAGATGGATTTTAAATCCATTTTAAATCTTAAATAATCACTTGCATATTTGTTTACTTTTTAAATGACCACTGAAAGCAATCAGATTGATGCAGGCAAACTTTGGTGGTGTGGGAAATCCCAGCTGAAAGTCATTTAAAAAAAAATCCTTTATTTTCATCATTAGACTTATTTACCTTGGTGCTACTGCACCCTTGAAAATCAACCTTAAAATAATGAATGATCACTTTTGCTGTTGGCCTGGTCCATGGAACACCTCACCACATAAAAGCATCTAAAGCAAATATTTTATTGTTTTTTTAATTATCTGTTGATGGCTAAATGGAGGTTTCAAAGAATCTCAACTATCTCTCGGTTTAGGAACATTAAAAAAATTATTATCATCATCTGTCTCTCTACCTCAGCCAAGGTTGGTAGTCCTTCAAAGCTGAAAATCCATGAGGATTCGCTGAGGTTAAAGAAAGAGATTTTTTTTAATTTCTTCTCAAGCACCATTTATATTTCCTTCATATAGGCAGCTTGTCTGCCTGATCCAAAATAATTCCAGGGTTCAAAGTCCATTCTGCTTTGATGTGAGGCTTCTGCTCCCGATACCTATAGCAAGCCTTGCAGTAATATGCAAGGTCCACTTACACTGTCCAGGCCCTTTTACCCTTTCCAAATCATCTAGTCAATGAAAAATATACATATAAAAAAATAAATAAGGGTTTACACTTACCTCACCTCTATTTTCCGCCCTCAGCTCCTTGGCGAGGATGATGTCATGCGCCCTCCAGCTAGATCCTGGAGAATACAGAGATACTGTAATCTTGTTATGCTCTTGTAATGGACTGAAGTGTCTCCTCGTGAAATTTGGAATGCTCTGCATTCTCGAGAATTTTCCTAGAAGGATGGTGATATCGCACTCAACAATGTGGAAGATGTTTAAAAGGTGAGAATAATTCTACATTTTATACCTATTCAGTAGGTGATTTGTAAAAGCAGAAGGGGTGGAAGAAGGCAATTTGAGTTGACCTTGCATTTTAGAATTTAGCATTTTTACAAGATTTATTTGTACCCCACAGTCCAGAGTTAGAAATTTGATGGTTTGCCCTATATTCTTTGGCAAAAAATTGTTATTGTGAAAAAAATATATTGTGTGTGTGTCTGTGTGTATATGTATGTGTATATATGTATGTGTGTGTGTGTGTGTGTGTATATATATATATATATATATATATATATATATATATACACACACACTCAAGCTAAAAGTGAAAAAGTATGTGAAAAAAATATATAATAAAAATTGCAGCTGCTGTACACAAGGTGCTACTCACTTGACAAAATGGATAAATTACAGCGCTCACTATAGTGCAAAATAATCAGATGAATGAATGAAATTGAACAAATTGATAAATAAAGATAAGTAAATGTCCATATAGTGGTGAATAAGGTGCTCCAATCAATAAAGTGCAGTAGTGCTCCAAAATTCGAGGTGCGCCACACCCCTTCCTGTGTCCCCACTCACCGGATGGAATGGACGCCTAACGTTTCCATCTAGGGGTCGTTCAGGCTTGGATTGTTGGCCTGGGATGGCAAATTCACATCAGGATGCACAGAAGATCTCCCATAATCATGACAGTCATGTGTAGATATTACCCAAAATGAGATAAAAGAAGGGGACTGATAGTGAAGTACTGTTTGGCGAGATATTTTTATTGTGCAAATTTAAAAGGGTGCTTACAGAATGTAGGTTAAAATCAAGCATGTATTAGCAAGAAATTGTAATAGGTCCTTGATGACGCCCTGTAGGATGGCGAAATGCAATTTCTGGTTTCGAGTCCAAACGATGTCACTTCCGGGTTTTCGGTGGAGTGCACGCCAGAAGCGGCCCTTCCTATTACAATTTCTTGCTAATACATGCTTTATTTTAACCTACATTTTGTAAGTACCCTTTTAAGATTGCGCAATAAAAATCTTGCCAAACAGTACTTCACTATCACTATCAGTCCCCTTCTTTTTGGGTAATATTATCTACACATGACTATTATGATTATGGGAGATCTTCTGTGCATCCTGATGTGAATTTGCCATCCCTGGCCAACAATCTAAGCCTGAAGGACCCCTAGACTAAAAAGCTAGGGGTCCATTTCATCCGGTGAGTGGGAGGGGTGTGGCGCACCTCGAATTTTGGAGAACTACTGCACTTTATTGATTGGAGCACTTTATTCACCACTATATGGACATTTACTTATCTTTATTGATCAATTTGTTCAATTTCACTCATTCGTCTGATTAATATTTTTCACTATTGTTACCGCTGTAATTTATCCATTTTCTAAAAAATTGTTATTGCCCCTATCCTGTCCAAGATTGTGATGTCGAGGATGGGATGGTGATAATGTATATGTCTGGGCAAAAAAATATGCTGTACAATTCTGCAATACACGCACATTTCTCCATGTTTTATGCCTTTAACCCTTTCACTGCAAGAACAGTTTTTGCTTTTTCTGCACGCATGTTTAAAAAAAAAATCATTTTAGGCCTAAAGATTAGTTAAAACCACCAAACATTATATAGTTTGTAAAAGCAGAGACCATGGAGATAGTTCCAAATTTGTATGTTACATGATATTAATGTAATGGTGTACCAAGTGCACATTTTCAGTAAAAAAATATTTTTAAGTTAATTTTATGGCATACAAACATTATCCAATTTTTGGTAAAATATAAACAACAAGGTTGCGCCAAGTAAATAGATACCAAACATGCCAATCCTTATAACTGCGGGCACCCATGAAATGTTGATGAACTTCAGTGCCCAACATTTTCAGTAGACGGCAATTTAAACGCCCCTACAGGTCATCAGTTTAAAGTGAACAAAGAATAATGGCGCTAGAATGTATAGCACAATCAACATTTTCATACAAAGGTGCCCCCAACATGTATTTTTACAGTCATGTGTGGGCAGGGCAGGCTTTGGGGGGTGGAGTGATGAACGTTGCTTCCATGTTGATTCTACTTAGGTGAGATCAGTAAAGCCAACTGACAGACAATTGTCGTCTTGTCAGATTTATACACACTCCTGACAGCTGTAGAAGATGGGAGTGTGTGTAAAAAAAACCCTCACTGCTGCTGACATACATCTGTGGCAGTAAAAGGGTTAGAGGCCCTGCAATGACAAAAATTAAAAATACCCGTTGATCTGTCAGAAATGCTCTCCTAAGTCCTGCTATAGGCTGACAGCACACAGCTTTTTTTTATGGACTGAATGGTGTCAGAGCGTTTTGCTAAACTACCTAATTCTTTCCACTGGGTGCACAGGATAGTTCTGAAGTTCTGAATTTCTGACAGGATCAGTAGCTGCCTGAAGGTAACAGCTGCAAAGTATGTCTGCGTATTCTATTTTACACAAGGGTGCATGTGACAGGGTGACACATTCAGGAGCACAGTTGGAGACAGTTGTCACCCCATAATAAGGAGGACTTGAACAAGGACCTTCATAATAGGCTCACCAAATTTTCTTTTATTGAAAACTGAAGATTTAAAAAGACTCAAAACCTGTTTTGAAATTACATTTAAAGCAGAACTCTGGGCAAATGTTTTGTTTCCCTGTGCAGTGGGGCTGTGCCTGCACTGCACGGATTAACTGCACGTTTTGTTCTAGAGGAGAGGACAGTGGAGATTTACTTATCTGAACCATTGATCCTCCATGCATAAGACCGGTCTGGTACCCCTGCGCTCCAGCAGTCTTGAAAATGGAATGTCCTGACATCAGTCATGCTCAGAGCACACTCCATAGACAGGAACAGCCCACCTGTGGCTGTGGGGGAGCGCAGTTTTGCAAAGGATCAGCAGATCAGGTGAGTATGAACTTTGTGCTCACCCCTAGAAAAAAAGAGCAGTTGACCCATGCAATGAGGCGGGGGGGATTGCCCTGTGTTGGGCTGCTTTAAGTGATTGTAAAGATTAGATTTAAAAAAAAATATTAAACATATTATACTTACCTGCTCTGTGCAATAGCTCCAAAATATAAAAAGAAAGAATTGCGCTAGGTGCATAAACAATATGAGAAATACTTGAGTAGAAAAACCGTGAAGGATGTCCTGCTGCTGAACACTATAACCCCGATATGAGGGCACAAGAGATAGATATAAAATGAACAGTGCAGCGCTGGACATATATCACAAAATGTGAAATGTGAAATATCAATGAATCAAATAACCAACAATAGTGATTAACATCCAATAGGGAATGATATTGACATCAAATCAGCTGATATACAATAAATCAATTAAGTGCTAATAAAATGTCGCAAAAACATGATAAAAAATAAAATATAGTGAAAAAACAGTTCATATGATGAAGTGAAGGTGAAGTAAAGTCCAAAGAATTATGATATTCAATGCAGGACCCTGGGTCAGTATTCCACCGCTAGTTCTGCCCACCACCTGGAGATAAAGTAATGGAGGCTTACCGGAAAGCCTGCGACCACCCTTATTCAGGGGGGTCAAAACAGGCTTAGTAGAGATATAGGGACCACAAGGGATGTCCCACAGGAGACACTGCTGGAACCTCGCCAACTTCCTTCATGGACAGTTAATCAGCGGCAGCAAGGGGCACCTTAGGTGATGTAATCCCAGGAGCACTTCCCATAGAGCAATCAGTGTATGCTTCCAAAAATCCAGCGAAGGCGAACCGTGAATTCCAAAAGAAAAAAAGACTCCAACAGTGTAGAGAAACTATGGCTTATTTATTAAAGTTAAAAAGCAAATACATAAAATTCCTAGCAGGGATATAGTATTGGAGACTCCACTGCTGTTAAAAACAAAAATGACGTCAGTTGTGACGAAACGTGGACATGCATCACGCATGGGCTATTTTGTTTTTAACAGCAGTGGAGTCTCCAATACTATATCCCTGTTAGGAATTTTATGTATTTGCTTTTTAACTTTAAGAAATCAGCCATAGTTTCTCTACTCTATTGGAGTCTTTTTTTCTTTTGGAATTCAGGGTTCGCCTTCACTGGATTTTTGGAAGCATACACTGAATGCTCTATGGGAAGTGCTCCTGTGATTACATCACCTAAGGTGCCCCTTGCTGCCGCTGATTAGCTGTCCATGAAGGAAGTTGGCAAGGTTCCAGCAGTGTCTCCTGTGGGACATCCCCTGTGGTCCCTATATCTCTACTAAGCCTGTTTTGACCCCCCTGAATAAAGGTGGTCGCAGGCTTTCCGGTAAGCCTCCATTACTTTATCACCAGGTGGTGGGCAGCACTAGCGGTGGAAAACTGACCCAGGGTTCTGCATTGAATATCATAATTCTTTGGACTTTTCTTCACCTTCACTTCATCATATGAACTGTTTTTTCACTATATTTTATTTTTTATCATGTTTTTGCGATATTTTATTAGCACTTAATTGATTTATTATATATCAGCTGATTTGGTGTCAATATCATTCCCTATTGGATGTTAATCACTATTGTTGGTTATTTGATTCATTGATATTTTACATTTCACATTTTGTGATATATGTCGAGTGCTGCACTGTTCATTTTATACAGATCAGCCCCAAGCCTCCTCTTCTGGGGTCCACCGCCGGGACTCTTGGCTCCTCCCCTCTTCCGAGTGCTCCCATAGCAAACTGCTTGCTATAGGGGCACTCATGTTGGCTCAAACCCAAGCCGGGCTGTCTGCGTCTTTTGACACGGACAGTGCAACATGGCTCCTCTTCAAAGAATTTGATTGGCAGCAGCAGGAGCCAATGACTCCCACTGCTGCCTCCATGTCTTGATAGGACGGAGAGAGAGAACAGCGCTCCGATGTTCTCAGGAGATCAGGCTCAGGTAAGTATTTAGGGAGGGCTGTGCAGGAGCTGATCATTGAATGTTTTTTTACCCTAATGTAGAAAACCTTCTGACTTTACAACCACTTTAATGTGCTAAGGCTTATATGAGATTTCAATGACTGTGTTTAGATCTATTTTAAGACCATCACGTATATATGGGACTAATAATATTAGTAGGCAATTAAATGGATAACATATTGGGCCTAAATCTTGTTTCTGCCAGACATATAAAAGAGATATAAGAGGTTATATGATGGTACTGCAGTCATATTTCAGATAACTAGCTCTAGCACACAGTACATGTAATTTTCATCCTATTATTCAATACATAGATACTGTGATGGGTGGCATTAAGTGTTCAGCAGAACTTGCTGTTTTCCTGCCACATTTAGCTTGACAGGTTTCCGCAGGAGCTGACCTTGTGTGCTTATCAACCCTACATTAACAAAATGTGTTCTTGGTAACATTGTGACGCGTGGAATAAATGAACAGTAAATTGCAAATATTATCTAATCCATTACAATATTAAGCCTGTACAGAATGTCTTTAAAAGGATACAAAATGGGCTTGCAGCAGAGCCATTACTGATTATCCTTAATCTGCTTGCCACATATTACGAGGTGGGAAGAAATCTATTTATAAACTTATTTACTATATTTACTTATGGCTATGCTCTTTTTATGCGCATGTTGCTTAAAGGAACTGGTTTTAGGAGGTACCAATTCATACACTGAGGCTGGCTATTTTTCTGCCACAGCCCAAATGGCATGATGGTTAACCACTTAAGCCCCGAGCCTCTTTCTGAGATTTGGTGTTTACAAGTTAAAAACATTTTTTTTTTTTTTGCTAGAAAATTACTTAGAACCCTCACACATTATATATTTTTTTATAACACCCTAGAGAATAAAATGGCGGTCGTTGCAATACTTTCTGTCACACCGTATTTGTGCAGCGTTCTTACAAGCGCACTTTTTTGGGGAAAAATACACTTTTTTTAAATTAAAAAATAAGACAACAGTAAAGTTAGCCCAATTTTTTTTATACTGTGAAAGATAATGTTATGTTGAGTAAACTGATACCCAACATGTCACGCTTCAAAAATGCGCCCACTCGTGGAATGGTGACAAACTTTTACCCTTAAAAATCTCCATAGGGGATGTTTAAAAAATTCTACAGGTTGCATGTTTTGAGCTACAGAGGAGGTCTAGGGCTAGAATTATTGCTCTTGCTCTAATGATCATGGTGATACTTCACATGTGTGGTTTGAACACAGTTTTCATTTGCGGGCACTGCTCACGTATGCGTTCGCTTCTGCACACGAGCTTGACAGAGCGCGTTTAAAATTGTTTTGTTTTTTTCTTATTTATTTTACCTATTATTTTTTATTTTTACACTGTTCTTTAAAAAAAAAATTGTATCACTTTTATTCCTATTACAAGGAATGTAAACATCCTCTGTAATAGAAAAAAGCATGACAGGACCTCTTGAATATGAGATCTGGGGTCAAAAAGACCTCAGATCTCATATTTACATTAAAATGCAATAAAAACAAAATAATGCTGTTTAAAAAGAATCACAAAAAAAACTGTTGCTTTAAGAGCTATGGGTGGAAGTGACCTTTTGACGTCGATTCCGCCCTGCAATGGTATGGAGCCGGGTGGGGGCCATCTTCCTCTAACTTGTCTCCATACCTAACAGGAGAAAGGAACCGATCACCTCCGCCGCTGCTGGCAGCTCCGGTAAGCGGCGGAGGGCACCAGAGCACGGCGGGAGGGGTGGCCCTCTCCCGCCGCCGATAAAAGTGATCTTGCGGCGAATCTGCCGCAGATACCAATTTTAACTGAAAGCGGACTGCCTGCTAAAGAAGAGGATACCGGGGTTATGGTAGCTAGCTGCTGTCATAACAACGACACCCCTCTTCAAAGTACCGACGTATACCGATTACGGGCGGTCCGTAAGTTTTTACCCCCTTCCCGACCAGGGCATTTTTTGCAATTTGGCACTGCGCTACTTTAACTGATAATTTGCGTGGTCATGCAACACTGTACCCAAACAAAATTGATGTCCTTTTTCCCCCCACAAATAGGACTTTCTTTTGTTGGTATTTGATCGCCACTGGGATTTTTTTTTTTTGCAATATGAATGAAAAAAAAGATTGAAAATTTTGAAAGAAAATTATATTTTTGTTCTAAAAAATATCCAATAACCTCAATTTTTGTCATACATTTAGGCCAAAATGTATTCAGCTGCTACACATGTCTTTGGTGAAAAAAATCCCAATAAGCGTATATTTATTAGTTTGTGCAAAATTTATAGCTAAAAAAATTTGGATATTTTTATTTATTTTTTACTAGTAATTGTGGTGATTAGCAACTGGGCTGGCATATTTCCGCATCTTCGACTTTATGCAGCCGTTACTTTCTGTCTGCCTATCTCATTTCTTGAGGTGCTATAATGGCAGGGCAGTACAAAAACCCCCAAAGTACCCCTTTTTGGAAAGTAGACACCCCAAGGAATTTGCTGAGAGGCATGTTGAGCTCATTGAATATTTAATTTTTTTGTCACAAGTAATTGAACAATGACAAAAAAATTTTTACACAAAGTTGTCACTGAAATTATATACTGCTTGCCATGGGAATTACACCCCAAAATACAATCTGCTGCTTCCCCTGAGTATGGGGATACCACATCTGTGATACTTTTTGGAAGCCTAGCCACATATGGGTGCTGAAAACCAGTCACCACCTTCAGACTTTCAAAGAGCGTAAACTGCTCATTTTACTTCCTCACTACCTATCACAGTTATCGGAGGCCCTGAAATGCCAAAATAGGACAAAACCCCCCAAATGACCCCTTTTTGGAAAGTAGATACCCCAAGCTATTTGCTGAGAGGCATGTTGAGTATTTTGCAGATCTCACTTTTTGTGACAAGGTTTTGAAAAAAGAAAAGAAAAATACATTTTTCTCTTCTTTCTTTATTTTCCAAAAAAATTGTGGCAACAAATGAAATCTGAAAAATACTCACCATGCCTCTAAGCAAATACTTTGGGGTGTCTACTTTCCGAAACGGGGTCATGGGGGGGGGGGGGGTTGTGCTATCTTGACAGTTCATGGCCTCCAAAACTGTAATAGGTAGTGAGCAATTAACGCCCTTAGAAAGCCTAAAGGCTGGGATTGGTTTTCAGGGTCCTGTACATGGCTATCCCCGTAATCAAGAGAATTAGAATGTATTTTGGGGTACAAAAAATAAATAAATAAAATGTTCTTTTTCAAGAAACTTGTGGCAAATCATAAAATATTCTATGGACTCAATATGCCTCTAAGCAAATAGCTTTGGGTGTCTACTTTACAAAAAGGGGTCATTTGGAGGGGTGTTTGAACTGTCCTGGCATTTTATGCCCAACATGCCCAACAAGCTTATGTCACACATCACCCACCCTTCTAACCACTTTACAAAGTAACTATAGACCTGTTAGTTTAACTTCTATAGCCGGGAAGATATTGTAGAGACCACATAGACGAGTGGAAAAAATATTTTAAGCAACAGACAGCATGGATTTATGAAAGACAGAAGGTGTCAAACAAACCTGATTTCTTTTTATGAGGAGGTAAGTAAACCTTGGACAGAGGGGTGGCTGTGGACGTGGTATACTTGGTTTTTGCAAAAGCGTTTGACACAGTTTCCCACACACGACTCATGTGTAAGGTAAAGTCTACAGGCTTGGAAAGATCAATTTGTAAATGGATAAAAAACCCAACTTCAGAGAGTAGTGGTTAATGATTCTTACTCTGAGTGGTCCAAGGTTATCAGTGGTGTACCCCAAGGTTCAGTGTTGGGACCCTTACTTTTGAAAAACTTTATAAATCATATAGGGTCTGGGATTAAAAGTAACATTTCTCTGCAGATGACACCAAGCTATGCAGTGAAATAATGTCCTTACAGGATGTCTCCAATTTACAAGCCGACCTCAGTGCACTGTCTAATTGGGCGACTCAGTGGCAAATGAGGTTTAATGTTGATAAATGTAAAGTTATGCACTTGGGGGCTAAGAATATACATACTAGGGGGAGTACAACTGGGGGAATCCATGGTGGAGTAGGATCTGGGGGTTTTGGTAGATCATAAGCTCAATAATAGCATACAATGCCAAGCTGCAGTTTTCAAAGCGAGCAAAGTCCTTTCTTGTATTAAAAAAGGTGTGAACTCCAGAGAGCAAGATATCAGTTTACCCCTGTACAAATCATTAGTAAGACCTCACCTGGAATATGCAGTTCAATTTTGGGCACCAGTTCGCAAAAAAGATATCGGGGAACTGGAAGAATGCAGAGAAGGGCAACCAAACTGATAAGAGGCATGGAGGAGCTTAGCTATGAGGAAAGATTAGAGGAACTGAATTTATTCTATCTTGAGAAGAGGAGATTAGGGGGGGGGGGGGTATGATCAACATGTACAAATACATAAGTGGTCCATATCGTGAACTTGATGTTAATTTTTTCACTTTAAGGTCATCACAGAGGACAAGGGGGCACTCTTTACGTCTAGGGGAAAAAAGATTTAATCTCCAAATACGAAAAGGTTTCTTCTCAGTAAGAGCTGTGCAAATAAGGAATAGACTCCCTCCAGAGGTGGTTCTGGCCAGCTCAGTAGATTTCTTTAAAAAGGACTGCATTCTTTCCTAAATGTACATAATATAACTGGGTACTAACATTTTATAGGTAAAGTTGATCCAGAGAAAATACGATTGCCTCTCGGGGATCAGAAAGGAATTTTTTCCCCTGCTGTAGCAAATTGGTGTATGCTTTGCTGACGTTTTTTGCCTTCCTCTGGATCAACAGTGGGTGAAGGATTGTGTATATGGGATTGTATGATTTTTTATTTAATTTTTTTTATGGTTAAGCTAGATGGACTTGTGTCTTTTTTCAACCTGACTAACTATGTAACTTAGTAACGGTATTTGCACAGCGATTTTTCACTTTTTTGAATTTTAATGCACAAAAACACAATATATTGCCCAACTGTTTGGTAGAAAATAATAGATGATCTTATGCAGAGTAAATAGATATCAAACACAACATGCTTTAAAATTGTGCACGCCCGTGCAGCGGCGACAAACTACGTACATTTTTAAAAGCCTTTACAGGTTACCACTGTAGATTTACAGAGGAGTTCTACTGCTAGAATTACTGCCCTCAATCTGACGTTTGTGGTGATACCTCACATGCATGGTGCAATTGCTGTTTACATACGACCTGAGACCAATGCTTGTTTGCCTGCGAGCACGGGGTAAAAGGTGTGCTTTAATTTTTTTTTTATTATTTATTTTGCTTTTCTATTTTATTTTTACAACAAGCCTTTCATTTTTTTTAATCACTTTTATTGTTATCACAAGCAATTTAAATATCCCCTATGATAGCAATAAGTACAGGTACTCTTTTTTTTTTTTTTTTAAACATTTAGGGTCTATTAGACCCTAGATCTCTCCTCTGCCTTAAAACATCTGACCACACAAAGATCGGTGTAATAAGATGCTTTCCCAATTTAAAAATGGTGATGTTTATATCTGGCGAAACCGAGGTGATAAAATGCTCGTAGCTTCTGGTTTCTTAGGCCATAGAGATGATTGGAGCCATTCTGGTCTCCGATCAGCTCTATGGTGAGCTGGCAGAACTGTGGCTGCATTGCCGGGTTCTCCGGGGGGACAGGAGACCCCGATAAAACCATGGAAGGCGACGGGAAGCCCCTATGCTTCGGCATATATGCTCTTTTTTTTAACTGCGGTGGTGAAATCACCAGCAGCTCTGTAGTCACTGATTTATCTATGCTGAAAGCAAATCCTGTTGCTATCAGAATAAACAGATCAGTGCTGCAGCTGAATGGCATACCTGCAAAGCAAACAATGGTTAACAATAAAACACAGTAACAATAAAACATTATAATATAGCATTATAGTATACAGTACAGTAAAACAGTAAGACAAAAAACTACATGTTTTCCATTTAGGACCCTGCCAGTTCACTTGAACAGTATGTACTGATGTGAATTGGCCTCTATGTCAGTTTGGGCAAAACTCAGTTTGAGGTTGGTAGGTAATGAACTCATAAAAGGTCATGGTTTAGATCTTACCATAATATAATTATTGATGTTATAACCTCCATTCTAGGTAGGCCATTTACTGGCATCACTATGCCTTCCTCTATGGTTTCACTATTTGTTTTTTTCTAAATACCCCTCTGATTTTGGAGTCCAGTCTATATTGGATTTTAAGAAATTAATCAGTACTCAGGTAAATTGAGACTTGGAGTTGGAAAGCAGGCCCATACATACACATTTGAGAAAGGTGATAGATTGTTTTTGCATACATGCATTGTTCCTTTGAATTTATATTGTTTGTTAATTGATTGTCTGTCTAAAATATATTATTTTTAATTCTTAGTGATCATATATGCAGTTCTTAATTAAAATGTCTCCTGAGGAAGCCATTGTATGGCGAAACATGTAGATAATTGGAATCTACTGCACCCTTTCCATCTACCGTATGGATATATAGGATATATATGATGACAAAGTTCTGATTATTTTAATGTTTAAATAACATTTTGATACTTTTTAAAAATGTTTGTATTGTGTTTTTGCACCCTAAAAATCCCAAATCCTTTTACTTGCTATATCTACTAAATTACGGAATGTGGTGCTGATGACTATCAGACACTCTGCAATCTTTTACACATTCAATAAAAGGACAACTTTTTTTGGCTTTTTTATTTATTTATTTTTTATGTTTTGTTTTTTTTTTACTTTTTTTTTACATTTTTTTTGTAACTGTAAAAAACTTTAAACGTTCCAGGCTAGGGTCTCTCAAAATTTGATAGCCATCTAACATCTTTTGAGACCCTGTGTGAATGTGTGCCCCAGACTGTGTTGTGCTGTACCCTATACTAATACTCCACTAGTGTGTGGTAGCGACGAAAACGGTCCTGTATCCGCATCTGCTACAGAGACAACATCTTTTTTGGGGTGCTCTTTGGGTAGGGGTACCAGGGAGGACATCCAGAAAATGCCTCTCATGCAGCCGGCTCACTGCATCTGTATTGGGAAATTGGGCCACAGCACCTTCTAGAAACAAAAGGGCTGTGATGATCTCTTCCTGGAATTTTAGGAAGGATCCACTTCTTCCTGACGCTTTGTATAGTACAAAAGCGTTCAACACGGCCAATTGGAATAAATATACAGACACTTTTTTGTACTAGCATCTGGCTTTATGGGAAATTAAGTATGGGGCCATCATCTGGTCATTGAAGTCCATTCTCCCATGTTAGACCCCTTTCACACCAAGGCGTTTTTGTAGCGTTTTAGGGCTAAAAATAACGCTATTAAAACGCTTATAAAACGCTCCCAATGCATCTCAATGGACCCTTTCACACTGAGGCATTGCGCTGGTGGGGCGTTGAGAAAAGTCCTGCCAGCAGCATCTTTGGAGCAGCTTTTGAGCATTTAAAAAAAACGCTTCAAAAACGCCCCTCTCCATTGAAATGAATTGAAAACGCTGTAAAAATGCCTGAATAGTGCCTATAATCTTCCCTGAGCTGTAGAAAATTAATATGATCTCACAAAAAGGTAAACATGCAAGCAGAAAAGAGAGCATCTACAACAAGACTGAAATTGTGAGAAGGTCAGAATAATTGAACAGATCATCAAAGTGCCAAAAAAACAAAATTAAAGTGCCAAAAAAAAGAATTAATCCTATAAAAATGAAGATTGGAAGTACAACAAGACACTGCTTGTTACTTTACAAGACACTGCTTGTTTTACATGATCTCACAAAGGATAAACATGCCAGCAGAAAGATGGCATCAATAACACATGCTTCAATAACGCTTGAAAAACGTTGGTAAAACGCCTGCAGAGTTGCGGTAATTTTACCGCTGGCGCCCCTAAAACGTGGTAAAAACGCGGTAATAACGCTAAGGCGTTTTAGGTCGTTTCTGAAGCGCCTTGATGTGAAAGGGGTCTAAAAGTTGTAGTGGACAAAGAGGGGCTCCCCAATAACACCAGTCACCGTTGCAATTTGGACTACCGAATCTGCATGAATGGAAGACAGAACTTAAACTTCCCTTTTGGTCCTTCCATGTCACTGCAAGTAATTCATTACACTTTGAGCAAAACCTTTTTATACCATATATATTTTTTGCTTTGGACTCCTCTGCATCGTTAAAATCCCGTGCCTTTTTCCATCTTGACTTGTTTGAAAGCAAGGCGGCCAGAAGAATTAATGAGGAACTCAACTACACAGACAACTTGTTGGGGGTATACAAGGCTGCAAATGTTTGGTTAAAATTATGTAAAAGGGGCCGAATTTTGTAGAGCCGATCATATTCAGGGTCACCCCGAGGACGACAGAGTTCATTGTCACTGAAGTGGATAAATCGCATATTATTCTGGTATCTATGCCTGGCCATGGCAGCAGAGAACATGGGCATATGATAAATTGGGTCAGTGGACCAATATGACCATGACTCATTCTTTTTTTAATGTCCATGCTGGGGGTTAGGCCCAAAAATGTCTTGAATTCGGAAACAGAGATACGTTTCCATTCAAATTGTCTGGCAAGGTGCGAATTTGGATTTGCAGTGATAAATTGTTCAGTGTATAAACTGCTTTGGTCCACAATAGATCCGTACAGCTCTTCCGTGAAGAACAACTCCAAAAAACCAAGGGGAGTTAAATTTGCTATTTCCACCTGAATTCCAGTTTGGCCAGTGAATGGGGGAAGTATGGGCGCTGCAGAATCTGTGGGCTGCCAATCAGGATTTGCAAGCGCATCAGGAACGGCACTATGGAATCTACGGGCATGCGTTCAAATTTATGCTGACTGCGGGATATTACTTGTACTAGCCCCCGCACCAGCTTGAACTGCACTTATGGGACTGTGTGCGCGTCCCCTACCAAAAAGCACAGATCACATACTAGGTACGTAATCTGGTTCAGAGAGGCCGCCCTGCCGCAGAAAATCTACGGCGGGCGGTCCACAACCGGTTAAAGCATAGTTGCCAACAGTCCCAAGAACGCCTGGGACAGTCCCGAAAATTTGACAGATGTCCCGCTCAGAGCTTGTGCTGGGAAGAATCCTGAACATTAAGCTCTGTCGCTGGGGTAATAACAGAGACACAATCACAGCAAAATCCCTCCCCCTACCTCCTCTGCCTCCAGGAAATCAGGTGGTGCCTGCCTGCTTGTGGATTGGTCATTCCTAAGTGAGGGGGTGTGACCACCCAAGGGCCCGGATTTGGTCAATTGCAGGAGCACGTAGAGAGATAGAGGAGGCTGCAACTGAGCTACACAGTGGAATGAACCCGTATCCCACAGCCTAGAGTGGACACATCGGAGGTATGTTTAGTGCTGTAATTTGGGCTCTCTCTGCATCTGGATTTCTGGGGTAAGATCATTATTTCTAGGGGGTCTCTCTTTCTCTGTTTTTTTTGTAGGAGGAGCGAGCAGCAGCTGTTTGGGGTGGCCTGTATCTTGTGAGTATGGCTGTCAATCATCTCCATTTTGCATAGTCATTTCCATGTCATCTCCATCCTGCACACAGTCCTCTCTATGTCGTCTCCATCCTGCACAGTCATCTCCATCCTGCACACAGTCATCTCCATGTCACCTCCATCCCGCACACAGTCATCTCCATGTCACCTCCATCCCGCACACAGTCATCTCCATGTCACCTCCATCCCGCACACAGTCATCTCCATGTCACCTCCATCCTGCACACAGTCATCTCCATGTGATCTCCGTCCTGCACACAATCATTTCTATATCATCTCCATCCTGTACACCAGTGGTTCTCAACTCCTGTCCTCAGGATCCACCAACAGGTCAGGTTTGCAAGATAACTGAAATACATCACAGGTGATATCATTTTCTGCTTAGTGGTTGCAGTATTCTAGTCTGCACCTCCCCAAGGTAATACTTAAAATCTGGCCTGTTGGTGGGTCCTAAAACAGGAGTTAAGAACCACTGCTGTACACAATCATCTACCATGTCATCTCCATCCTGCACACAGTCATCTCCATGTCATCTCCATTCTGCACACACAGTCACCTCCTTCCTGTACACAGATTCATCTCCATCCAGTCATCTCCATCCTGTACACAGAGTCATCTCCATCCTGTGCACCGAGTCATCTCCATCTTGTACACAGAGTATGTGTACAGCATATACAGTGGGAACGGAAAGTATTCAGACCCCCTTAAATTTTTCACTCTTTGTTATATTGCAGCCATTTGCTAAAATCATTTAAGTTCATTTTTTTCCTCATTAATGTACACACAGCACCCCATATTGACAGAAAAACACAGAATTGTTGACATTTTTGCAGATTTATTAAAAAAGAAAAACTGAAATATCACATGGTCCTAAGTATTCAGACCCTTTGCTCAGTATTTAGTAGAAGCACCCTTTTGATCTAATACAGCCATGAGTCTTTTTGGGAAAGATGCAACAAGCTTTTCACACCTGGGTTTGGGGATCCTCTGCCATTCCTCCTTGCAGATCCTCTCCAGTTCTGTGAGGTTGGATGGTAAACGTTGGTGGACAGCCATTTTTAGGTCTCTCCAGAGATGCTTAATTGGGTTTAAGTCAGGGCTCTGGCTGGGCCATTCAAGAACAGTCACAGAGTTGTTGTGAAGCCACTCCTTCGTTATTTTAGCTGTGTGCTTAGGGTCATTGTCTTGTTGGAAGGTAAACCTTCGGCCCAGTCTGAGGTCCTGAGCACTCTGGAGAAGATTTTCATCCAGGATATCCCTGTACTTGGCCGCATTCATCTTTCCCTCAATTGCAACAATACTGCTCACTGATCGGTTGCTAGAGGATAATGGACATCCTTACCACTCACAAATTGGTTGCTAGAGGTCACTGAATATTATTACTGCTCCATGATTGGTTGCTAGAGGTTGATGCATATCCTTACTGCTTAATGATTGGTTGCAAGAGGTTAGTGCACATCATTACTGCTCATGGATTGGTTGCTAAAGGTTACAGCACATCATCTACTCACTGCCTACACACCATGGACTGGTGAGGTGAGGGGACCCATCAATAGATAGAAAACTCCTAGGACTCCTGGGATCAGTGGCAGCACTGGGGGAAGAGGAGTGTGATCAGTGGCGATGCTGGGGGGTTGATGGGATCAGTGGCAGTGGTGGGGGATGGGATTAGTTAGGAGGCAGTACACTGTGGCAAATTCTGAATCCTGTAGAGCAAAGCTGGAAATCTGGCAAATATATAGTGGGGGATTCTACACTGACCACCAATGTGAGGGAGAATTTGCGCTGACCACCAATGTGAGGGGGGATTTACACTGACCACCAATGTGAGGGGGGATTTACACTGACCACCAATGTGAGGGGGGATTTACACTGACCACCAATGTGAGGGGGGAATTACACTGACCACCAATGTAAGGGAGAATTTGCGCTGACCACCATGTAACGACGGATTTCTACACTGAGACCAATTTAATAAGAGCATTTACACCAACCACCAGTGTAAGGGGGAATATACAATGACCTCTATGTAGGGGGGAATTTACACTGACAAATATTGTCGAGGAGATTTGTACTAACCACCAATGTAAGGTGACACTTCTACACCGACCACCAATGTTAGGGGGGTTTACACTGACCACCACTGTAAGGGCAATTCTGCACTTACCACAAATGTAAAGGGAAATGTACACTGACAAACAATGTAAGTGGGACCTTCACACTGGGCATTAGTGTGAATGAAAGGATTGTGCACCAAGCCCCAATGTAATGAGAAGATTTACATGAGTAGCACCCGCATATGAAAACGGTGTTCAAACCACACATGTGAGGTATCACTGTGATCGGTAGAGCGAGAGGAATAATTCTAGCCCTAGACCTCCTCTGTAGCTCAAAACATGCAACCTGTAGAATTTTTTAGACGTTGGATATGGAGATTTTTAAGAGTAAAAGTTTGTCGCCATTCCGCGAGCGAGCGCATCTTTGAAGCATGACATGTTGGGTATCGTATTTCTCGGCATAACATTATCTTTCACAATATAAAAAGAAAATTGTTGTCTTATTTTTTTATTCAAAAAAGTGTATTTTTTCCAAAAAAGTGCACTTGTAAGATGGCTGCGCAAATACGTTGTTGCAGAAAGTATTGCAATGACCGTCATTTTATTCTCTAGGGTGTTAGAAAAAAATATATAATGTTTGGGATTCTAAGTAATTTTCTAGCAAAAAAAATGATTTTAACTTGTAAACAACAAGTTTGAAAAATAGGCCCGGTCTTAAAGTGGTTAACACATTGAGCACAATAAAATTTACCCTCCCTAATAAATTATATGTTAAAATTCTTACCCCCAGCACTTGCTTTTTACAGATTTCAATGCTGCTGACTCCTGCTCTCTCAGTTCTGCTCCCCTGAACTTCCGGACTTTACAGGAAACAGGTACAGCGGACAGTGCAGTCTCCAGTCGGTCTTCTAGCTTGGAGAAAGAAGGAGAGTGGAAAGACCTGAATGAAAAATAAATACGTCCCAAGAAAGTGAAGTGTTCATGGATTTTTTTTTCCTGGCTTGAAGGAATGTAGCGATAGACTCCTCTCAATCCCCTGGCAGCTAATCTTAACCGATCCACACCTGGATAATTTAGATGAACCTAGACTAGAAGATCTTCTTTCAGTGTAACAACCACCATTCTTCGACACCTTAGGAATGGAATTTAGGGACAACGAGGCCAGAACAGAATAATGGCTATTGTCTGTATTGCTATTCTCTTCATGAATTGTCAAGAGTACCTTGAAAATCAACAGAGTTAGGAAAAAAAGGTACACTAATGGATATTTCCAGGGTATTGAAAAGGCAATTGTCACCACTGCCAGAGGCTCAGAGGCCTGGAAGACTGAAAGGGTTTGATGGGCATTCTGATAGGAGGCCATCAGCTTCACGGCCGGGTAGCCCCAGCACTTGAGTATTTGAATCAAGTATTGATGATGGACCATTCTTTTGGATCTGTAAAATCGTGATTCACTAACACATCCTGGGAGTTATTTGGCTGACAGCTCTATGAGCTGAGAATCTGCCCAAGAGATAATGTTCTCCACTTCTGTTTATAGAGTCAGACTGCGTATGCCTACCTGTCTGGTCACATACAGTATGAATCTGTGATGGAATTGTCCATACACATTTAGACCTTGCAACCTTTCAAGAGATGTTCAAAAGACTTTAGGGCCATAAAGGTTGCCCTTACCTCCTGGAGGTTGAACAATGTTTCTGAGGGATGACTTTCCACAAGATTTTAGAGTGCATCTGTAGGAATTTGTGCCCATTCATCCAAAAGAGCAGTTGTAAGGTCAGGTCAATTGTGACACGTTGTCTCACAATTGGCATTACATTTCATGCCAAAAGTGCTTAGTAGGGTTGAGGTCAAACACATCTTTATGGAGATGGCTTTGTGCACTGTCATGCTGAAACTAACTCAAACTAAAATAAAAGGGCCTTCCGCACAAGGCTGGAAGCACACATTTGTCCAAAATGTATTAGTAGTTGTTGCATTAACAGTACCCTTTGCTAGAAACACCTAAACTCGTTGGAAGGGAATCCACATATAAATGCCCATATACAGTGCCTTGAAAAAGTATTCATACCTCTTGAAATTTTCCACAATTTGTAATGTTACAACCAAAACGTAAATGTATTTTATTGGGATTTTATGTGATAGACCAACACAAAGTGGCACATAATTGTGAAGTGGAGGGAAAATGATAAATGTTTTTTCACATTTTTTACAAATAAATATGTGAGAAGTGTGGCATGCATTTTTATTCAGCCCTTCTGAGTCAATACTTTGTAGAATCACCTTTCTCTGCAATTACAGCTGCAAGTCTTTCTGGAGATGTCTCTACCAGCTTTGCACATCTAGAGAGTGACATTTTTGTCCATTCTTCTTTGCAAAATAGCTCAAGCTCGGTCAGATTGGATGGAGAGCGTCTGTGAACAGCAAATTTCAGGTCTTCCCAGAGATTCTCAATTGGATTTAGGTCTGGACTTTGACTGGGTCATTCTAACACATGAATATGCTTTGATCTAAACCATTCCATTGTAGCTCTGGCTGTATGTTTAGGGTCGTTGTCCTGCTGGAAGGTGAACCTCTGCCACATCTCAAGTCTTTTGTAGACTCTAACAGGTTTTCTTCTAAGATTGCCCTGCATTTGGCTCCATATATCTTCCCATCAACTCTGACCAGCTTCCCTGTCCCTGCTGAAGAAAAGCATCATCACAACATGATGCTGTCACCACCATGTTTCACGGTGGGGATGGTGTGTTCAGGGTGATGTGCAGTGTTGGTTTTCCGCCACACGTAACATTTTGCTTTTAGGTCAAAAAGTTCAATTTTGGTCTCATCTGACAAGAGCACCTTCCTCCACGTTTTGCTGTGTCCCCCACATGGCTTCTTGCAAACTGCACACGGGAGTGTGGTCATCAACCATGTCCTCAGGGCCCACTAACAGGCCAGGTTTGCAAGATAACTGAAATAAATCACAGGTGATATCATTTGCTGCTCAGTGATTGCAGTATTCTAGTCTGCATCTCCCCAAGGTAATACATAAAACCCGGCCTGTTAGTGAGCCCTGAGGACAGGGTTGATGACCACTGTCTTATGGCTTTCTTTCAACAATGACTTTCTTCTTGCCACTCTTCCATAAAGGCCAGATTTGTGAAAAAAAAACGACTAAAAGTTGTCCTGTGGACAGATTCTCCCACCTGAGCTGTGGATCTCCGCAGCTCCTCCAGAGTTACCATGGGCCTCTTGGCTGCTTCTCTGATTAATGCTCCCCTTGCCCGGCCTGTCAGTTTAGGTGGACTTGTCTTTGTAGGTTTGCAGTTGTGCCATACTCTTTCCATTTCTGGATGATGGATTGAACAGTGCTCCGTGCGATGTTCAACGCTTGGGATATTTTTTTATAACCTGAAACTGCTTTAAAATTCTCCACAACTTTATCCCTGACCTGTCTGGTGTGTTCCTTGGCCTTCATGATGCTGTTTGTTCACTAAGATTCTCTAAAAACCTCTGAGGGCTTCACAGAACAGCTGTATTTATACTGAGATTAAATTACACACAGGTGGACTCTATTTGCTAATTAGGCAACTTCTGAAGACAATTGGTTCCACTAGATTTTAGTTAGGGGTATCAGAGTAAAGAGGGCTGAATGCAAATGCACGCTACACTTTTCACATATTTGTCAAAAATTTGGGAAACCATTTGCCATTTTCCTCCCACTTCACAATTATGTGCCACTTTGTGTTGGTCTATCACAGGGGTCTTCAAACTGCGGCTCTCCAGGTGTTCAGGAACTACAATTCCCATCATGCCTAGTCATGTCTGTGAATTACAGAGTTTTACAATGCCTCATGGGATGTGTAGTTCTGCAACAGCTGGAGGGCCGTAGTTTGAGGATCCCTGGTCTATCACATAAAATCCCAAATAATTCAACCAAAAAACGTAAATGTAACATGACAAGATGTGGAAAATTTCAAGGAGTATAAATACTTTTTCAAGGCACTGTAGTAGGTGTGATGGTCAGGTGATCACATATTTATGGCCATATAGTGTATTTTTTGGATAGCTCTATCGCAGGGATATGCAATTCACAGACCTGCAGCTGTTCCAAAACTACAAGTCCCATCATGCCTCTGGCTGTCAGAGTCTTGCTATGCCTCATGGGACTTGTAGTTCTGCAACAGCTGGAGGTCCGCTAATTGCATATGCCTGCTCTATCGCATAGAAACAGGTTGGCCCGTTTGAACTGAGCATTACAAACTATGCAAACCTTTAATTGAGTTATCCCATGGGCCATGTATGTAATTCTCTTGTTGTACCTGAATACAGCAGGCTGTTAATGTATAGAAATGATGGGGTGGCTGTATACTGACTGAATTCAGAAACATACGATGAATAGAGCGATTAACTATTTCATACCCAGACCATCTCAGGCTCCTTGCCGCAGCTGCAGTTCTCTTCATCGTCTTTGTGTATTGAAATGTGATGTTGAAATGTTGCATTTAGGAGCTGGGAGAGAAGAATGAAGCTTCAAGATCTCAAGGTCTTTTCTTTTATTTCATGCCTGGCTGTAGAACAAAACCCCCTGACAGCGCATATTCTAAGCCAATGGCACCTGTTTACACTACAGCGGGAGATGAATAGACAAGTAACTTAACTCCTGAAGTGCATAATGCACCTCAGCTGCTAAATTCCCATGACGTCTTCATCCTCTCAACGCTTGTCACTAGAGAGTTTTTATTAAGACAGCACTGCTGATTCAAAGGATACCAATACAAAGTAAAAAAAAAAGTGGGAGTGGGGTTTTTTTCTCCATTTTCTATTTTTTTTTGCATTACAAAGAGAGATGAGTGATCTACTGTGCGGATGTTGGAGACCATATTGGAGCCCTGAAAGAACCCATGTCCTAGTTATGTCCTGTCCATGATATAAAAAGGGGTGTAGCGCTAAATAATTAAAAAAAAAAAAAGAAAAGTTTGTCAAAAACGAATTGGTTGAAGGCGATCAAAACAAAGTCCTCTAATTAATAAATCCGGATAAGGACGCATAGGAAAGCCACCATCAGCACCCAATACTACTGACTCTTACCATCAGTGTGTAGGGTACACACATTAAATGTATAGGTTATGATCCCAACGATCCTCCTCCACAGACCGATCCACTCCACAGAGAGTCAAAATAAACCTCATTCAATAAAGCAAAAAGACCTCCTCCATAGATAGGAATTCCAGGAATAAACTCCAGCATTGGTAGTCTTATACTTGATCCCATTGAAGGAATCCAGGCAGGGTCTTTCCACTAGTTCCCCGACGATGCTGCGTGGCCAGCAGGTGCCAATCTGGTCTATGGTGGCAATGTAGTGAGGACCCCCTCCCTGCAGTGGCCGCGCAGCATCGGCGGGGAACTAGTGGAGAAACCCTGCCCGGTGAGAACACCCATGCAATACAAGTGTATGGCTGAACTCACATCTCACAGACATGGTATGTGATTTGCACCGCAGTGCGGGTGCAAATCACATGCCATGTCTTAGATCGCAGTAGTCTAAACTGGGCTCATACCCTCCCTACCTCCAGTAGGTAATAAGAGAAACCAACAAAACAAATGCAGGGAAGTAAAGGGTTAACCTCCTCCCCTGATAACAGAACATTCACTGCTGGGACAGTATAACTGTAACTGGAGAAAGTTCAACAAACAGTGATATAGCTGAAGATAGAAGCACTCAGAGGGGCAACCTGTCACATGGGAAGATCAGTGTCTCTCCTGCAATAAATAAGGCTGAGCCCAGTGTGCAGGGAGCTGTTATCACCTGACTGAGTGAAAGATTTACTTCCCTCCATTTGCTTGTTACTGAGAGGATGAGCTGCTCCAACCCCAAGTTTGTCCCTCGGTCCCTGCATCTATACAGAGCCGCTTCTCCTCCGTCCATGCCTAGTTACTGCCCTGCATAGGGAGCCGCGCTGGCAGTCTCAGTCCGTCCATTTGTGTCCACTTCACACTGCAAACCGGGAAACCGGAAGTAACAAGGGTGTGCTGAAAAAAGCACCGCCCACCATCCTCCGATCCTCGCCAATTAAAATGTATGAAGGAAGGACAGAAACAAATCAGTGTAGAGTGGGAGTGTTTTCAGGCGCATCGCTTGCGCCCTGCACATGCCCTAAACGCAGGCAAATCAGCTCCCCAACTTGCAATCAGCTGATTGCAAGCTGGGAAGCTTCCCATAGACCGCCGTGTGTCCGGCGCCCAGACACTCTTAAAGGGCACTTTTTTTTTTACAGTTTGGGGTGGGGCGGCGCCTGTGCACCCCCTATGGACGGGCCGCCACTGCTAGATTTTATATTACTATGTTTTTACCATTTGCATTAGCGTCTGCAATTCCACCTCGATTTATATTTGTTTGATGTTTGTTTTATATAGAGTGCTGTGATGTGGAAGAATAACCCCTACAGCGAAAGAGAATCCGCCCACAAAACTAGACCACCTACGTAGTGTTACACTACCCATCCAGCCTCCTCTATCTATTTTTATACATTTTAAAACACAGATTAGATTTGGCTCTCTAAGGCTCTGATGAAGAAGAAAACCCTTGAAACGTGTTAGCCAATCATTTGAGTATCCCTTGTGTGGATAACGCCTCATATCAATCTCAAGTGTTTAACATTGGTTCTTATTCATATGTATGAATACATAGTATTTCCTTGTATACATTTATTTTGTTTATAATAAACTCCTCGTGTTAGGCCCCTTTCACACATGCGGACCGTATGTCCGTACTTCATCCATCCGTTTTCGGATGAAATACGGACATACATGCATCCCTATGGGATAGCGGGTGTCAGCGGATGTACATTTTGTTCCCACAAATAGAGCTTTCTTTTGGTGGTATTTGATCACCTCTGCGTTTTTTATTTTTGGCTAAACAAATAAAAAAGACCTAAAATTTTGAAAAAAAAAAAAGTTTTTCTTTTGTTTCTGTTATAAAATTTTGTAAATACCGTATATACTCGAGTATAAGTCGTTCCGAGTATAAGTCGAGGCCCTAATTTACCACAAAAAAAATGGGAAAAACTTATTGACCCGAGTATAAGACGAGGGTGAGAAATGCACAGCTACTGTAAGTGGAAAAGAGGGTCAACAATGCCCATTTGCAGCATCACTGTGCCCATTTGCAGCCTCACTGTGCCCATTTGCAGCCATAGGTCCCCTGAACTTCAAACTCGGTAGTTAAGGGTTCCTAGATGCCCCCTAGCTGCAGCCAAAATCTGGGGTCTCTGAACCCAAAGGGTCCCGAAATGACATTGCTGCAGATAGACACAGTTGACCGAATTTGGGGCCCCGTATCTCGGGGCCACTTAGTGCTAAGAACCCCAAACCCAGTGGAACTAGCGTCAAAAAAATTTCCAAAGCTGGGGTTTCTAGCACCAAGCGGCCCTGAGATATAGGGCCCCAAAAATCAGTTCAGAAAATGTCAAGCACTTTTCTGCAGCAGAGAATGACATTTTCCGAACCAGTTTTGGGGCCCCGCATCTCAGGGCCACTTGGTGCTAGGAACCCCAGCTTTGGATATGTTATGGTATTAGTTCCACTGGGTTTGCACACCAAGTTTGGGGTTCCTAGCACCAAGTGGCCCTGAGATATGGGGCCCCAAATTCGGTTCAGAAAATGTCAAGCACTTTTCTGCAGCAGAGAATGACATTTTCTGAACCGAATTTGGGGCCCCGTATCTCGGGGCCACTTAGTGCTAGGAACTTCAGCTTTGGATATATTGTGGGACCAGGTCCACTGGGTTTGCATACCAAATTTGGGGTTTTTTAGCACCAAGTGGCCCTGAGATAAGGGGCCCCAAAGTCGGTTCGGAAAATGAAATTTTTTGCTGCAGAAATGAGCTTGACTCGAGTATAAGTCGAGGGGGGCACTTTCAGCACAAAAAAATGTGCTGAAAAATTCGACTTATACTCGAGTATATACGGTAAGTAAGATTTCTCCTTCACTGATGGGAACTGAAAGGCGGCACTGACGGGCACTGATAAAGCGCCACCGATGAGGTGGCACTGATGGGCACTGACGATGGGTACTGATAGGCGGCATTGATGGGCATTGATATGCAGCACCGATGGGCATTGATAGGCGGCACTGATGGGCATTCATGGGTGGCACTGGTGGGCACTGATAGGCAACACTGATGGGCACTGAAAGGCTGCACTGATGGGTACTTATGGGTGGCACTAATAGGCGGCACTGCTGGGCACTGGGCACTAATAGGTGGCACTGATGGGCACTGATACGTGGCACTGATGGGCACTGATAGATGGCATTGTTAGGCATCACTGATGGCACTGGCAGGCATTGGGGATGGGCACCCCTGGCAGCATCCTGGTGGTCCTGGGTGGGCATCTGAGGGGGTGCTGCGCTGATAAACAATCAGCACAGACCCCCCCTTTCAGGAGAGCAGCCGATCAGCTCTCCTCTACTCGTGTCTGTCAGACACGAGTGAGGAAAAGCCGATCAACGGCTCTTCCTGTTTACATCGTGATCAGCCGTGATTGGACATGGCTGATCACGTGGTAAAGAGCCTCCGTCACAGGCTCTTTACCGAGATCGGTGTAGCGGTGTGTCAGACTGACACATCGCACCACCGATCGCCACGATGCGCGCCCCCACGGGCGCGTGAGAGTGGTCATTCTGGGAGGCCGTCATATATAGAACGAGAGCCACGCCACCCAGCTATCATTTGACGGCTGGCGGGTGGGAATTGGTTAATGACCAGGCCATTTTTTTGCGATACGACACTGCTTCGCTTTAACTGACAATTGCACGGTCGTGCGACGGTTGTACCCAAACAAAATTTATGTGATTTTTTTCCCACAAATAGAGCTTTCCTTTGGTGGTATTTGATTACCTCTGCGGTTCTAATTTTTTGCGCAATAAACAAAAAAAGAGCGACAATTTTGAAAACTATACTTTTTACTTTTTGCTATAGAAAATATCCAAAAAATGTAAAAAAACGAATTTCTTCCTCAGTTTAGGCCAATATGTATGCCGCTACATATTTTTGGTGAAAAAACCCCACAATAAGCGTATATTGATTGGTTTGCGCAAAAGTTATATAGCGTCTACAAACTATGCGATAGATTTATGGCATTTTTATTATTATTATTTTACTAGTAATGGCAGTGATCTGCGTTTTTTAGTGGGACTGTGACATTGCGGCGCACAAATCGGACACTTTTGACACTTTTTTGGGACCATTGACATTTATACAGCGATCAGAGCTAGAAATAGCCACTGATTACTGTATTAATGTCACTGGCAGGGAAGGGGCTAACACTAGGGGGCGATCAAGGGGTTTACTGTTTTCCCTGAGAGGTGTTGCTAACTGTATGGGGGCTAGACTGACTGGAGGAGGAGAGAGATTGTTGTTCCTAATCACTAGGAACAGACTATCTGTCTCTCCTCCCCTGACAGAACGGGGATCTGTTTGTTTGCACTGACAGATCCCCGTTCTGCCTGTCTCTGGCGCGATTGCAGGTGGCCGGCAGACATCGAGTCTGCCAGACCCGCTGGTTGGCTCCCCCGCTCGTGAATGGCCACGTGTGCATGCCGCCGTGTACGCGCCCGACGTACAATGACGGCAATTCGCGCAGAGGAGCCAACTTGCTGCAGTACAACTGCGGCGGGCGGTCGGTAACTAGATTTAGGTATTTATACTAGCTTTATTTAAAAATATGTAAAATATGTTTAACATGACTGATTTAAAGGGTGTTTTGTTTTATTTGTCTAGAGTCCAGCTTTAAATCCAATAATACTTAATTATAACAATAATAACGCAGTTGACATAACAATAGTGAATGACCTTCGATTAAATTGGTAAGAAAAAGGTTAAATACATCAATGTAACAGTGCCATCTCCAACAAGAACCTATTGTGAATAGTGTATTCCACGGTGTTGAAATAGAAAGAAAGGTTATAAAAGAGAAAACACATGGGATTGGCCAAGAGGCAAAATTACAGGTACTTGTATAAACATTGAGGGTCATTGGTTTGTCTAAGGCAGATTGTAAACTGAAAGAAAAATTTGATTGATTGGGAGGGTAAATAGTGAATTTTATTTTTCCTCACTGTGAGTGTGAGCATAAATTGGTGGTAACTTGATTCCCAAAGTGTATGTTTTATTTATTATATTACTGATATTAAAGATATATGCTTTTGGAAAAAAAAGATGTTAAATGTATTTTTCTTTGAACCTCACTATGTTAGCATATTTATGTACAACCCATAAGGCTTGATACACAACGCTTAAAGTGGAACCCCAAGAAAAATGTTTCTTGCTGTTATACCCCCCCCCCCCCCAACTTCCATTCTGCATTAAAAAAAAATAATATTTCTACCTACTCTCTTCATGCTGCAGCACTGTTCCGGACTTCCTCTTTGGTCCATCACCGGATGTCCTCCCAGATGTCCACTTCCAGACAACATTAGCATTATTCTAAAAAAGATAACAATAGTAAAATTAGCACAAAACCAACTCAGGTGCCTATAATTGTTATAGCAGCGCTACTATCATGAAGTCCATGATCAGCTTTCATGTGTATACAACACACAAGGAGGAAAGCAGTTGACAGATGGTGTGGGAAAGTCCCAGAAACCTCAGATGGTGGTCTTGCTATGTCACACAGTTAAACACCCCACACCGAAGTCCATGTATCACACTCCCCTTCGGGGTTCACACTCACCAGAGGGATGGATATATCAGGCACGGATAGATATACCACAGCTAACCTCAGCATCAAGGAAGTTGTCACAGCTTATTATAAGATCTCCACCGGTTTTGTGACATAGAGGAGCAGAGGGGTCATTTACAGTTTTTTGAGTCACAAAATCGGTGGAGATCTTATGATAAGCTGTGACAACTTCCTTGATGCTAGCTGTGGTATATCTATCCGTGCCTGATATAGCCATCCCTCTGGTGAGTGTGACCCCCGAAGGGGAGTGTGATACACGGACCACCACAAGACCACCATCTGAGGTTTCTGGGACTTTTCCACACTATCTGTCAACTGCTTTCCTCCTTGAGTGTTGTATACACATGAAAGCTGATCATAGACTTTATGATAGTAGCACTGCTATAACAATTATAGGCACCTGAGTTGGTTTTGTGCTAATTTTACTATTGTTATCTTTTTTATAATGGTATGCTTTTGCATTTAAAGTGGCTGCTGAGGTGTTACAGTGTTAGCATTTATTGTTGCAACTGTGATAGTTCTATATATTTTATGAAATCTGATAAATCTATAGCTCTGAGATAATGGAAGAAGGCCTAGAATTCACTGCAGATTTTTTTTTTATATATTAGCATTATTCTGCTCGATATCTGTGAGTTCAGCCTTTTGTTTACACTCCTCCTAGGGGGCACATTATCAGGCAGTTTGGACTTACAAGAATGCATACCCCCTGCCAATACTAAGGAAGAAGAGGAAGCGCTGGTGATGTCATTGGACCAGCAATAAGACTGCAGGTAAAAATGTATGTATAAGATATAGGAACGTGTGGGTGTAAAAATGCTGGAGTTTAAATAACTAAATTGCACTTCTAAAATCTCATGAGGTTAATGCCATTTTGTAGATTCACAGATTTACAGCAGTGTGATTGACCATCCATGACCACACAATGCTGCAATTGAATCTCCTAGCTGAAACTATTAGTAGTAAATTTGCTCTCTTTATCTCCATGGACATCAATAGGAGTAAAGCTAGCCATAGAGGAATTTAATTTCGGCTGGTTCAGTAGGGACTAGATCAACTTCTGTTCTGTTGAACAGACTAGTTGGAAAAATGTTCTCGATCAGACACTAATCAATGTATTCTGACAATAGAGAGTCCCGCTGTCAGACAACAATTGCCCAGCGGGGAGGATTCATCTATCCACCACTAATTTTTCTTCAATCAGCCTACTGGCTGATCGAAAAAAAAAGAGTCATCTGTGGCCAGTTTAAGAGATTAATCGCTCAACAATCAGTCATTTAGGAGATTAGGGTGATTTTTCCTATTCAGGTATGAAAATTAATCTCATTAGACAAAGGGCCTAACGATTAACAATCTCCTGCAGTAGCACAGAAGAGCGACTTAATCTCTAGGAGATTAAAAATTGGAAGTACAGCCCTACGCTTACACAAGGATAGCAATATTTAATTTCAGTCATTTTTCTTTTCAATAGATTTTAATTCAAAAGTTTAACAAAGTACAGACATACCAATGTGGTTAGACAAATATCATACTACATTCAACTTGTAAAATAAGGATCCTAATCCCGGTGTTAGCATTGTGAAGTGAGCCTGTAGGATCCTATTTATGATTGTGTTATTATAGAATTAGGATATTTTCCCACAGCCACCGATCATTTTCGAACTTTCAGGGTCGCTCTCATCCTCGTTGAAGAAGTAACTTGATGTACATTATGAGGTTTATGTAGTGCTCACCCGCAAAGGAGCCAATGGTGTTTGGATTCCCCACTCCTGCACATCCAGGCATCAAGTATTCTCCACACTTTCTCCAGACACAAGGAACAGTCTTTGAGCTTGGTTTTTATGTTTTATTAGATGGGGAATGGGAATTATGGGATGCCCAACTTGATAGCAACAAAAATAAGGGACAGTTTCCTCCCTATGTACACATTTCCAGAACTGTCTTTCTTCCTGAACACTGATAGTGTCTGATAGAAAAGCAAAAGCCGTTAAGGACTAGGAACTTTCTTTTCCTTTTGAAGGTAGCACACAATGTTGTAAGTTGCATACAGGAGTGACTCCAACTCTACTGTAGACACTGATCCCAGTTCCACTGACCTCAGGAACTACCAGCCCAGCCTGAGGCAGAGCCCCCTTTCTTTTCAAGGGCCACCGACAGTCTCCTCAGCTCTCCATCTTAAACCTGACTCCCTGCCAGCATGACTCATCCATATTTAAGGGCTGGCTCAGACACCATGCCAGGCCCACCACCTGCGGATTGACTGAGCTCCCCTAAATATACAGTTCAACCCTCCTGGCCTCCGCCCTCCTGTTTCCAGAAGATTCTCCAACCTTCCAGAACCAGGGGGAGGCACCAGAGATCTGCCTGTGTGAGTCATCCAGCTCTGAACTGCAGTAAACTTTTGACACAGATTCAGAGACTCATTTTACCATGATTCAAAAACATAGATTTGCCTGCACTGCCACTAATAACACATTAAAGGGTGCTACACTTATTATACCCTTGCATTTGGGGTCAGTAGCAGGAGGCCACATCAGTACCTGAGTGATATGGGGAATTCTAATTTGCTTCCCATCGCTGGGGTTCTCACTGGGTCCTGAAGCTGTCACAAGGGGCAGAAAACTGACTAGTCAGTGGCAGGCCTGGATTTTGTCTGCAAATCACCAGTCGTTATTCACAGAAGAGGCTCCAGTGAGGGGACATATTGGTGGACTCAGATGAGTACAAACCAAGTGTAAAGGACTTATTGTTTTAAATGCCTGGAGTTGTAAGGATTATGGAGAACGAGGGTGGGAAGGATGTTTTTTTTTAAAAAAAAAACTTCAGATGCTGGGCAGGGCTCTTTACTGCCCAGGCAGCCATTTTGTTTTTTTTTTAAATGCAGCACTTGGCCTTTATCGTATTATTTATCGTGTTAGTCAGCACCTTTCCTCTACATGGGACTTGGGGGCTTGGGGAAAGTAGTTCCCGACCCTATTTTTAAAATTGTGCTGCAGCGTTATGTGGTTTGACGCATGAGGAAATGTGTGAAATTTGCCGATGTGTGAGGGTGCCATTAAGAATGAATGCATTTCAGTAATGTGAACCAATCCTTAAAGGAGAAGTACAGCCAAAGCTCGTTTGGCTGTACTTCTCCTGTGGATCACAGGAGAGCAGTTCATTCTTCACACCTGTGACCCGTTTTCAGCAGACAGCGGTCTGAAGTCTGCTGTTGGCTGATGTCACAGAGCCAGCCCAGGCTCGGGCAAGATCATGACGATGAAGTTGGATCTGCACACATGCCTGAACCGGCACCCAGCTCAGCCTCTCAACAAGCCACTGAGAGCCTGAGCTGGCAGCTCCCTCCCCCCCTACAGCCTAGCGGACCAGTGAGCGAGGAGGGGGCAGAACAGAGAGCCGCTGACTGACAGTCATCAGTTCTCTGCCCAGGGGAGCTGTGAGAACCGAGCGATTGGTGGTGTTAAGTCACTCGGTTCTCAGTGTTAGCAACGGGGGACAGATGCTGCATCCCCCTAGGTAAGTATGATTCTTGAAAAAAAAAATACATCTCTGTTAAGCCGGCCATACGTGGATCAAAAACCAAACGTCAATTCTAATAATTAGTGTGCCCACATCGACAGACGATTTTTGTGCGGCCATCGAAAATGACTGATCTAACATTTTAGAGATTTTTTGGAGAATGAATGATTTTCTAATCGTTGATGGGAGATTCGTTCGAGAGAAAAAATTGAAAAAGAATGAGCCAGGAAAATTTCTTGACCAGCATTCACTGTCCTCTTGCAAAGAAGATATATTTATGAATAGGATGGAATGGTGATCTCAAAAGGAATATATTCAATTTTCAAGATGTATTCAGCTTATCTCCATGTGGAATCCACATTTGATGATAA
Organism: Lithobates clamitans; assembly: GCA_037952925.1. Lineage (NCBI taxonomy): Eukaryota > Metazoa > Chordata > Amphibia > Anura > Ranidae > Lithobates > Lithobates clamitans. Next base: position 3,318,335 of record JBBGZY010000996.1, on the reverse strand, counting down.
TTGAATTGCCGGCAAGGTGTTTGCATGTGAAAAGTCAAGTTTTAGACACACATGAGAGTGTACAGTATGGGAGCATCTGTAAGGTCAAACTGCATTGCTCATTTAGGCTCCATTCACATTTGTTGATTTGGGATCTCGGGCAGAATCGCTGCGAATACAGTGCCATTTATTTTCAATGGCACCTTAAAACGCTGTTCAGTTTTACTACAATTATCGCACAATAAATCGTTTGGCAGTTGTGGCAAACCGCAACGCATGAAGCTTGTCGCCCAAGAAAGGAACAGGAGCTTCTTTTTGGGGCGACGATCTTCCTGTGTTGCGGATTGTCGGGTGATTTATCATGTGATAATCGCAGCAAAACGGCACTGTGTTCAGGTTCTATTGAAAATGAATGGCGCCCGTGCGATTTGAGATCACGGGCAGAATCGCAGCTTTTCTGCCCGAGATCCCAAAGCGCTAAATGTGTATGGAGCCTTAAAGAGTAACTCTACTTTGTTGAGGAAAAACATTCCGCTCTGGGTGATCTATGTACATTGCAAGGATTTGAACAAACTTTGTTGCAGATTCTTACCTTTTTGTTATTCTGAAGAAATTGCTGTTTGTTTGTCTGTGTCCATGTGCTGAGTGAATCTGTAGGGGATAATTTATTATTATCAATTAGCTGCTGCACCTGCAGGGCTCTAATGAGAAATGTGGCAGGGTCTGCATCCCTTTAGGCTCGGTTCACACGGCCGCGGCTTGGGATCCAACTTGTGAGACCCCAAGTCGCGTGACATGTGAAATCCCATTTTAGTCAATGACAGCAGTCTTAATTAGCACTACTGAAGTCGCTCTGACTTTAGAAAAGGTTCCTGTACTACTTCAAGGTGATTTCTATCCGACTTGTGCCCATAGACTTTAATGGAAGTTGCCTCCAGGTCGGATTCTTGATTAATGTGATTTGGATCCGACATTACAGGAAGATTACACAGGCATTTTCTGAAGTTTCTTTAAAGTCGCGTTAAAATTGCCTGGAAAAGTTGCACTGTAAGTCGCACGAATTTCAGGTCACATCAGTGTGAACCGAGCCTTAGACGTGATTTACCTTTGGGAGTATCTCACCAAAAATTACATTTTTGTTGCAGGGGATGCTCGAAATTGAATTTGTATCTTCACGCAGACTTCTGGGAAAATCAGAGAGCCAATCACACAAGCAGGAAATGACATTTCTGGGGGGCGTTCCTTCCACCCACTGTGTACAGAACACCTCCAGGTAGCCATATTGTATTGCATGTTACAGAGCTGCAGAAGGAAAAGGAAAGGTCATTTTTAATGATGTCAGTGGTGACATTTCTGCTGACATCCCCCCTTATCTGATCTGATCCTGTCTACCAAATCCAGATGGATTGTGGTCCTATTTTCCATCTGTCTGGCAGATTGGATCGGATATGATCAGGTGAAAACGGAAAGGCGGTCTGTTTTCACACGATTTCCCCATAGGGGAGCGCAGGACTGGGTCCGTCTCCGCTCTGCACAGTGAGGGGAGACTGACCCGTCATCCGCAGGCTCAGCGGGGATCTCACACTAAGCAAGTGGAGTCCATCAGGCAGAGGCGCCTGTTTAAAAGAGGCCTAGGGCTAATAAAGGGAAAAAATGTGTTTTTCACAGGGCAATTTCTGAAAACAATGATTGCACAATCGCATGAAAAATCAAATGAAAATTTTGATTTTTATTCGACGGATTGTTTGTTTTTTGCTAAATTTTCCTCCTCTCCTGTTTTGTTTCCCCCAATCCCAGCCTGGGGGTTCAGGCAACCGCTACTTAGGGCCTAATCTCTGCTACATATAAGTCTCTATTAGAATACACTTTTAATAAGTTTCATTGTCCATCTAGAGAGAAGTGGGAGCGTGATATCCGCCCTATCTCCGACCATGTCTGGGATAAGATTCTTCGGGCCCTTCCCCTTGTATCTTTTTCACCGTCATTTAGATTAACACAATTTTTTATATTGCATAGGGCGTATAGGACCCCAGAATTTTTGTTCATCCATTGGCTTAACAACTGACTTGGCTTGCTCTAGATGTGGCAATCCGGGGTCACTGATACATTTATTATGGGGCTGCCAAAAACTCCAGGGGTATTGGGCGGAGGTTATGGGCACACTTAATGGAATTTTTGATCTGAATCTTTCAGTGGATCCCTCAACATGTCTACTGGCAGTATGATTATGTCAGATTTTTGATGCTCAAAGAGGTACAATGTTTTGCATGGAAATTTAGCGTTTTATATTGTAGGCCTGTAAATCTTAGTAATAACACACTTAAAGCGGACACCCGTCTTTTTTTTTTTTAAAGTCAGCAGCTACAAATACTGTAGCTGCTGACTATTAAAATATGGACACTTACCTGTCCAGGGCGCCCGTGATGTCGGCACCCGAAGCCGATCTCTCCCTCGGCTCTCGGGTGCTGCTGCCACCATCCTCGACAAGGGAATCAGGAAGTGAAGCCTTGCGGCTTCACTTCTTGGTTCCCCACTGTGCATGCGCAAGTTGCGCTGCGCAATCTGAATGGTCCCTGCTGTCTCTGGGACCCGTGTGTGTGCCAACAGACAGCGCGGGGGACGGAAAGAGGCGTAGACTCCCGCGGGAGTATATGCCCAGAAGTGGGTGCAAATACCTGTCTTAGACAGATATCTGCTCCCTCCTCCCCCCTGAAAGGTGCCAAATGTGACACCGGAGGGGGGGAGGGTTCCGAAAAGCGGAAGTTCCATTTTTGTGTGGAACTCCGCTTTAAATCTGTCCAAACAAGAGTCTAGTAGACACCCCGAGTGTGATAAAGTTTGAAACACGAAATCATAAATTATAATATAATAACTAGGGTTGTCCAGATACCGATACTAGTATCGGTATCGTCACCAATACCGAGCATTTGCCCAAGTACTTGTACTCGGGCAAATGCTCCCGATGCTTCCGCCGATACCTGTACAGTCAGCGGTGATCGGCGCGTGGGGGAGTTACAAGCTTCTCCCCCCGCGGCTTTCAGCTGCTTAGTGACATACAGCAGTGATCGGTGCTTGTAACTCCCCCTCCGTTCCTCTGTCCCCCTCTGTTCCTCTGTCCCCCTCTGTTCCTCTGCCCCCCTCTGTTCCTCTGTCCCCTTCCGTTCCTCTGTCTCCCTCTCCTTCTCTGTCCCCCTCCGTTCCTCTGTCCCCCTCCGTTCCTCTGTCCCCCTCCATTCCTCTGTCCCCCTCTCCTTCTCTGTCCCCCTCCGTTCCTCTGTCCCCCTCTCCTTCTCTGTCCCCCTCTGTTCCGCTGTTCCTCTGTCCCCCTCTCCTTCTCTGTCCCCCTCCGTTCCTCTGTCCCCCTCTCCTTCTCTGTCCCCCTCTGTTCCACTGTTCCTCTGTCCCCCTCTCCTTCTCTGTCCCCCTCCGTTCTGCTGTCTCTCTCCGCTGTGTGTATGGAGAGAGTCAGCTGACTCTGTCCATTCACATAACTGAAACATTGTAACCTCCTGTGATTACGATGTGTCAGTTTATGAATGGAGAGGAGCCGCTGTCTTCTCTCCATTCATTTTCAGTGCAGCTGAGGCTGCAGAGAAAGGGACTGGGGAATCTCTATCCTCTGTCTCTTTCTCTGTCTCAAGGGGGAGATATCAGGGGTCCCCCCAACAGGGCTGATTAAAAAAAAACCAAAAAAAACACATATTGCAAGAAAGAAAAAATATTATTGTAAAAAATAATAAATGTAAATTAAAAAAAGTATCGGTAATCGGTATCGGCGAGTACTTGAAAAAAAAGTATTGGTACTTGTACTCGGTCCTAAAATAGTGGTATCGGGACAACCCTAATAATAACTATAAATAATTCTAACAAATAATAATAATAATAAAAATTATTCAATAATGTAATCAAATCAAAAACACTGAAATTTGCTCAGTTGCAGAATTGTCGCTGTCATTACTTTTCAGTGTTTGATGACGGATCTCCCCACAAATCACTATCGCTCAATTCTGCAAGTGATTCTAATTTATTATCGCTGTTTTCTAGCTGGTCTAAAACCACTTTTGATGTAAAGGGACACTTTTTGGTTGCTATGGACAATCTCCAGTTTCCTGGCAGAAAGAACATATATATAATATAAAACTGCATGCAGGACACTGGACAAACCACTAGGGACAAAATGGATGTGAAATAATGTGATACAGTAATACAATCTGTAAGATTACAGTCTTCTGTATGTAATGTGTGTTTTTAACTTTTTAAATTTGGCGCTGTGCTCCGTCCCCGTGCGTCGCAATGCTCGCAGGTAATGGAGCTCAGCACTGTGATAGATCCGGCGGAGGACACGGCTCGCACACACAGAGGGGAGACATCGCAGGATCCTGGGGACAAGGTAAGTAACTTAGCCTGGATCCTGCAATGCGATCCCGAGTGTGGCTTGTGGGTTACCGCTTTTGGTACTGAAAATTCACCCCGAACCACACTCGGGAATACCGCTAAGGAGGTTAAACCACCAAGGTGGATCACTGTTGCACGAGTGTTTCTTGTGGCTCGAAGACAAATTGCTATTAGGTGGACCTCCTCTCACCCCCCCAACTATATCTGATGAAATATTTGAGCTGAATAATTACATTTCGTTCGAGAAACGTATTTTCTTTATGAGAAATTAATCTAAGAGATTTGATGCTACCTGGAAGCCGTGGCTTGACCATATGGATACGGGACTGAGTTAGGAGTTATGCTGTCGGAATATATATGTATGGGGAAAATAGTTTTTTATTTATATGATAAGAGGACTGTGGATCGATATGACAGTGGAAGGAATGGGGAAAGGGGTGGGTGTTTTTTTCTTTCTTTTTTGTATTTTTTTTCTAGGGGCTTTGTGTATGTTTTTGTGATGGTATGAATATTTGTGTTTTTGATTTCAATGTTTTTTGTGTATATGTTGTTGTGGTATAAAATAGACATGTGCGGTTTGTTTTGCTTCAAATTAATATTCGGATAAATTTTTCGTTTTTTGGAGATTCCAATATATCCAAATACCCGAAATACAATATAAACAAATTTTACCGAATGCTTTGAATAACCTAATAAAAATTTGTCAGAATTTCGGAAATTCTGACTGAAATTCAAATCGAATTTTACATTGAACTCCAGTCGAATTCTAACTACACATATTGCTGAAATGAAAGACTATGGGGGTTATTTACGAAAGGTAGCTCCACTTTGCACTGCAAGTGCACTTGAAAGTGCAGTCGCTCTAAATCTAAGGGGTAGATCTAAAATGAGGGGAAGCTCTGCTGATTTTATCATCCAATCATGTGCAAGCTAAAATGCTGCTTTTTATTTTCCTTGCATGTCCCCCTTGGATCTACAGCGACTGCACTTCCAAGTGCACTTGCAGTGCAAAGTGGATTTTCCTTTAGTAAATAACCACCCATGTGTTATTAACCACTTCAGCCCCAGAAGATTTTACCCCCTTCCTGACCAGAGCACTTTTTACAATTTGGCACTGCGTCGCTTTACCTGACAGTTGCACGGTCGTGTGACGATGTACCCAAACGAAATTTGTGACCTTTTTTTCTAGAGCCTTCTTTTGGTGGTATTTGATCACCTGTGTTTTTTTTTTTTGCGCTATAAACAAAAGAACAGCGTCAATTTTGAAAAAAACACAATATCTTTTACTTTTTGCTATAATAAATATCCAAAATTTTTTTATTTTTTTTTTAAAACACATTTTTTCCTCAGTTTAGGCAAATATGTATTTTTCTACATATTTTTGGTAAAAAAATTACAATAAGCGTATATTGATTGGTTTGCGCAAAAGTTATAGCGTCTACAAAATAGGGGATAGATTTATGGCATTTTTATTATTATTTATTTTTTTTACTAGTAATGGCAGAGATCTGCAATTTTTATCGGGACTGCGATATTGCGGCGGACAAATTAGGACACTTTTGACACATTTTTGGGACCACTGACAATTATACAGCGATCAGTGCTATAAAAATGCAATGATTACTGTATAAATGTCACTGACAGGGAAGGAGTTAACACTAGGGGGCGAACAAGGGGTTAACTGTGTTCCCTCTCTGTGTTCTAACTGTAGGGAGGAAGGGGACTTGCTAGGGGAAGAGAGAGATCGGTGTTCATACTTTGTATGAACACACGATCAGTCTCTTCTTCCCTCAGAGAACGGGGATCTGAGTGTGTACACACCCAGATCCCGGTTCTTGCAGTGTCATGAGCGATCACGGGTGCCTTGCGGTCATCGCGCCCGCCGGGCACTCATATCGGCTCTGGGGGCGAGCAGCAGGCAAGCGCACATGTGCCTCCGGCAGCGCACGCATGCCCCTAGTGGCCACAGGGCGGAGCGACGTAACATAACGTCATTTCTCCCAGCCGTGCCATTCTGCCGCAGTAAAACTGCGGCGGCTGGTCGGCAAGTGGTTAGAGAGAGTTCCATTTCGAAATAATGCTGTTTTTGTTAAGCCAAAAGGTGATTTAACCCCTTCCCGCCGAGCGTACACAGATGTGAAGCCTCGGCTTTCGGGGGTTATACCGAGATGATGCCCGCAGCTGCAGGCATCTTCCCGTCCCACCGGGAGAACTGATCCAGCACTTTCGGCGGCTAGGGACAGACTGGCACAAAGCTGGAAATGGCTTTTTTCCAGTCTCCTGATTGTAAACACGTCACTATGTCACTTCCTGTTTACTCGGCTGCCAATGGCGCCGGTTAATAAAAAAATTTACAGTATTCAAAATCGCCGTTAAATGGCGATCTGAATACTTTGAAGTGCAAAGGAGGGATTGGAGGTCTTTTAGACCCCCTGATCCCTCCATAAAGAGTACCTGTCACCACCTTTTACTGTCACATGGGATGTTTACATTCCTTGTGACAGCAATAAAAGTCATCTTTTTTTTTTTTTTTTTAAAACACAATTTATTAATATAAAAATAAATAAAATAAATAATAACATTTTTTTTTTTTTAAGCGCCCCATCCCCGTGTGCTTTCGCGGCAAAGAAAACGCATACAGAAGTCGCGCCCACATGTGTAAACAGGGTTCAAAGCACACATGTGAGATATCGCCGCGATCATCAGAGTGAGCGCAATAATTCTAGCACTAGACCTCCTCTGTAACTCTAACCTGGTAACCGTTAAAAAAATTTAAAGCGTCGCCTATGGAGATTTTTAGGTATCGTAGTTTGTCGCCATTCCACGAGTGCGTGCAATTATAATTACAATTGGTATCTATTTACTTGGCGTAACATCATCTTTCACATTATACAAAAAATTAGGCTAACTTTATTGTTTTGTTTTTTTTTTTAATTCATGAAAGTGTCCCTTTTCCCAAGAAATTGCGTTAAAAACACAGCTTCACAAATACCGTGTGACATAAAATATTGCAACAATCGCCATTTTATTCTCTAGATTCTCTGCTTAAAAAATATATATAATGTTTGGGGGCTCTAAGTAATTTTCTAGCAAAAAATACGAATTATAACTTGTAAACACCAAATGTCAGAAATATGAAAGGGTTAAAGAGTCACTGTAATCATTTGATGAAGATTTTTCTTTTGTTTGTTCACTTTGCTGCATTGAAATCGAAAACAATATAACACTTTTGTTTGGACTGATTTGAAAATGTATCGATTTGAACTTTTCGAAATTGAAAAAAAAACAGTAAATTCGAAAATTTCAAATACGAATCCCGAATACGAATTGAACGAATCAACCGAATTGAACTAAACAAAATAACTAGGTTGACGGATCGAAACGAAACAATTTTTTTTCGTCATGCACATGTCTAGTATAAAAAATGTAAAAATAAAATATAAGAAAAAAAAAAGATTGTTAGTCTCTTGACCCGTCTATGGCCTGATTTCCATGTGTCACATATGACTTTGCACTAATAAAAGTGCATATTAGTGCTGGTGACAACTCATCCTTTAATGCCCCATCATCCACTAAGCGTGCCCATCTGTCACCAAAGTCGATTGCCCTGAGTGCGGTCCATACTTATACTTTTGTATGAAAATTCAGACACACAATGTGAACCAACTTAAAACATGATGTTTGCTTTGGGAGAGCGCTCATGTGTTTGCATATCTAAAGATCCAGGATTAGAGACTAAGCATGCACAGATAGCAACGTGTATTTGGCAATGTGTTGTTTTGTTATTATTTGTGGAAATTTCCAGCCTGATATAAATGTTCGCCGATTACATCAACACCCCTGAAAGCGGTGTGCCAGGGAAAGAGGAAAGTGTTAACTAGAACGTCTGGGAGTCTCGCCCACCATCCTTCACATCCACCAATGGGAACAAAGACTGGAGAGAAGCAGAGAGCAAAAAAGGCAGCGAGAGAGCCAGAGTCAGAGAACTAGCTGAAGGAAGAGAGCACTGAGCAGTCAGAGGAAGGGGCATCACCAGGCAATCAGAGTGAGCACAAAGAACAAGCTGCAGAAGAGAAGACACACCGTAGACGGTGAGAATTGACTGCTACAAGCTGCACTGACACCCATTGATAGATGACAGATGACGAGCAGGTGATCGTCATCCAGGATAAAGCGCCGGAGCCACCACGGTTGGGAAGCACAAAGAGAATTACATACCCACCGGCTGTCCCTTAGGAGATCTCACAATAGAGGGGCGTCTGCTTCTTCCTAATTCCATCGAAGAGGAGCCCAGTGCCCTTCTGCACCTAGAAACCGAGGCTGTTGGAGACGCAACCTTCCTTTTCCCAACTCAACGGACCATGACTGTTTGTAAGTCGAACTCTTTATCATGCCTACAGGCGGCTAAGCCGGGGCCCCCGCCGCCCTATCCGGGGGAGCCGGCCATGGACTCAACAGCCACACTCAACAAGCTGGCGCTAGCCACGGGTGGCGCAGAGAAGTCCTGGCACCGCTGCATCTTCCCCTTCGGGGCTGTGGCTTTGGTCATCGGTATCGCCGCCACGTGCATCACCTTTAAATTCCGAGGGCCTCACATGGACATTGCCAAAGCGGTTTCGGTGGCGGCATTGGCGGCCGGTGCGGCGATGCTGGTGGCCGCTTTCCTGTGCTGGAGGTCCCGACGGGAACGGCAGCGAAGAAGGAGACAGGAGGCAGAAGCGGAGGAGCAGGGGGGTCTATGAAAGAAGGTTTTCTCAATTGCAATGCATCAGGGATGAACTGGATGGGGGGGGGTCATCAAGATAGCCGGTCCCCTTGGAAAAAAAGAAAACGGTCATCTGCAAATTTGTTCAGCTGGGGGAAGCAGAGTCCTGCACCATTTGTGAGGAAGGCATGTATGCTAGACACTGTGCCCATTGAGGTTCATTCACTTGTTTCAGGCGGATGTAGTAATAGTCCGCATATACACATGCTCCATGTCATAGCATCACGCAAGGATTTACCTACTACCACTGACGCATTCCAGGTTAGCCTTCTGCGGCAGTCACAAGAGATGCTATCATAATGGCCTTCTTTGGCGCAGTACGGTTTAACCCGGCATTACTTGCTGACCTATCCTTGATGCCAGCTAATAGTTGTGAAATGGTCAATGTTATCCATCTCATTGCGTTACCATCGCTCAGACGATCGCAAAAACTTCTGAACGAGCACAGTAACACTGCTGTAACTTGAAAAAAAAAAAAAAAAAAAAAAAGGTCAGATCAACAAGATGTTCTGCGCATTTTATGGTGAGAGACATCAAACCGTCCTGCTGTGTTTTTCTGCCTCTGCAAAGGCTTTCCCAATCATCAGCATTTCATAAGAATGAACGCTCTGCTTTTTTTTTTTTTTATGGAGAAAGTGGGCTGCTCTGCAAACTGTGCCTTATCGTCCTTCAAAACAGGACGCTACTAGTTCTCCAACCCCCCCCCCCCCCCCCCTCCCAACCTGACTTTGCCCTCTGCACAGGACTTGGACCAATGTATTTTTTCGCTCTGCGCAATCTCCAGCGTTCTCAGAAGTGGCCTTAATGTCTCTTCTCCAGGAGGAGAAGGACTGAATGTGAGGCACCCTGCTCGCCTCTTCCTGTGTTCCCTTCATCTGGCTTCTGAGAAGGGAGGGAATGTTTGACAATCCTCTGTGGGGTGACAGATCAATGGCTTTAGTGGAGAAGACAATGTGACTGGGTCTCTGTTCTGTCCTTTGTATACAAAATACATAAGCCTGGGACAGTTTATCTCCCTTCCCTGATCTATAAAATGTTCTGTGTTTAAGCTGCTGTTTTATTGACTGATTCGTGTTGTGCACGTAGATTGCCTCCAAGGCTGGGAGCACATGGGCGATTATGGGTAGTGTGATGTAATATCACTCACAGTTAATCTTTAGTGATCATTACACATGTTGTAGAGGTTGATCACATCCGTTGTGCGCCCAACCTGAAGGTACAGAGAAATAGTCCCAATGCATACATTCCTGAAGGTGGCTGAAAAGTAGGTGGGTGGTGCAGCGACCACCGGCTGGGGACCGGAACAACTCAGACCAAGGGATAGGTCACCAGCACACCAGGAAACTCCATAATAGCTTTATTGAACCATCACATCACAAGGATAGCAACCTTTTGGAGCCACGTAGGACCTTTTATCGTGCACACCTGATGAAGATGTCCTGTGTGGCTTTGGAACGTTCCTATCTTTGGTCCCTATTATGGAGTTTAATGGTGTGCTGGTGACATATCCCCTGGTCCAACCTGAAGGTACGATTAGAAGACAACATGATCTGTGACAGGTGCATACCTAATGGTTACCTTAAGCTTATCGATCTGATTGTTCAATTCAACCATCACCATTTGATGTTCTGCTAAAGATATAAATGTCAAATTATCCCGTGGTAATGCCAACTTTAGCCTTACCTTTAGTCTAGCAATTATCAATCATGTTATGCTGGCCATATACTAATCCCTCTGATCATTTGATAAAACAATTGTTTCATTATCCTGATTGACTCTAGTAATTATCGACTGGGTTTTCTTGAGCTGACCAGTTTGATCGTTTTACACTGTGGTTGCAAGATAAACATGCCATCGACCGATTAGTTTGTGTGGTGTGAATGATTCTGAAACAATTGCTTTTGATTTTTGTTTACACTGAAAGAGATCAGATGGATTGAAAAGTTTGCACTTTGTGGTGCATCAGATGATCGTTACATCTGATGCACATATCCAATCAATTGAAATGATCAGATTGAACATTTGATGGCATGAAAAATTGATGCGTGTATGGGTAGCATAAAGCTGGTCTTCGTCATGAATAGACAGTTACACAATGATTTTGGCTAGGTTTAAAATTCTTCTACAATCACTGTCGCCCCCCAGGTAGTCCCCCCCATTTCAGTTGCACTAGGTGGTGTCTATTCCCTCTTTCTCTCCCCCCCCCCCACCTCTCTATCGTACTTTCTATCTCATTTCTTCCTCTCTCTCTCTCTCTCTCTCTCACCCCTCCCCCTCACTCTGCCTCCTCTCTCTCTCTCTCTCTCTCTCTCTGCCCCCTCCCCCTCACTTCCCCTCCCCCCTCTCTCTCTCCTTTCTCTCTCTCCCTTACTCTTCTTCCTCCCCCTTCTCTTTCTTTCTCTCTCTCTCTCTCCCTCTCTCTCTCTCCCCCCCCCTTTTCTCTTTCTTTCTCTCTCCCCCTTTCTATTTCTTTCTCTCTCTATCTCTACCCCCCTTTTCTCTTTCTCTCTCTCTCTTTCTCTATCCCCCCTTTCTCTTTTCTCTCTCTCTCCCCCTCCCCCTTTCTCTTTCTTTCTCTCTCCCTTTCTCTTTCTTTCTCTCTATCTCTCCTTTCTCTTCCCCCCCTTTCTTTCTCTCTATCTCTCCTTCCTCTCTCTCTCTCCTCTCTCTCTCTCTCTCTCTCTCTCTCTCTCTCTCTCTCTCTCTCTCTCCCCCCTTTCTCTTTCTTTCTCTCCCCCCCTTTCTCTTTCTTTCTCTCTCCCCCTTTCTCTTTCTTTCTCTCTCCCCCTTTCTCTTTCTTTCTCTCTCCCCCTTTTCTTTTTCTTTCTCTCTCCCCTTTTCTTTTTCTTTCTCTCTCCCCCTTTTCTTTTTCTTTCTCTCTCCCCCTTTTCTTTTTCTTTCTCCCCCCTCCCCCTCACTCTTCCCCCCCCTCTCCTCTCTCTCTCTCTCTCTCTCTCTCTCTCTCTCACCCCTCCTCCTCACTCTCCCTCCTCTCTCTCTCTCTGCCCCCCTCACCCTCACTCTCTCTCCCCCCTCTCTCTCTCTCCCCCCCTCTCTCTCTCCCTTTCTCTCTCTCTCTCCCTTTCTCTCTCTCTCTCCCTTACTCTTCTTTCTCCCCCCTTCTCTTTCTCTCTCTCTCTCTCTCTCTCTCTCTCTCTCTCTCTCTCTCTCTCTCTCTCTCCCCCTTTTCTCTTTCTCTCTCTCTCTCTCTCCCCCTTTTCTCTTTCTTTCTCTCTCCCCCCTTTCTCTTTCTTTCTCTCTCTATCTCTACCCCCCTTTTCTCTTTCTCTCTCTCTCTATCCCCCCTTCTTCTTTTTCTCTCTCTCTCCCCCTCCCCCTTTCTCTTTCTTTCTCTCTCCTCTTTCTCTTTCTTTCTCTCTCTCTCTCCTTTCTCACTATCTCTCCTTTCTCTCTCTCCCCCCCTTTCTTTCTCTCTATCTCTCCTTCCTCTCTCTCTCTCTACCCCCCCACCCCCTTTCTCTCTCTCTATCTCTCCCTTTCTCTCTCTCTCTCTCCCCCTTCTCTTTTTTCCCTCTCTCTCCCCCCTTTCTATTTTTTTTTCTCTCATTCTCTTTCTTTCTCGTTCTCTTTCTCCCTTTCTCTTTCTTTCTCGTTCTCTCTCTCTCTTTCTTTCTCCCTTTCTCTTTCTTTCTCATTCTCTCTCTCTCTTTCTTTCTCTCTCTTTCTCCCTTTCTCTTTCTTTCTCGTTCTCTCTTTCTTTCTCATTTTCTCTCTCTCTCGCGCTCTCTCTCTCTCTCTAGAGAGAGAGAGAGATAGCCAAGTGAAGTATACATGTTTATGCTGCAGACGGTAGAGCAATCAGCTTGTACTTGCACATCCGGTAGCTCTCTTGTACACATCTGAGAATACTAAGTGACTGTGGCAGACACCTCTGACCGAATAAAGTCAATTGGCTGCCTTGGATCTTCCCAGTTGAACGCTATTGATCTACCAATAGAAGAACAATATCAGGTGTGTCTGCGCAGTACATACAAGCAATAACACACGGCTGATATGAGGATAAATATTTATACCGTACATTGATCTGTAAATAGAAAAAGCAAACAGTAGTCAGATCTCCCAACAGCCATCTCATATCTATGAGCACCTTAAAGTAAACCTGGCTGTATACTAGTGCAGGCACCTCCTGTGATCTCCATGTAGTATGCCTGCACCACCATACTGTCAGCCGCTGCCTGTGGTCAGAATGGTTTGTTTTAATGTTGTAGACCATATAAACATTGGGGGAGATTTACTAAAACTGGAGCGCACAGGTGCAGCTGTGCATGGTATTCAATCAGCTTCTCACTTCAGTTTGTTCAGTTAAGATTTGACAATAAAAGCTGGAAGCTGATTGGTTTTCTATGCAGAACTGGACCAGATATTGCACTATCCAGTTTTAGTAAATCCCCTCCATTGATGATACACCAATTGTTTGATCATTTCAATATTTTTAGCTTCAATAGATTTTTATTAAAGTTAAATTTAAAACAGAAAATATGAAGCTCATCGGGCCAACAGTTGCACATATAAAGATTTCAATATTTTGATGACATCTGGCAACTAGGAGCCATTCTACTACAAATTCCATCCCCTTTGAGCGATTCCAGGGAATCCGGATGTAAACAATGAGATGCGATTGTGAATTCTCATCTTTTCAATGAATGATCACAAATTCTTTCCCAGCATCCTATTAATCAATTTAGACTTATAGAAAGTCTTATGTGTGTCACGTCCATTTGAGCAATGCAGTTGATCAAAGCACAGTTGCCGCCTTCCAATAGATTTTTTTTCTTTATAAAAGCAATCTAGTCGATGCCGTCAAGTGTTCTATTGGGCTTTGAATTAAATGATTGTTTCAACATCTGATTAAAGCATATTATACTCCTCTATTTAGGTAGAGTAGGAAAAGGTTAGAAGCCGCGTCTGTTTATTTTTGTTGTGTGTTTCCCATTTGGGAGACTTCTCTTCACTTCCTGTCCCAGAGACACATCAGGAAGTGAGAGGAAATCTCTCCAAAGGGGGGGAAACCCCTTCTTTGATAGTTGTCATCAGTATAAAGCTGGTCATAAACTGTAATGATATAAAAAAAAAGTGCAGCGCTGAAACTACATATGTACTCCAGGAATTAACTGGGTAATGGGTGAACGTACACAACAATCAATTGTGCAATAAAGTGTCAAATGAAGACATACACTAATCAATAAATCCAGTGCTAGTATATGGTACCTCTATCCATATTAGAGATCAAGTGATTTAGTACAAACCAGGTATGAAAAAATTAAGTATATGTGTAAACGATATACCATTGAAATATTGGTGAATAATTAAATCAACCACAATGCATTAAATCACACTATAAAGTCCATCAATGGTGAATGTCAAGATGTACTCTTCCACATGAGTATCAAATAAATCCCAAAAGCATAGATGGTGATGTTCTCGTACCCTTAAAACACCCAGGACTGTGCTTCCACCACCAAGGGAGAGGGGTAGGTACTCTTACCATAGGGCATAGACGCACATGCCAGTGGCGGTGAGTCAAACGATCATATATGGACAGCCAGGTCCCAGGTCACGATCTCCAATGATGGAAAGGTACGGACACACGCTCTCAGCGATGGGATGAACAGACCAAACCAGAAGCCGGGAGGCGAACACAATTTCCTGATCTTGTGTGGTATCTTTAAAGATTTTTCTCCAGCAGTAGGTAATAGATGAACATAAAAAGCAAAAGGAAGGCTTCCACATGGTGTAGATCAAACAACGTATGGATTTATTAATAAGAAAGTACAAACATTCAAGATGTTACATTAAAATGTGATCATGAAAGAATTCATAAAATTGGCGCAATGTGCATGGCTTTAGCAGACAAAGATCCAAGGAGTTTCGTCATATGGGACTTCTATTGGGGCATGACGAAACGCACCGGTCCTTGTCTGCTAAAGCCATGCACATTGCGCCAATTTTATGAATTTTTTCGTGATCCCATTTTAATGTACACATCTTGAATGATGTTTGTACTTTTTTATTAATACATCCATACGTTGTTTGATCTACGCCATGTGGAAGCCTTCCTTTCTTTTTTTATGATCATCTATTACCTACTGCTGGAGAAAAATCTTTAAATATACCACACAAGATCAGGAGATTGTGGTCTCCTCCTGGCTTCTGGTTCGGTCTGTTCATCCCATCGCTGAGAGCGTGTGTCCGTACCTTTCCATCATTGAGATTATGACCTGGGACCTGGCTGTCCATATACGCTCGTTTGACTCACCGCCGCTGGCATGTGCGTCTACGCCCTATGGTAAGAGTACCAACCCCTCTCCCTCAGTGGTGGAAGCACAGTCCTGGGTGTTTTAAGAGTAAGAGAACATCACCATCTATGCTTTCGGCATTTATACGATACTCATGTGGAAGAGTACATCTTGACATTCACCGTTGATGGACTTTATATTGTGATAATATGCCTTGAGGTTGATGTAATTATTCCCCAATGTTTCACTGGTATATCGTTTACACATATATTTGATTATTTCATACCTGGTTGGTACTTAATCACTTGATCTCTAAGGTGTCATCAGATAGAGGTACCATATACTAGCACTGGATTTATTGATTAGTGTATGTCTTCATTTGACACATTATTGCACAATTGATTGTTGTGTACGTTCACCCATTGCCCTGTTCATTCCTGGAGTACATACGTAGTTGTAGCGCTGCACTTTTTTTCACATCTTTTGTTTACAATTAGTCTTATTGTTTGGTGCTGGCAGCTTTTACTATGTTATTTATAATTTCTTTTCACTAGCAGCGCAGTCATTTTCTTCTATACCATAAACTGTAATGACCCATACACAGGACAAGAAAACCGGCCAAAAATTTCCATACGAGAACCGATCGGTCAATTATCTGATTGTTGATTTAGTGCTTTTTCAAAGCCAATTCCGACTGTTTGGAGGACAAAAATTGAAGGTACAAGTTATGCTATTATTGGGAGCAAGCTATGCTATTGAACACAACGTGCGATTTTTGCTTAATGTTTACAGTCATCGTACAGAAAAAGAATCGAATAGAAAATATCGCACATGATCAGAACTAAAGACGCTAGTACGCAGTTAGGGTTGCCTATGTTTGCCTTTGTCGTTCAAAAATTTTTGTACAAGTTAATATAATTTTCTGTGACGTGATGATACGCACCTTTGTGGAAAATCGGACGTCCAATTTTCTCATAGTGTGCACTAGGCTTAAGATTTCTTCAGCCCTGCGGGAATCTATTGAATAGAAGAATTTTCCCTCCCAGCGAACGTTTCCTGACAAGCTGTCAGAATCCCTGAATTAGATGCGGCTGCTGTTAGGCTGCCCCTTCCTGGCCACCTCCTTCATCAAACGACGTTGGGCAGGAGGGCACCGACAGGGCCACCCGCAGCTTGAATTTCCGTGGTGTTATCAGGAACTAGCTGAAATTTGCGTCATGTATGGCCAGCTTAAAGTAGAGCTAAAGTCAAAACTTTTTTTTTTTTGAATAGCTTAAGTAAGGGTTATAACCCCAGTCAGTTTTTTTGTGCCGTCTATGTCCCATTGGAGTGATTTCCCTTTACTTCCTGTTCCATAGCAAAGTGAAGAAATCCCTGGTCATCACCAGAACTAGTGTCCCCATTAGAAGATTTTCCCTCCATTACTTTTCTAGTGAGAACCTCAAATTTTTTTTTTTTTTTTTACATTCACATTCGTTGAACAAGGTAAACAGGACAATAGAGAGGGTGAATCTCCCTAACGGGGACACAGACAGCAATAAAAACTAACAGGGGTTCTAATCTCTCTCCACTCTATCCAAAACTAAAAAAAAAAAGTTTTGTCTTTACTTCTACTTTAAAGTAGAACTATAGGCAAAGCTTTTGTTTTCAGTTTGGATAGAGAAAGGGAGGGTTATAACCCCGTCAGATTTTTTTTTTTCGCCATTTGTGTCCTATTACGGAGATTTCCCTTTACTTCCTGTCCCACAGCCAACACAGGAAGTGAGAGGAAATCCCTGCAAATTAAGGGATTTTCTTGGGGACCCCCAGGTCACCAGAACTAGTGTCCCCATTGGAAGATTCCCCTCTATTACTTTTCTGGGGACAACCCAAAACTTGGGATTTTCTTTTACGCTCACTTTCAATGATAATTGTAAACAGGACGAATAGAGAGGGTGACGAGGACAGCAATAAAAACTGACAGGTGTTCTAATCCCTTTCCACTCTATCCATAACTAAAAAAAAAAGTTTTGCCTTTAGTTCTACTTTAGGCTGGGTTCACATATATGCGAATTGGATGCGTTTTTAACCGCATCCATTTCGCATAACATGTGAATGTGACCGGCTCTTAACGGAGCAGGTTCACAGATGTCCAGGGCGGCCTTGTGCGGTTTTGAAAAGTGTCCTGTGCGTTTTTGGGTCCATTTCAGGTGCAATTCAGGCAAGAATTTGCATCTGAATCGCACCTGAACGGGTGAACAGTAACGCTACAGACTGCAGCCAGACATGTGTGAACCTAGCCTTAAGCCTCGTACACACGATCGGATTTTCCGACAGAAATTGTGTGATGACAGGCTGTTGGCGGAAAATCCGACCGTTTGTACGCTCCATCGGACAATTGTTTTTTTTTTTTTTTTTTTAGGCAAGTTACCACAACACCATTATCCCGTAGTTTTTAAGATCAAAGATACAATTATGTTGGTGTCCCTTGTCAATTTGTATTTTTTAAAATGTAACTGCCTACTCCCAAACTGTCATTTGAAGTAAAACACACAGCCAAGTATTATTCTCCACAATTTTTTTATTGTGCATTAAAAAAAGAAAACAAATAAAATTAGACATGCTATCTGCCAATAGAACTTAACCAAAAAGTGCATTCTATGCATCCAAAAATATAGAAAATATAACAAATCAAATCATTATTTAACCAAAAAATAAAATAAAAGCCTCATGCATGTGTCCTGCTTCTTAATATAGGGGGTCAACAATGCCAGGAGTTGGTGAAAGCAGGGGTCCGTCATCCGGAGATAATTCCAAAAATCATCTGGATTATTCTCCTGGAGCTCCCGCAGCAAAGGCGTATGACATAATTGGTCACAATTAATAAAGCAACCAATTTTTGGTCCAAGAAATCCTCCTCCTCCTGTTCCTGGACTGGACTTGGGTAAAAGCAATAACTCCAAGACCAATAATAAATAACACGTTATCTCCTCCGATTCTGAAACATGTCTGGTTGACGAACGGCCTTTCTGAAAGGAACTTAAAAGCACGAAATGAAAAGCGCAAAATGAAAAGCGCGAATCAACACTCACCAAACCAATTGAACTTCCTCTTTGTAGTTTCGTAGTACGTCTAATACCTCACTACGTTCGTGTTTGTTGGCCGACAATCCCTTGCCGTCTGTATGCAAGACAAGTTCCTGGCCAACGCCCTTCGGACAAAAGTCCGAGGCTTTGTCTGCGGAAAATCGGATCGTCTGTACAAAGCTTTAGTGTCCTCATTGCAGGATTTCCCCCAATTGCTGTTCTTGTGACAATTTAAAATATTGGTCACTTGGACAAATAGAGAAGGTGGGGAATCTCCTCAACAGGAACATAGACAGCAATAAAAATCTGACAGAAGTTCTACCCCTTCCCCACTCTATCCAAAACGAACAAAAAAAAATTGATACACTTAAAGCGGAACGTCAGTCATTTTTTCAACTTTCCATCTAGTAAACCTCCTGCCCTTGTTTTCACTTTGGATAGTAAAATTTTTTTTTTCTTCCAGTATACAGCCCACTTCCTGTTTCCTCTCTGATAAAAATCCTAGGGGTATGACATCATGCACAGCTCTCTCTCACTCTCGTGAGAGTTTGCCAGGAAGGGAGGGGGGATGAGTCATAAGAGGGCCAATGAGAGCTGCAGAGCTGGAGGTGTGCCTCTGTGTGTCTGTGTAAATTCAGGAAGTGAACAGGCAGCAGCTTCAGCTGCCCACAGTTAAAATGGTTGTGGCCAGACTCACTGGAGGGAGATTTCTGCAGTATATTTGGCAAGTACAACATCATAGTATATATATAAAATAATTTGCAAAGTGGTTGGAGGGAAGCTTCAGAATGGCAAAGATATGTTACAAATGATGTGAGCAGACTGCAGTTCCTCTTTAATAATCTTTTTTGAACGGCTATTCAGATGAAAATCCAATGCATGTATGACTAGTATAATCCAGCCAGCAGATCTCTCACTAAGGGCCAGTTCACACCAGAACACAGTGCGGGAAACCCACGTTCTGTGCGCATTTCCTGCACCACATTCAAAACGCACAGCACTTGTGATCTGCAGCGAGTTTCAATATTAAGTTAATGACACCCCAAATTGGGGTTACAAATGCAGTGTGTTTGCCTGCACCAGAGCACATGGTATAATATGATGCGATTTGGTTCCTGTGCGTTCTGTGCACTGCTTTTGCTGCATTCAAATGAATGGACTGAAATCGCATTACACATGGATGGATTACACAGGAACACACAGCGCGTTTCTGTGCAACTCATGGATATGAAGGGCCCTAAGGCTTTTTTCAGACTTGCAGTAGTGCTTACTGCCCTCTGAAAAGCAGTGTGTGTGGTGGATCGCTTTTCAGAGGGTGGTATAGCAGTGGCATGCGTTCAGGAGGCAATACTTCTGTCTCCTGGTGTCTGTTTTCTAAGTTCACTTCAACTGCAGTTTTACATTGCGGGACCGCACCGCAACGGCCAACCGAGCGTTCAGATTGCAGTGCAACCCCATTGAAACCAATGAGTGAGATTAATAGGTGGTTCCACCTGTCACATTCTGCACCCTGGGTTAGAACTGCTGCAGCCACAGCATGTGTACAGTCCTGTCCAGCTGTAGTGTTAAAATTCAGGTGGGGTGGTGGGGGGGGGTGGGGTAAAACTGCTGCTCAGCCACCTGTTTTTACCGCTGCCCATCCCAAAAAGCCCTAAGAACAATGGGGTTGCCAATCATTCCTTGGTTGAATTGTGTTTCACTTCGGGATATTTATAGCGACATGGCCGATGAATGGACGAAGCTGTGCGCTGTGAATGTTTTTGATTCCGTTGTACAAAAAGGATTGATTAGCCAGATATTCAGCCGGGGAAATCTCTGCATAAAATAACAAGCTCCTCTGTCACTCACAAGCGCTCGTTATCGCTCATTTATTACTTCCATGAGCGGAGCGGAGTGCGAGATTCTGACGTCACCTGCTTTTATCAGACCGTCTCTGAAAAGCACAATACACTGCAAGATCTTCAAAGAGATACCAAGAATATCCCAACACATACAGCGCCAGGCCACCACTACCATGTCCTATTATTTCAGAGAATTTCCCGGCACATTCTTATTATTCACAGTCAAATAATTGGAGGCGCAAAAGGTCATTTTCTCCTCTCAGCCGCTATTTCTATAAATAGTTCTATGCCTAAAGTAGATCTATTGGAAAGGTTCTTTTTAGCTTTGGATAGAGGAAAGAGGGGTTAGAAGCCCTGTCAGGTTTGTACTGCTCGAGGTAGCAGATTTGATAGCGCTGGAACCTTAGATGGATGTGACATGGTACATGCGATTGGGTTTATAACAACAATACTATTACTATCTTGATGGGCCATCTCAGTGATAGGTGGGCTGCTTCCGTCCACCAAGGAACTCCCATGGAAAACCATGGGAGATAAATATAATAGTTGGACCAGAAGATTGGCACACCACTCCGAAATGTTGAAATCTAAAAAAAAATAATGTTTTTATTCCAAACATGTAATAAATGTAATATTCAACGCGTTTCGGCAGCCACTTTTTATCATCTTCATCAGGGCTTAATAGAACAGCTGCTAAAGGGGAACTGAAGGCCAAAAAATTTTAAAATTGAGATCAGATAGGCTCTTTATTGCAGAAGAGACTAGCAATGGGGGGGGGGGGGGATTTACTAAAACTGGAGAGTGCAGAGCTGCTGCAGCTCTGCATAGAAACCAATCAGCTTCCAGGTTTTATTGTCAAAGCTTAAAGTGGTTGTAAAGACATTGGGGGGTTATTTACTAAAGGCAAATCCACTTTGCACTACAAGTGCACTTGGAAGTGCAGTCGCTGTAGATCTGAGGGGGACATGCAAGAAAAATAAAAAAACAGCATTTTAGCTTGCACATGATTGGATGATAAAATCAGCAGAGCATCCCCTCATTTCAGATTTTCCCCTCAGATCTACTGCACTTCCTGCACTTCCAAGTTCACTTGTAGTCCACAGTAGATTTGCCTTTAGTAAATCAACCCCAAAGTTTTTTAACCTTCATGTATTCTATGCATGGAGGTAAAAAACCTACTGTGTGCAGCAGCCCCCCCCCCCTAATCTTTACCTGAGCCCCATCTCGATCCAGCCATGTCCACGAGAGCCTTGCCTCTCTGGGGACTCACACTCCTGATTGGCTCACTGGCTGTGATTGACCAAAAGCCAATCAGGAGACAGAGGAGGCGGGCCGAGCCATGGCTCTGTGTGGACTGCTTAGGTGCCCCCACAGCAAACAGCTTGGAGGGAGGAACCGGGAGCGCCGGCGTGGGACCCGAGAAGAGGAGTATCTGGGCTGCTCTATGCAAAACCATTACACAGAGCAGGTAAGTATAACAAAACAAAAAAAGACTTCCGCCCGCGATCAGGTGTGAATGCAGCTTAAAATCGCTTTAATAGAATAAACTGAAGTTAGAAGCTGATTGGTTACCATGCACATATGCTCCAGATTCTGAGCGCTCCAGTTTTAGTAAATCCCCCCCCCAATTTCTCTTCTGCATTAAAATAAAGCTGCCTGCCTGTTTTGCAATGCCTTGCAGAATGTACGCCACATTGGCGGTGTGCAGGGATGGCTGCAGTCCCATACATTAGCGAGAATGATGTCATCGCACTCCGGCGGCTTTTCAAAACGGCTGAAAACCAGCACCCGGAAGAACCCGGGAAGAAAATGCCAGCCCCGGGAAGGGACCTTGCAGGAGGGGGACCATTGGAGCACATGGGAGTATTTGTGCCTTTATAAAATCTGGAAGATTGTATATTAAGGAATCTCCGTCCCCTTCAGCAGCTGGTATGTGTTGCCGTCTGTGCCCCCCGCTGGGGAGATTCACCAAATCTTACTTGTCCTGGTGACATGTTCATTGAATAGTATGGGATAGGCTATATTTGCATGCCGAACTGCGCTTCGTGATGCCAGCTTAAGCTTTGCCCTCATTGCCCAATGGTACCGGCTCCTCTCCTGTATTGAAATTCCTTACACTGATTTCACTGCACACTGTGAGCTTCTCACAGTGTGCATTAGAAGCTGCAGCAGGTCAGATACAGCCTGCCTCATTTCCTGGCAAGAGGACGTCAAATATCATCTCGCTCTTTCTTACACCATTGGGTCTAAAACAAAGATATGGAGAGAAAATGGAAAAGTTTTATTTAACCCCTTGAAACTTGCGTTCATGGCTCGAAGAGGTTAAACAGGGATAAGGCCTGCAGCCGCAGACATCACCCCAGTACCGTTTTTTACAGTCAGCGATTGGCTTTTTAGTGATAACAAGCATTGCAGCTAAAAGCCACTCGGCTGTTATCCCAAAGGAGTGGGAGGGGACCCCACACCGCTCTTGAGGGGACCCCCCCCCACCGCTCTTCCCGGGCCTCCCTTCCCACCGGGGGACCCGAGCCACCCGCTGGCGTGTCCGCGACGTAGGCTGAGACCCAAACAAAGCCGGATTTGGCTTTGATCGGGTCTCCGATGTAAAATCCCGTTCTAAAAAACCCCCGATCCCTCCATAAAGAGTACCTGTCACTGCTTATTACTCTCACAAGGGATGTTTAAATTCCTTGTGACAGCAATAAAAGTGATTTTTTTTTTTTTTTTTTAAAGGGACAATGTAAAAAAAAAAAAATAATAAATTAAATAAATAAGAAAAATATATATATATATTTTTAAAGCGCCCCCATGTGCTCGCGCAGCAAAGAAAACGCATACGTAAGTCGCGCCCACAAATGTAAACGGTGTTAAAATCACACATGTAAGGTATCGCCATGATCGGTAGATGAAGAGCAATAATTCTAGCAAAAGACCTCCTCTGTAACTCTAACCTGGTAACCGTTACATTTTTTTAAAGCGTCGACTATGGAGTTTTTTAGGTACAATAGTTTGTCGCCATTCCATGAGTGCGCAATTTCAAAGCATGACATGTTGGGTATCTTTTTACTTGGCGCAACATCATCTTTCACATTATACAAAAAAATGGGCTAACTTTACTGATTACTTTTTTTTTTAAACTCATGAAAGTGTTTTTTTTCACAAAAAATTGCGTTTGAAAGAACGCTGCGAAAATACCGTGTGACATAAAATATTGTAACTATCACCATTTTATTCTCTAGGGTCTCTGCTAAAAAAAATATACATAATGTTTGGGGGTTCTAAGTAATTTTCTAGCAAAAAACATGGATTTTATCTTGTAAGCAACAATTGTCAGAAATTGGCTTAGGCAAGAAAGGGTTAAATATCTTTTTGGCATGTTGAGGGTGGGGGAGGGGAATCAGGGAAGGCAAAATGTAAGCAGATGGATCTTCAGATATATCTGTAGCAAAAGCTTTTTTTTTAGGTTTGGATAGGCAAGGGTTATCAAAGGTTGGGTGTTCTTTTGCTGTCTGTATCCCCTCTAGTCCTGTAAACACAACAGTAGGTGGGAGGTAATCTCACCATATTAAGGGAAATTCCCTCTGACACCAAACTCTGGTTTAAAAATAAAAATCTATAAAAAGAATAAATATTCTTAACCATTTTACCCCTGGAAGGATTTGCCTCCTTAATGATCAGGCCATTTTTTGCGATACGGCACTGCGCTACTTTAACCAACAATTGCGTGGTCGTGTGACGCTGTACCCAAATAAAATTGATGTCCTTTTTTTTCCCCACAAGTAGAGCTTTCTTTTGGTGGTATTTGATCACCTCTGCGATTTTTATTTTTTGCACTATAAACAAAAAAAGACCGACAATTTTGAAAAAAAAAACAAACAATATTTTTTACTTTCTGCTATAATACATATCCAGAAAAAAAATGTAAAAAAAAAATATTCTTCACCAATTTAGGCCAATATGTATTCTGCCACATATTTTTGGTTAAAAAAAAGTGTATATTGATTGGTTTGCGCAAAACTTTTAACGTCTACAAACTACGGGATAGATTTATGGACTTTTAATTTTTTTTTTTAATGGTTTTTACTAGTAATGGCGGCGATCAGCAATTTTTAACGGGACTGTGACATTGCGACGGACAAATCTGACCCTAGGTGACACTTTTTAGGGACCACTGACACCAATACAGTGATCAGTGCTAAAAAAAATGCACTGATTACTGTATAAATGACACTGGCAGGTAAGTGGTTAACATTAGGGCGATCAAATGGTTAAATGTGTTCCCTCAGTGTGTTTTCTTACTGTGTGGGGGAAGTGCTGACAGGAACAACACAGAGATCGCTGTCCGGAATCACTAGGAACAGCAGATCTCCATGTTGTCCCCTGCTCATTCTCCATTTTCCCATTTTAGGTAGGAATGTAGCCCCCTCTCTAGCTGTCCCCACCAGGAGAAGAAGACAATAATTATTGCTAGCAGCTTTAGCAGTCGTTTGCAATAATCTCAAGCGAATCTGGCAGTGCATGCCATTTCTACTTTCTACGTTTCTTAAAGAACCATTGGAGAAACTTAGAAAATTGAAAATTGAATACTTACCTTTCCGTAATTTTCCTTTCCTGGTGCCTGCCCATGGCAGCATACCCATGGTCTTCTTTACCCATGGTTTTTTTCTCCGCCCCCTACCAACCCACAGGACCATTTTAACTCTATAAAAAAAGAGTTCCTCCCCTTAGTCAGTATTCTTGTAACTAGATCTCATAACGCTAAGGATCATTGAAGGGAGGGTGTATGCTGCCAGGAAAGGAAGATTACGGAAAGGTAAGTATTCAATTTTCCATTTTCCTGGTGCCTCCCATGTCAGCATACCCATGGTAAATAACTCGCGTACAGGGAGGGTACTGCAATAAAGCAATTTAATTAAACAAAAAAGCTACAGTACAAATGACTGCAAAGTCCTTTCCCCAAACTCTCGGGAAGTAAGGACTGCTGGGTCCACACTATAGTGGGACATGAACGTGCTGAAGGACAACCAGCTGGCCGCTCGACAAATTGTCTCAGGGGAGACCCGCGCCAAAGCTGCCCAGGAGGAGGCTATTCCACGCGTTGAGTTTGCATTGACCGCATCTCGAACTGGGAGACCACTAGCCCGATATGCTCTTTGGATTAACCTTACAATCCAGCTTGCCAAGGTCGTCTTAGATGCTGCCATTCCCTTCCTGGCACCCTTGGGGACAAATAGCCGTTGATCTTTCCTGAACTGCTGCGTCAAATTTAGGTAGTGACTTAGGGATCTGGCTATATCCAACTCATGCAGTTTTGAGGAGGCTGGATCCTCCCCGAATGCTGGAAGAACCCACTCTTGGTTCAGATGGAAGACTGAAGGTACTTTAGGGATGAACTGATGAATAGGTTGCAACACCACCCTGTCCGGGAAGAAGGTAATGTAGGGTTCTTGTGACCCTAATGCTTGGATCTCTGATACCCTGTGACCCGAAGTGATGGCGACTAGAAAGACTGCCTTCAGAGAAATATCCTCCAAGGTGCTTTCTTCTGTGGGAGCAAACGGAGGTTTTGAAAGGATATTAAGCACGATAGTCTAATCCCATTTGGGGTATAGCGTCTTTCTAGGTGGTCTCAATCTTAGAACTGCTTTCAAGAAACGTTCCACTAGAGGATCTAGCCCCCACCGGATGTCTGTTAGAGCTGAAAGGGCTGAAACCTGGGCCTTAAGCGTATTCAGGCCCAAGCCTAAGTCCAATCCACTCTGTAAAAAGAGGAGTATGTTCTGCATTCTGGGGTTTAGAGAATCGAAATGGTTCGTTTCTGCCAATTCCGTAAACTTTCTCCAAATTCTATAGTATGTGGAATTCGTAGATGCTTTTCTGGCCTGTAGTAGTGTTTGAATGACATTATGCGAACATCCTAACTCGCCCAACCTTTTCCGCTCAACTTCCAAACCCTCAAGTCTAGGATCTCCGGGTGCGGGTGACAGAACTTGCCTTGAGATAGAAGGTTGTCTATGCGTGGAAGGTGAAGCGGTTTGCACAAGGTCATCTTGATTAGCAACGTGGACCACGGTCTCTTGGGCCAGTATGGAATCACTGCTAAAACTGTGATCGCTTCTGTGGTTAGACGTTGGAGAAACCTCAGTATCAGTGGAGTTGGTGGGTATGCGTATGCCATCTGAAAGTTCCATGGCTGGGTTAGGGCATCCACCCCTGCTGATTTCGGAGATGGGAACCTTGAAAAGAAAAGCGGTGTCTTCGCATTGAGCGGGGAGGCAAATAGGTCTATTTGGGGAGTGCCCCATTGTTGGCATATCCAGGAGAAGACCCATGGATTCAGAGACCACTCGTTGTGGCTGAAAGATCTTGAAAGCTGATCGGCTAACTGGTTCTCGGGCCCTGGGATATATGAGGCTCGTAGGTTGACTAAGTTCCTCTCGGCCCATGTCAGAATGGGTGTCACTTCGTTCAGAAGGGACCTGCTGTGCGTTCCTCCTTGATTCTAAACATAAGCTACTGCCGCTTTGTTGTCCATCTGGAGAAGGAGGGATTTTTCCCTGAGGAAGGTGGCCAGAGACAGGATTGCTAACCAAGCCACCCTTAGCTCTAAGGTGTTTGATACTACCTCTGTCGCATTGAATTGCCATCTGCCCTGTACCAACTGGTCTTGGTAATGTGCCCCCCATCCTAACTGACTTGTGTCTGTCATCAGAACAGTCCATAGGATGGGGCCAAGGGGACAGTGAAGCAGAAGGTTGGATGGTCTTGTCCACCACCAAAGGCTGGATTTCATTATAGGTGTAATCAATATCCTCTGCTCTAGGCGATCTTTCTTCCACTGTGATAAGAAGCCCACCTGGAAAGTCCGTAGATGCCATCTGGCCCATTTCACCATAGGTATGCATGAAGAGAGGGAACCTAGCAGGCTCAGACAGTCTGATGCTGCCATAGAATGGCTCGCTAGCGCCCCTTTCACTTTCCCTATCAATGAAGGGATTTTTTCTGCCGGGAGTGATACTGCTCTACCTTGAGTGTTGAAGAATGCCCCTAGGTAAATTATCTCCTGTGTGGGCGTAAGTTGACTTTTGGCGTAGTTGATTAGCCAACCAAACTTTATCAGTGTGTCTAGGACCAACTGTACATGTATCACCAAGGTCTGCCTGTGCTGAGAAAGAACTAGAATATCGTCCAAATAGTGTAGTACTCGAATCCCCTTTTCTCGAAGAGGAGCCAAGATCGCTACTAGCACTTTGGTGAAAGTTCTGGGCGCTGTTGAAATCCCGAAGGGAAGGCATTGGAATTGAAGATGTAAGTCGCCTATTCTGAACCGAAGAAAAGGTTGAAACTGAGGGCGGATAGGTATGTGCAGATATGCATCCTGAAGGTCTATGGACACCATCCAATCTCCTGGTTAAACAGATAAAATGACCGTGTTTAAGGATTCCATCTTGAAATGTTCCACCCGGATATACCTGTTCAGCCTCTTCAGGTCTAGCACCGGCCTCCAACCCCCCGATTTTTTGGGGACCAAGAAGACTGGGGAATAAAAGCCTAAGTGCTTCTCCAAGTCTGGAACTGGTACTACTGCCTGCTGGAGAACAAGCATTTTGACATATTGAAGAAGGGCCTCCTTCTTCTCTCTGGAGGTTGGAATCTTGGTGGCCTGAAAGGAATAGAGGGGAGGCTGCCTTTTGAATCCCCAGAAATGGCCTTGACAGACCGTGGACACTGCCCACTGGTCTACGCAACCTTCCACCCAAACCCGGGCAAACGCCTTTATTCGGGCTCCTACCGGACCGGTTTGGGTAGAGAGGGCGTCAAAAGGACTTCTTGCCATCAACTGCGGATGTAGAGGCTTTTGGTTTAGCCGACCTCAGAAAGGTAGCTTGTGAACCTTTCCAGCCCCTTCTATACTCCCTTCCCGGACGGTAGGATCTGGAGTCCTTCCCTCTTAACTGGCCCACTGGGCAGTTTGCAAATCTCTTCCTCTTGCTTCTGTCCTGGGGAATTAGCCCACTTTTCCCCCCTGTGACTCTGCAAATTGCCGTATCCATTTTTTCGCCAAACAGGGCTTTCCCATCGTATGGAATACGACACCATGACTGCTTAGACGTTGGGTCGGCCGACCATGGTTTTAGCCACAACGCTCTTCTGGCCGTTATATACAGCATGGCCCTGGAAGAGCATTTTAGGACGTCAATAGCCGCTTCTGCTATGAAATCTGAGGCCAGCTTTAACGCATCCAGTGCCTTAATGATTTCTTCTGAACCTACCCCTTGTCTGAGGGCCATTTCCACGTTGTCTGACCATACTCTGGTGGCCCTTGAGATCAAAGTCAGAGCTACCGCCGGCTTGCATGCTCCCCCAGCCACCTGATATGTTTTTTTCAGGTCTGAGTCAATCCTTCGGTCAAGGACATCTTTAAAGGAGACTGCGTCTTTTAGTGGCAGGGTCGAGTTTCTAGCCAACCTCATAACTGAGGCGTCCACAGTTGGTACAGCATCAAAAAGTTGCGCATCTGCTTCTGCCAGTGGATATAGCTTAAGAAAACGATTATATGCCATAGGTCTTCTGTCTACCTTCTGCCATTCATCTGTTACCACCTCCTTGATTTCTTCCATCAAGGGAAAAGTTGATACCTTCTTTTTCAGATGTGGAAAATATTTCTTTGTTTTAGAAGGTGGCTCTGGATTTTCCTCCCACTGGATTGCGTCCTTGACCGCGGTTATGAAAGGCTCCACTAGAGCGAAGTCAAAAGCTGAAATATTGCTAGCCACCCCTTCCGCCTCGTCTTCAGAATCCACCTCTGCGTCCGAATGAGGAGTGGACGCGCTTACTGCTGCTTCAGGCGAGGGTGGGTTAATTTGGTCTTGGGAGAGGGCCAACTCCCTGATTGAATCCTTGATCAAGCTCTTAATTGATTCCAGAAACTGCTGCTTATCTTTCTCTTTATCCCCTGTAGCCTCTAGTAGACACTTCTCGCATACCAATTTTTCCGGCAGCGCTTGTCTTCCACATACCCAACAGGTCTTCTCTTTTGGATACACCGGTCTGTGGGATTCGTGTCTGCTAGGGGTATGTCGGGGTGACCTTTGGCCACTGCGGGAGGCATGAGCTGAGGATGAGTGAGAGTGTCCTGAGCTCCTATGACCTTTGGATCTCCTATCTGAGGAGCTACGGTGAGATGATCTGCGGGATGATCCCCGGTGCGGGCTGTAGAAACAAAAAAGATGTTCTAATTTGCCCGTAGTGCTCTTTTTTATTTTCCTTTAAAACTTACCTGATTGTTGCAGCCCTTACCTAGTGGTATGATGAGGATCTTTTTGTTGCGGTATCACATTACTAGGGGCAGCTGGGCAAGAAAAAAAAAGGATAGATTTCTTTCCTTTTTAACCATATACAGACATACATTTAAATATATATATACATATATACACACACACACACATTATATATATACATATATATATATATATATATATATATATATATATATATATATATATGTATGTGTGTGTGTGTGTGTGTGTGTGTGTGTGTATGTGTATGTGTATATATATATATATATGTGTATGTGTATATATATATATATATATATATATATATATATATATATATATATATATATATAAAATATCTACACAATATATATACATAACATTAAACAAAAGTACCCATTTGCAAGCCCCTAAATACCTTGGCCAGGCTCCATTGCAAAAAAAAATAGGGAAAACACTTAAGAGAGATGTCTTCACCTTGATAGCTGGCCCTGTAATGAATCCCAGGCTCTCCATTTATGCTGAGAGCACTTTGGGAGTACCAAGATGGCCGCCGACAGCTTCAGTTTGCTACTGGGCATGCCCGTACTGTCACATTGCAAGTAACAGCCTGCTCACATACAGATAGGAGACATACCATCAGGGAAGAGCATAGAGGAGAGGCTAAGCTCCTGTTAATCTTCCAATATGGCCCCAAAAAAAGATCCACAGAAAAAACCGGCCTCCCATACTTATCTGACGCCTTTAGCAGCCCAAGCGATGGGACTCCATACTGCAGGAGAGCATGAACCTGCAACGGTTACACCATAAATCGGTGAGGTAAGGCTGATAATGATCCTGCAGGCATGAGGACAAAGTAAAGAATACTGACTAAGGGGAGGAACTCTTTTTTTATAGAGTTAAAATGGTCCTGTGGGTTGGTAGGGGGTGGAGCAACCAACCATGGGTAAAGAAGACCATGGGTATGCTGACATGGGAGGCACCAGGAAAGTAGAAATTGCAAGGTTGAGTGCTCATTCACACTGAGGGTAGAGAAGAATAAGATCTAATACTTTATTTCTCACTCCATATGTGCAACCAAAGCCTCTACTCTAAGGCACTCTGGCCGGTGGTTGCATCAAGAACTAATAGTACTCCTGCATTGTACATGAGGACACCAGTGGTCTGCCCACAACCCAGAGCGTCAGAGAAGAAAAGAGCCATACATTTAATGTCCATCTAGCCTTTTCAAGGGTATTTTTTTGTTTTATCTTGTTCATCTTTAAAGTAGGACTCTGGTGTGCAGAAGTCTATATTTTTATACTTGTCCTCTGTGGTCTTATGCCCTTATGTGTACATTTATTTGATGTTTTCTACCAAAACTGGGAAAAAAAATCCACATCACCATCCATAGTCTTTTCATCCTGCTCTTCAATGGCTGGTCACAGGAGTCGGATGAAGCCAGCACTGCAGTAATGCCTACAGTATGTTTTGCAGACATCATACCTATCTAAAGCCTTAATACACACGGACCGAATGTCAGGCGGCATTCGACATTCGGCTTGTGTATGCTACAGTTTGCTTCTGTCGAGCGGGCATGACCAAAAAAGATCTGCCGATCGGCTCCCAATCGGCGCTCTCAGCCAATGGCTGAAAGCGCTGACCAAGGTGTTCTGGTGGGGGGGGCTGGCCGTCCCCCATTCAGAACACAATAGAACAGCAAGGTAGATCACTGTACTAACATCAGACTTCCTGTGTCTATCAGGGGCAAAGGGTGACTTACACTTAAGAGGGGCCTGGGGAGCTGAAACAGGAGTTTCCCGACCTCTCTAAGGTAAGCTGGGTTCCTCAAGCCCCCCACCCAAAGTGACTCTCGTCACAGTTAGTACAGTGGCTCCTCCTGAGCTGTCAGTTTTTATCTTTCGTTCAGCCCTACCGGGTTGAATGAAAATAAAATACTAGTGTGTACTAGGCTAATAGACACACAATACTAAAACACCTCACTTCTCCCGTATAAATAAATAATGCAGCACACATTATCACCTAATACAGTAAGAAATACAAAAATTCAGCTCTACTCACTAAAAAAACAACACTGGACTTATGCATATAAAAAACTAGGACATTGTGAACCGCAGAGGAGTTTGTGAGTCTGGCACCTCAGTGTGCAAAGGGAAGGCTCCCTGACTATACCCTTTTCTCATCCTCATCCAGATAGGGTTGCCACCTTTTCTTCAAGCCAAACCCAAACACTTTAGCAGCATGGGACACCTTTGGGTGCCCCAAGGAGAGTAGTAATCCAATGCGCATAGCGTGCCACAGCGAACAGTGGGTGTGGCCAAATTGCTTTTGCTGACATCATCGCCCTGCCCCCCAGTGATGCCTAACCTGCCCCCAGCTCTTAGACGACAACAGATTTGTATGTGACTATCTTGGTTACTCAGGGAGCCACAGCCCGATTTGAATAATGTGTCTGGGTTTCAGGCCACCTGCAACCCGAACACATGATTCAAAACCTGGACTGTCCGGGTGAATCCCAGACAGGTAGCAACCCTACATCCAGATGAAATAAGATGCTGTGACATGTAGTGGCAGTCTGGATCACATTGCTTAGGCCCTAATTCAAGAAATATACCAGCTGGTGCAAAGCATTCCCATGATTCAGCATGCACAGGGACGGGGCAGCTGATTATTTCTCTTTTAGATGAAACTGGCTCTAAAGATGTTGTGTGCACCACACAAGGTGCAGCAGTAGTGACCACCATGACCTGTAGGGCAGGGGGTTTGTCTTAGACAGCCAGTGGGTCTTATGGGATGTTGGGTGTGACGCAGACAGCAAAGCCTGCTGTAATGCTTTGATGAAAAATCAGAGGCCCTTGGTGTGAAGGGGAGAGGAAGAAAATGCACCAACTGACCCATAGTGGAATAGGGGCATTGACAACCAAATAACCACAACTTTGTCCAGGAAATTAATGCAGAAAGCACTAAGAATGTGCAAAGTGCAGTAATACTTATCAAGCCAATCAGCAATTATTTCTTAAAGGTGCAGTCTATGGTTTTTCAGTTATTGGTGAGTACAATGACCCATTGCCTTATTACATATGTTGAAATCCCCAGCAGCTTAATCTCCTAGCCATATTTCCAAGCTCTGCCCACCACTACGAAATTTCAGTCCCCCTTAGGATACTATCTGGGTCTTTTGTTAGAGACATTTCCCCTCATTTCCTGTAATAAGTGACAATGGTTTTCCCAGACAGGAAGTAAGGGTAAATATCCAACATCAACCCATAAAAAAACATCTAGTAAAATTGTTACTGGAACCAAATCTGTGGGAAAAATCTCTCTAACAGAAATCCATATAGTGGTAAAATTGCACTAAATTGGGCTGGACACACACTATAAGCAACCAAGGAATGAAAGAGCATCTCCAGCATCTATCAAAAACTGAAATATCAATTTTTTGGTGGACTGACCCTTTAAATTACGAGTTAACTAAAATTTGGTTAATTCTATGAGCTGCATCATTTCCTCATTTTGTATTCCTGAATAAATCTTTGAACTATCTGGAAAGTGAATAATTTAGTAAATGACGTCTGTAGTGACACATTTTACCTTTCTGTATATACAGTACATGTCGTGATTTTAAATGGCTCACGTCTTCCAGGAACACTCTGTTGTGAAATACAAGCCTAGCTTGCTTTCATAATTCAGGTACAGGGAAATCAGCCAGTTACAGCTCAACAATACAAGCCAAAGTCATATGTTTCTGGTATAATAAATAGAAAATGACTTCTGTGCGCTCTTATTACTGGAGGATAATGCTACATTTTTGTAGCACCCTGTCTTAAACAGGGGCTAATGCCCAAATTACATTTTTGGCTGGGTGGTAGTCAGCCCAGACTGATTGTATAGTTTTTAACTTGGTCAGGGCACAGCAAGGGGTTTCTGTTATTGATGCCATTAGATCCATTACCGCCGGGGAGGTGTACACCTCTAATCTGTTGATTGTAGATTTCTTTAACCAATTTTATGCAGAATTAAATGCTTCCAAATCTGATTCCACAGCCTTTGAGTGACTATCCTTTTCCTCAGCTGTCGGCCTCTGAGATTGCTACATTGAACATGTCGATTACTATCGAGGAGTTAACTGAAGCCTTAGCAGCTTCCCCTACTCATAAGCTTCTGGGTTCTGATGGGCTCCCAGCTGAAGTATACTCTTGATATGGGAACACCCTTTTGCCCCCGCTAAAACTGGTCACCTGCCGCAATCTATGACTCAATGAAAGAGGTGATTGTTGTGGTTATCCCAAAACCTGGCAAGGATACACTTCTTCCAGACTCTTACCGTCCTATATCCCGTCCTATATCCCATCCTATATCCCTATTAAACACAGACATTAAGCTTCTCGCCTGTGTACTGTCCCACCAATTAGCAAAGTAATACATCAGGATCAATCAGGGTTTTTCCCTGCCCAGTCAACGGCTAATAATATCAGACGATTATTTCTCAATTTACAGGTGCCAGTGGATAATTCTGGGGGTAGGGCCATTCTCTCCCTAGACGCAGCCATAGCCTTTGACAGCGCTGAATGGCCCTACCTCTGGGAAATTCTAACATGGTTCGGGTTGGAAGAGAATTTTACTAACTGGATGCATGTTCTATTCTAAGCCCAGAGCCAGGCTTCACATTAACAATTCACTTTCCCCCGTCTTTGGGTCCCCCGCTGGATAGACAAAGGCAAAAAAGACACTGCTGGTGTAAATTACTGCTCTCTGTGGTAGGGTGAGTCAATTTAATAAAAATTATCTGGGCCTCACAGCTCCTATACATTTTCCATAACTCCCCGATCAAGATCTCTCAAAAATGGTTTAGGCAAATTGACTTGCAGTTCAGAGACCTTATATGGAAGAAGAAAAAGGCTTGTATAAGTCTAGCTACTTTACAATATGGTAAAGAAAGGGGAGGACTGGAGGTCACACGTGAAAATGCAATAGCTGCAGCCAATTGGGTCAACACTGAAATGTTCCTTCTGAATTTGGCCATACATGTGCTTGGGCCGAACCCAAAGCTCAGCCCTAGTAAGGAGCATTCTGCCCACCGACTAACACCAGTGCACCATGAGCTGTAGATAAAGTAATTATTAGCAGTGGTTCCCTGAGAGAAAGTTATTTCAAGAATTACTCAATTAACTGTGTTAAAAAGGCTGAAAAAGCCTCCCTTGGACCTTCTATATCGAGACATATGGAATTCATACACATGGACTTCTTGCATTTATGCAGGAGAAATTGATCTGAGAAGTATAGACAAACTTTATATTTCAAAGATCCATTTTACCTGGGTCTTTCTGTATTTACGTTTACATATGTTTAGCAGCTTTAACTGCAGAAAACCAAGCTAAATGGTCCTGGGACACACAAAATTCTTCCTTTCTAAATGCATCTAGACTGAATGCACCAAAATGCAGCTGAATGTCTAGGTGTAAGTTCAACCATAGTGAAGCATTACAAGCTTCCAGAACCCTTTAGACATGAGCCCCAATATCTAGATGCATATACTGAAGCCTTTTTCAACCAGGGTGCCCAGGCACCCTGGGATCCATTGGCATAATGCCTAAACATTGCTCAAAAATGTATATAGCTCAGCAGGTGGATCAAGCCTGCCTTTTAGTTACACAAAGCCACAGGTTTTTATTGTGCACCATTTCAACCTTCCAGCCACTGGCGTTCTAACAATCAGTGATGTCATCAGTGTTTCTAAGAAGGGTGTTGATCGCCTGCACGGCATCCTTGTTTGACCCTCCCCTGCCCCTCTCCATCAGCACTGGGGTCACATTAGCTGAGTGATGGAGAGAAACTGAGGGAGAGGGGATACAGTGGAATACTAGTTGGTACCAGTGTGTGCAAAAGTGTATTTGCTTTGGAGGAATAAATCATCTCTAACGTTGAGTGTCCTACATGTGGATGTTGCTGCATTATGTAAAAATATTAGAATAGCGGTTTACATTTTAGAATAAAAGAAGAAAAAAATGTGGACAGGATACGTAGAGGACTCCACGTGACAGCGTCATTCTCTTTTTAAACAAATGTGGATACTTTTATGTACATGCAAATGACTATGGTGTAAGTTACTAATACCCTTAGTGTTCTGTGTATGACTATTCAGCATTACTTGGAAGGGTTAAACCATTGGTGATCATTTTGCATTTGAATTTTATAGATACTATATTTTCGGTCAAACCCCTGGTGAAGGAGACAGCATTCATCTCCGAAACGCGTCGGGCTCAGGAAGTTTTTATCTTTCATTGCATTTTTTTATACATCGTATTCACGGCAATATTAAATATATGTTTCTTAATAAATGTTTAATAATACTTTACTACTTCTTATTGTTTATGTGGTAGTGCCCTTAAAGTCCCACCCTAGCTTTTATTCTTCTTTAATACAATTGGGATGTATCAAGCTGTGGCACACCTCCTATAGTTTTCTTTATCAGAAACCCTTTTCATAGAATTTAGAATAGGGTGCCTTGAGACTGTGCATAATTTTAAGGCTCCATTCACACCTGATCGCGTGCAGAATCACTGCGATTCCGTCCACGATTTCAAATTGCTGCAAAACGCAGGATGTGTTCGCGATTCAAATTGCTGCAAAACGCGGGATGCGTTCGCAATCATTTCTTCTAATGGCACCCCACTCGTGCCGCGATTGTCGTGCGGTAAATCGTGCTGCAATCACAAGGTGGTACGCTTATCGCTCAAAAAGGAACATGAGCTTCCTTTGGGCAACAGCATCGCGCGTTGCGATTTGCTAGGATTGCAGAGGGATTTACCACGTGACAATCGCGATTGGGGTGCCATTAGAAGTAATGGCATCGCAAACGCATCCCACGTTTTGCAATGATTTGAAATCGCGAGCGGAATTGTGGCGATTCCACCCGGGATTAGGTGTGAATGGAACTTAAAGGGTGCCTTGACTGAAAAAAAGTTGAGAAACTCTGGTATACTGTATGTTGACTCCTGTGTAAAAATGAAACACATCTGAATAAAGCTAATTAAAAGGCAGATCTGATGTTTGCATTAAATAAACCCAATCACTAAAATCTAAATTAAGCTTTAACATGGTCATGCAATTTCAAAAGTAATTTTCATTTTGCTGCTTTCATTAAAATAATATGTGGAGATCATGTGCCTGCAAGTGTGCACTGTAATGAAAATACACAACCAGAAAATCAAAGGGAATGATAGACACTTGTGAAAAAAGACCTTTCCCGGGTGGAAGCAACAAGGAAAAAATAAGTCCATCCAATACAATTAGCTGTATGCACGTCCAGCTTTCTGTAGGGCTCAGATAGGAATTAAAAGTCCAAATAACATTTATGTGAAATGTTTTTCTGCACTGATTTATCTGTTCTGTGATTTTCTCTGTATTGGTTGTGTGACTTGCATTGAGTTATTCAAGAAACAGCTGATTCTGACTTTGGAAAACAGGTACTAAACACATTTACTGATTCACTGCCAGGTGCTAACAAAGGAAGACATAATAGTTTCAAAGATCAATACAGCTGCTGAGCCTTGTCAATAGCACCACACGAAATATGACCTGTGCCTTCTTCCAAATCTATATCATGAGATACAATTTATCTAGAGAAAAAAAATTGTGGAAGGACTCCAAGAATCTGTTCTATACATCATGC
This sequence comes from Lithobates clamitans, assembly GCA_037952925.1. Classification (NCBI taxonomy): domain Eukaryota; kingdom Metazoa; phylum Chordata; class Amphibia; order Anura; family Ranidae; genus Lithobates; species Lithobates clamitans. Next base: position 3,281,083 of record JBBGZY010000996.1, on the reverse strand, counting down.
TCTCCACTCCAGCTGTAGAGCAACCCCCCCACATATATCCAGAAATGGTGCTAAGGACATGGGGGTTAGGATTGGTCACAAAATCTGGGAGGCTACAAAACTGTGCTCACGTAATGCCTGGGGGAGACCAAACAAAATCGACCGATATGTTCCCAATTACTCCCCTCTAGGTTTTCAAGGTTGTGGACAGATTGGCGCATTCTACCACATTTGGTGGACTTTCCCAATAGCCCAACAATTTTGGACCTTGGGTTTCCAAATGCTAGCAAGAATGCTTGGCTACCCCATACCAATGCACACAAAATATGCATTACACAATCTTAAACCTCCAACTTACATAAATCATTATTTAACTGATAAAATATGTGCTCACAGCAACAAAAAAAACTTTTAGCAAGGCCTGGAAAAGCTTGATTCTTCAAATTGCCTAAGATAGGTCCCAGATCACTCAGGTGATGCCACATGAGAAAAAACGGGCTCAAGATCACCTATACAATGAACAAGTATTGGATGATTTGGATGGTGCATTTCCTTCCCCCAGCCTCTGAACCTCTGCCTCTCTTATGAAATTTAGGATATCCATAGTCTCTCTATACCCACCCCCTAGTTATCTCAACTAATAGAAGCTGGTCTTGTAAGGAAACACTGCAGTTATGTAAAAAAGTGATATAACATAACTGCTATACATATCAGTTTGATCAGTTTGATAAAAAAAAAAAAACACACCCTACATTTCTATTTTAAAATGCTGCCAGCTGTGATTTTCACAAATAGTGCAACCTTAGCAACCATACAATTTTTTTGCCTGTCTGCTTCTGTAATTGGCTTACAACCCCTTCCAGGACTCTACTTAGGGTGTGAATTCAAACCGCAAATAAGCCTGTTGCGTGGAATTTTTCTCAATGTGGATAGGTAGTGCTGGTTGTCCTATTGGTAAAAATACCATTAACACTCAAGTCAGTCGATATAAATTGTTTCCCGTTTTGAGCCCCGATGAAAGGAGCATTTTTGCACCCCTAAATTGCATTGGATTTCCCTTTTGATCTTCTGCCTGATGCTACTGGAATAAAATTGTATCTGGACTATTTACCTGTTGGTGTGGCGCCTCAATCTAGATCAGCTGAGGCATAGAACATGGCTGCTGAAAATGCAGTTGTTCTTTAATAAACTGTTTTGGACTGATCACATGAATATAATAAAAGTGCAGCCTTGCATTTGTTTCAAAATAAAAACTTTCTGCAAAGAAAAAAGTATTCTTTGTGATGCCCCTAATGCACCTAACTCCCAGGTACATGTGAATAAAGTCGGGTATACACTACTAGTTTTTTTTTTCATTCAACCCAGCGGGCTGAACAAAAAAACTGACAGCTCAGTTCAGAGCCAGTGTTAATTTTGGCAGCGAATTTCGATTTAGTTTTAGGCCCTGTACACACGGTCAGACTTTCCGACGGAAAATGTGCGATTGGAGCTTGTTGTCGGAAATTCCGACCATGTATGGGCTCCATCTGACTTTTTCCATCGGAATTTCCGACACACAAAGTTTGAGAGCTGGCTCTAAAATTTTCCGACAACAAAATCCGTTCGCGTAAATTCTGATCGTGTGTAGACAATTCCGATGCACAAAGTGCCACACATGCTCAGAATCAAGCAGAAGAGCAGCACTGGCTATAGAACTTCATTTTTCTCGGCTCGTTATACATGTTGTACGTTACCGCGTTCTTGACGTTCGGAATTTCCGACCAACTTTGTGCGACCATGTGTATGCAAGACAAGTTGGAGCCAACATCCATCGGAAAAAATCTGATGAATTTTGTTGTTGGAATGTGCGATCGTGTGTACAGAGCATTAGTCTTCTACACACGATCGGACTTTCCGCCAACAAAACCATGGATTTTTGTTCGAAGGATGTTGGCTTAAACTTGTCTTGCATACACAAGGTCACACAAATGTTGGCCAACAATTACGAACGTGGTGACGTACAAGACGTACGACGAGCCGAGAAAAAGGAAGTTCAATAGCCAGTGCGGCTCCTTCTGCTTGATTCCGAGGATGCGTGAACTTTTGTGTGCGGACTTGTGTACACATGATCGGAAATTCCAACAACAAATTTTTGTTGGCGGAAAATTTGAGAACCTGCTAGCCAACATTTGTTGGTGGAAAGTCCAACAGCAAATGTTTAATGGAGCATACACACGGTCGGACTTTCAGCCAACAAACTCACATCCAACATTTGTTGTCAGAAAATCAGATCGCGTGTACGGGACATTAGTCTTAGGACTAAAATGGCATTTCATTCATTTATTTATTTTTTAAAATAATTTTTATTTTGTGGGATAAAGACAGGACATTAGAAAGCATATTTGCGGGCGCAGCCGCTGTAATAAACAGTAGAATACAGAAATGTGATCAATTAAAATAGGTCAATTGTTACGTAATGCAATTAACAAGACAATAAACATGCGGTCATTGGATACATTGATCTTATGTTTCTGGGGTATGATTAAAATTCCATTTTAGTTTTAGTCGTATTTTAGTTATCTTAGTTGTTTTAGATTTAGTCATATTTTAGTCGACTAAAATAGTATTCATTTAGTCAACTAAAATGTTTAAGGGAAGTACAGCCAAAGCTCGTTTTGCTGTACTTTTCCTGTGGATCACAGGAGTGCAGTTCGTTCTGCACTCCTGTCACCTGTTTTCAGACAGCAGGCTACAGCCAGCTGTCAGCTGACGTCACAGTGTCGGTCGAGGCTGGGAAAAGATAGCGTCCATATGGTCGGGATCCGCCCAGCTCAGCCTCTCAGCGAACCACTAAGAACCTGAGCCAGCCGCTCCCACCCCCTCTACAGCCCAGTGCTCCAGTGTGCATGGGGGGGGGGGCAGAGTAGAGAGCTCTGCTCATGGAGCTGTGGGAACCAAACAATCAGCCGTGTTTGATGTTCTGGAGCGATGCTGCATCCAGGTAGGTAAGTAGGATTTAAGAAAAAAAAAAAACACCCCACACTGCCATACTTTTCTTTTAAGTAAATAAAAATTCTAAAAGGAGAAAAATAATTCAACCATCACATCTACGGTCTGGTAAGCTGCAATATATTCCTTTTTTCTTGGGTTTAGATTGGCTTTAATGTCGTTAGAATTATTTTTTAAAAAAATTGAATGTCATCTCCTAAAGCTTTACAAAAAAGGAGTAATTAATAAAGAAAAAATACATTTAAAAAATCAAATGATAAGTCCATACCATGGCAAAACAACAAACAATGAGAAATTAGGAGAAAGTGCTGCCAGTATGCGGTCACATGCCAGTTCCTTAGTGGAATGAAAAGAAATCAGCTCAGTGGGAGCCATCAGTGCTTTCTTCTTGCTGTCAGTCAGTATGATGGAAAGGAGGCATGGACACAGTAGGCACAGTCCTTGGGAATAGTTATATAAAGTCAAGTGGGACTTAGTTAAGATTTTGCCTCTTCTTACAGCATCCTCTGATCATAGCTATACTCTTAGCAATTTATAATGGTTGTTTAATCATAACCACTTCTGCAGTTCACAGGAAAGCTCCTCTTTCATTAAAACATTATAAATAATTGCTACACAAATCAATTTTGACCCTGATTCTTATTAAATATGACCTTCCCAGTGGCTTGAGTCTCCACTACAAAGGGCCAATTTTCACTGTCTATGATAACCATTCTCCTTTTTTTGCCCTAAATACACAAAGTCAGTTACCATGCAAACTGAAATGGGAGGAGGATCTAGGTATTTCTGACAGATAGTCAATGGACATTGATAGTAAAGGTCTGTCCGGTGGTGTCATTGGCACCATCTCAAAACATCATTCAACTAACTATTTTACACAGAACTCAAAGAACACAAAGGTTGCATCAATATGGCCATAGATCGAATCCAGACTGTACAATATGTGGACAGACCCCAGGGGACCTGCTACATATTCTGTGGCGGTGGATGGATACGCTGACTGCAATCAATAGAGTTTTCTTTTACTTTTACCATGGATCCCAAGTTACATAGCACGTTTGAAAAAAGACACTAGTCCATCTAGTTCAACCATTGGGAATAACTGATTTGAAATAAATTATTCTGATGTAAACAAACAGATCTACAAAGAGTGTAGCTTTCAAATGACTGGTAATTTGTCCAAGTTTAGCTGGCCCAGCAAATTCAACCCAAGTGCTGACTGCCTGATGCTAAAAGAAGTCTCTAGGAACCCCAACATTTTATTGCAGGGTCAAAAATTGAGTCAATAGCAAACTGGTGTGCAGTTATACAAAATGATTACAGGAAGTCATTTCTGCTACAGAGCGCAATACCAGCTTTTGATGCCGAGGGTCGTGCTTCTTTGTGCAAGTGTACAAAGTGTGCAAGTATAATGCCGCGTACACACGGTCGGACTTTTCAGCTACAAAAGTCCAACGGACGCTGACGGACTACAGCTGGCTGGTAATCCGATCGTGTGTGGGCTTCTCCGGACTTTCAACGTACTTTTTAAGCCTCAAATCCGACGTACTTTAGATTTGAAACATGCTTCAAATCTTTACGTCGTAACTACGACGGACCCCGAAGTCCGCTCGTCTGTATGTTAGTCCTACGGACAAAAAAACGACGTATGCTCATAAGCAAAAACTAAACGGAAGCACTCGGTCTAGTAAAACTAGTGTTCGTATTGTAGGTAGCACATTCATCACGCTGCAAAATCTGTGATCGTTGAATGCAGCGCATTTTATTTCTTCTTTACGAATGCTCTAAAGAACGAAGGTGTTTTGCTGTTCATATTCAGAGTTCTCCCAAACTGATTTCTGGATTCTTTTTCTCTTTGATCTCATGAATGATATAGTATGCTTTTTAAAAACAATGTTTCCATACTAATAATACTTTTTACCTTTTATTTTTTTTTTTTAGGTTTGTAAAGTTACCACAAAGAACCCATTATTCTAGTTTTGTTTTTCTAGTGATTATTTTTTAGTTTTTAGATAAAGTTAACCCAAAGCACCGTTTTTGGTTATGTAGATTTTTTTATTTTCAAGACTTACCACTTGAACATTATTAACATTAGTAATGTATTTTTGGTGTGTTTTTTCAAACTCAATGAGATTGTTGTCCCTTGTTAATTTAACATTGTGTGTAAAATCAATGATTTAAAAGAAAACACATAAAGTCTTTTGCTAAACTCAAAAAAGATCCATTTATTCATGGTCAAAATAAAATAAAGAGGAAGTCAACGCTGGAAAAAGTCGGTGTACAAGAAAATTGGGATCTTGAGGAGTCCATATAAGAGGGAGCACAATCTGGTCCAAGAATCCCAGAGATCAACAGCACCAGCAGATGATCTAGATGTCCCCAGACTGTGGTCCTACAACAGCCTGCGTCTTCTGTCAGACCAGACTGAACCCAGGTCATCACTTTCTTCTCTTCCCTGCAGCCTTTCCTCCACGCTGCCCTGCAGCCTTCCCTGCAGCCTTCCCTGTAGCCTTCTTTGGAGGCTGTGGCTGTGGTGTTTCAGTTGTGGCAGGAGGAGGAGGAGGAGGAGGGGGGGCTGCCTCATGTAGTTGTGTGTTTCGGGTTAGCGTGCCCTGCAGCCCCTTCTGGATAGTTTCCCCAAATAGGCGCTCGCAAATGAGACGCTGCTCCCAATCCATTTGAAGAAGCCTGCTGGCTAAGTAGCAGCCATAGGACTCTTCTGCTTCGGGGGGGCTTCTCAAAAAACGGGTGGCCTCTTGCATGAGGCGCAGGGATGCCTCCTGTGTGACCGTCCCCTTCCTGGCCCTTTTTTTGGGAAGGTGGAGGGGAAGCACTTGTGATTGGGTCATGCTCCTACTGGGCCCAGCCACCTCACTTGGCCCAGCCACCTCACTGGGACCAGCCACCTCACTGGGACCAGCCACCTCCTGCCTGACACTGGGCCCAGCCTCCTCCAGGATGATGGAGAATCCGCCCTCCTCCAGGCTGTCCATGGGCCCGGTCTCCTCCTGCCTGCCACTTTCCACACATTCCTCCTGGATGGACTCATCCTGTGTATAAAAAAAGGACATAGTTTTATTTATTTATTTGGGGTTCATCAATGACACACAATTTGCTTCTCATGACTAGCAAATTCAATGTGAATACATCTCTTTAATAAAAGAGTCTAATCAGACACCCTAATTTTTTATAGCAGGTGCCAAACATATTTAGCCACTCCTGTCAATTGATATGTATACACAATTTTGAGGGCAAAATTATTTTAGACAATTATAACATCCAGTTAACATCATTAATATTAGTACAGTAAATATTTGTTAATATAATTTACCTGACTCCAGATGGTCATATCCGGTTCATCCAGGATGGAAGACCCAGCTTGCTCCTCATCAGCCTCTGCTGGGGTGGAGGGAAGGGTGGAGGGAAGGGTTGAAAGTGATGCCCTGGCTTCATTCTGGTCATCAAGAAAACGGAGTTGATTGTAGTACCACAGCCTGGGTACATAAACATCATCTGCTGATGCTCCTGATCTCCTTGATTCCTGGATCTTCTTATGCTCCCTCTTATACATATTCCTCAAGACCCCAATTTTCTTGAGCAATGTCTCCATTGTTGCTTCCGGGATGGTCGCCTGGACAAAGGACAGAAGTCTCTCCAGCGTTGACTTCCTCACATGCTTTGCATAATACTGAGGGTGTTTCACCTCCCACAAATTCCTCATCTCTCGATATTTAGATATAAAAGCAGTAAGGAACTCTGGATCCTTAAATAGGGGATTCATTATATCTGGAAAAGATAAAGTCACAAGACAAAAAACACTTATTAGGTTTCTGCTAACCCCTCATCATCTTCTCCCTATGTAGGCCTCATCAATCTATCAAGCCATATAGGCCGCTTGCTACAAAGTCATGACCATAAAACCAAAAAAAAAAAAAAATTATTTAAAATTACCTTCGTTTTGTAACGTCCTGGTCCACTATCACCTACGCACAGAACGTACGTACGACACGTGCGCAAGGGCCCTCTGTATACACTACGCATGTGTGAAACTCCGCCTGCGTCGCCCGCCCCTGACGTTCGAAATTAACTCATGTTCTCCGCCCACTAATTCGACGCACAGAACGTACGTATGACACGTGCGCAAGGCCCCTCTTTATACACTACGCATGTGTGAAACTCCGCCTGCGTCGTCCGCCCCTGACGTTCGAAATTAACTCATGTTCTCCGCCCACTAATTCAACGCACAGAGCGTACGTACGACACGTGCGCAAGGCCCCTCTTTATACACTACGCATGTGTGAAACTCTGCCTGCGTCGCCCGCCCCTGACGTTCGATTTTAACTCATGTTCTCCGCCCATTTTTAGTTACGGCGCGTAGTGGGGTAAATAATGGCGGAGACACCTGACATGTTCACTACCTCAGGTAGCGAAAAAAGCCCGGAGGCTGGAACGTCAACCAGATCTGTGAGGCCTAGATTTAAGGCCTCCAATATGAGTTTTGAAGAGATGGTGGAGATGGTGGCCATTCTTCAAAAAAACGACTATGATGGGAAGTATGGGCCGTACGCACGGCCAAATTTGCGCAAGGCCAAAATAATGGCGAAGGTGGTGGACACTTTGCAGGCTTCTTTTGGGGTACAGCGCTCCAGGGATCAACTTAGAAAAAGATGGTCTGACCTGAAACTCAGGGAGCCGGATCAATACAGACGGATCCGGAAAGTGCTGAAAAAAAGTAAGTACTTGTCGTGTTTTTCTCTTGTGTTTATTACCTTGTATACTGCTCCATGTGCTTTTCCTTCCTATACGATTTTTTTGCTCATCGTTTCAAACGATCTTTTAATAAACCTCGTTACATATCTATAGATATATCTATCTATATATATGTGTATATATATATATATAAATATATATATAAATATATATATATAGATATATATATAGATATAGATATATATATATATATATATATATATAGATATATAGATATAGATATAGATATATCTATATCTATATCTATATATATATATATATATATATATAGAGAGAGAGAGAGAGAGAGGTAGATAGATAGATAGATAGATAGATAGATAGATAGATAGATAGATAGATAGATAGATAGATAGATAGATAGATAGATAGATAGATATAGAAATGTAAAACATTCTTTTGGAATATTTTAAGTTATCTTTTTTTTTTTCTTTACATTTAGTTAGATATTTAGATTTTGTTCCAGATATATATAGAGAGAGAGAGAGAGAGAGAGAGAGAGAGAGAGAGAGAGAGAGAGAGAGAGAGAGAGCAAAAGATTATTAACTATATTTCGAGATATTGATATCTAGATATCTATCTATCCGATATGTCTTTATAATTTTAAATATTGAGGTAAAATAGGAACTCTACACAAACCACTTCACTCCAAATGTTAGAAAATGACTATGTACTAAAATATCTGTGTGCTAAGTAGATTACTAATTTTTTGTTTCACATAGGGGAAAAATCACTCAGCCAACAAGAAGACAGTCCACCCCAAGCCAAACATGATTGGGAAATCAGCCCAAGCCCCACTGAGGATGTGGAGGAAGGAGAGGTGGGCGACATGGGCACCCCACCAGGTGAGTGTCTGACACACCAGCTTACGGTAATCTATGCATGGCTGCCTTTTCTTTAATGTAATTTTTCTACTCTATTTTAGGGGATCTGGTTGTGCTTGATTCAAGCAACAGTGCCACCCCCGAGGATGTGGAGGAATAATGCTACATGGGCACCCCACCAGGTCAGTGTCTGAGACAACAGCTTTATTATGGTAAGGTAAACTATGTATGTGTGCATATTTCTAAACACATTTTTTGGTTTCATTCCACTTTAGGTACAAGAAGTGACTATTTCACCTCAGAAAGTGCCCAACGGCTAATTGGTCAAATAATGGCCTGGAATAGGGAGATTGATGAAATGCGTAATCGGCTGGATCATATGCAGCAGGAAATGAAGGACATGATTGATGTTTTGGGTCGAATCTAAATGCCCTTTTTGAAACCCCAAAACATCGATCATGTCCTTCATTTCCTGTTTTGCTGACCCCATTCTGGGCCTTCTCTTTATTTTTTTGGCTGAACATATATGGCTGTTTAACATAATTTAAAAAAGGAGGGCTGTTTCTAGAAAATACATAAAAAATCCACAAAAAAATAAAACTTGATTTAAAAAAAACAAAAAAAAAATAAAACTTGATTTTTTAAAAACAACAACAAAAAATTCATTTTACAAAAAACCAAAAAAAAAATAAAACTTGATTTAAAAAACCCCCCAAAAAAATAAAACTTGATTTTAAAAAAAACAAAAAAAATAAAAAACTTGATTTAAAAAAAAAACAAAAAAAAAAAATAAAACTTGATTTTTTAAAAACAACAAAAAAAAAAAAATTGATTTTCCAAAAAACAAAAAAAAAATAAAACTTGATTTAAAAAAACCCCCAAAAAAATAAAACTTGATTTTAAAAAAACCAAAAAAAATAAAAAACTTGATTTAAAAAAAAAACAAAAAAAATAAAAAAAAATTGATTTTACAAAAAACCAAAAAAAAAAAAAAAAAACTTGATTTTAAAAAAACCAAAAAATCTAAAAAAAAATTGATTTAAAAAAAAAAAAATCCAAAACTTGATTTTCAAAAAAAAAAAAAAAAAAAATAAAAAAAACTTGATTTTCCAACAATAGAAAAATTATATTTTTCAAAATTATTAAGATATCATTATATTTTTGTCTATGAACATTTTATACTAAATGCATAACTGAATGCATAACAACAATTAATAAAAACATCTCCTTATAGGAATTAAATAAATGTGTGGTTTGTTATTTCAATGCCCAGTATCAGTTTGGTTATAGAATTGTAAAAAAGTTGTTTACAGTGGCAATGGAGCTTATTTAGACATTTAAAATGAAAATACAGTTGGCACTACAACTGCTCGACCATAACCTAGGAGAAAGCCCAAAAGAAAGGCAAGCAATAAATATAATTCCAGATTTCATCAATATTTTTTTTATTTAAAAAAATTAAATATCCTGGCCCATTGCAATGGCCCCCCTACCCATAAAATAATTAACATATTGCTGTCTAACTTGACGGGCACTTTGGGGGGCCTAGCCAGTACGGACAGTATCCAGGCCCGTAAGGTTGTCATCTATAAGTTCTGCCTCAGGCCCAACTGTTTCTATATAATTCTGAGAATGTTTGTGTAAAAAGTTGTGCAGAATGCAGCACGATAAAATGATAAAATTAAGTTTGTATTCCGCCAAATTAATGGCTGTTTGAAACAGGCGGAACCGGCTGGCCAGAATTCCAAACGCATTCTCAACCACTCTTCTAGCTCTGGCCAGCCGGAAATTAAAAACCCTCCTCTCCGGGGTGAGGGTTCTTTGGGGGAATGGCCTCATGAGGTGCTTGCTCAGAGCGAAGGCTTCATCGGCAATGAAGACAAAGGGGAGTCCTTCCACATTATCCGCATCAGGTGGCAATCCCAGGCCACCACTCTGGAGACGCTGGCAGAACTCCGTCTGGGCAAATACTCCTCCATCCGACATCCGGCCATTCTTCCCCACGTCCACATATAAAAATTCATAGTGTGCCGACACCACCGCCATTAAAACAATACTGTGGAACCCTTTATAATTAAAATAGTATGACCCCGAATGGGGTGGTGGCACGATGTGGACATGTTTCCCATCTATAGCCCCTCCACAATTGGGAAAGTCCCAACGGCTGGCAAAATGGGATGCCACAGTCTGCCACTCCTGTGGCGTTGAAGGAAACTGGGGAATCAAACAAGAAAACCAAAATCATTAATTTGGAAGCTAACATTGCAAGAAAATTATACAATTAAAAACATTATTCCCCAGCATCAGTATAACATTAAATAATTTAATTCTTCTGAAATAACTAATATGGAAAGGCACACTTATCAGATTGCTCACCCCCTCTGATGGAACATTGATTACATTTTAGGGGGTTGTGAAATCCCTAAAAAAGATTACTTTTAGGACACGCAGGAATTTAGGGACTAAAAAGGCTACAAGACTGCAGTTGTCGCACTCTGCAGGTGCAGTTGCTAACCAGCTTACAGTAAATGAGGTAATGTAAAAAGGCATTCATGTTGCAAGGAGTACACAATCACATGCAAGGGCAATTAATGAAAACACTTTGTGGCTTGCATATGATTTGATGATGGAAATCAGCAGAGCTTCTGCTCATTTACTAAAGCACTGGAACAAATGCACTTGTAGAGTGCACATGCATTTTGCAAAGTGCAACATATATTTGCTTTAGACAAATCAACACCACAGAACATTCAAGCAAATTTTTACGAGGGTGGGGGTGGGGGGTTGGGAAATCTAGCTAATTGCTAATTATCAGCACACTATTTGGAGTGAGTTTAGGTGGGGGGGGGGGGTTGGGAAATCTAGCTAATTGCTAATTATAAGCACACTAAATACACTCAAACAAAATACATTCAAAATGAGTAGACTAGGTGGATATGTTCCCATCATTGCATGCTGGGGAGGTTATTGAAGGAAAATATACATGCATGACAAAAAATAACAGGAAAAAAATCCAGCATGTGTGAGGATAAAAAGGGGACATTCACACTATATTGCAAAGATGGTAAGTAGTGTTTGAAGCAAGAAATACATTACATTATCAAAGATTACATAAAAGAACATGTGATGCTAATAAAAGAAAAATATCTTACCTTAATATAGTCCTTCTGCAGGACCTGGATGATGGCAGAACAGGTCTCTGGGATAATGATCCCCAGAGCCTGGGGGGAGATGCCTGTCGAGAACTTAAGGTCCTGCAGGCTTCTCCCTGTGGCCAAATACCGCAAGGTAGCGACCAGCCTCTGCTCCAGAGTGATGGCTTGCCTCATGCAGGTATCCTGCCTGCTGATATAGGGGGTCAGCAAAGCCAACAAACGGTCAAAAACGGGGTCCGTCATCCGGAGAAAGTTCCTGAAATCCTCAGGATTATTCTCACGGATCTCACGGAGCAATGGCATGTGACAGAACTGGTCACGCTGGAGCAACCAATTCTTGGTCCATGAACTCCTCCTCGCCCTGTTCATGGACTGGTCTTGGTCTGAAGAATAAACTACAGCACCAAACACATACAATGCACGAGCTCGACGACGAGTACGTACAGGTAACATGGTTTCAAAACGGTCGGCTGGTCAGAACGCACTAAACAGAACGCACTGAAGAACAGCAAGGCCTGTGAAGAGCGACCTGAAAATCAGGAACGAGCGGACAATAAAACAAAGATTTCTCAATGCCAACTGACCAAACGCACTGAAAAGCAGATACAAACCTCACAAGCACAGACTGAACAACAGTTAAAACGAACTGAAAAATACGAGTCTCACAAGCGCGAATCGTCTCTCACCAAACTTCTACTAACACGAGATAAACACGAGATTAGCAGAAGGAGCCCAAAGGGTGTCGTACGGGCTATTGAACTTCCGTTTTATAGTCTCGTCGGACTTGGTGTACGTCACCGCGTACTAGGCTGTCGTACTTTTGTGTGGTCGTGTGTAGGCAAGTCCGTTCGTTAGAAAGTCTGCCGTAAGTCCGCCGAAGGTACGCTGGAAGTATGTCGGACAGGCTGTTGGGCATAAGAATTGATGCTGGTTTGAAGCCAAAGGGTAATCACACCAAAAAGCGATTTGAGTTAGATTTTTCTTCTGTTCTCGATTTTACTTACTTTAAAGCTTTAAAGCATTACTTCACACCTGCCTAATACTTTTGCACAAATCGGTATAAAGTCACGTGAAAAAGTAAGTAAAACCCATGGAAATTGTATACTCTTGTTTACCTGTCTACTAACAGGTTCTGTTCTTATAGCCAAACCTGACAAGGACCCCATGCATTGCGCTTCTTATCGGCCAATTTCACTACTAAATATGGAATTTAAAATCATTACGAAAATGTTGGCCAACAGACTCATGTCAGTTATATCTCATTTAGTATTTGAGGACCGGACGGAGTTCGTGCCGGGCAAGGCCACTGATATTAACTTGAGAAGGGATATACTCATCTACAGTTGGGCCCTGAGGTTACCAAAGGGGGAATAGTAGTCTTTTTGGATTTAGAAAGGGCTTTTGATTCAGTGGACTGGAGCTACATGCTGGAAGTGTTATGGCGGTTTGGCTTTGGCCCTTTATTCTGTAAATGGATTACGCTGTTATATCATTCCCCAGTTGTGGCGGTCAAACTTAATGGGATGGTCTATGAGTTTTTCCTGGTATCTGTGTTGTGTTTGATATAAAATATAAGATTTTTCTATAAGACTGTGATAAAAACTAGTCTGCTATTCTAACAGAGATCAGGTTTGTCTGAGGATGTTTCTCAAACGAATGCCTTAGTAACAATGGGAACTGTTGACAGTTGGAAGTTTGTTTTTTTTGTAACCATTGTCAACAAACTGGTAAACAAAAGCCCACATAAAAGGAGCAGTAGAGACTGAAGAAGGTGCCTGGTCTCCAGGAGCAACGGAGATCATGATTACACAGTAACCCAAAGTTAAGTAACTTTAAGTGTATTTCTACTGTTACAGACTGAAGGCTGTTTATTTGCTAGTCATTTTGCTTGTTAAAGATATCTGTCAGTCTTGTACTATATTCCTAATATTGTAATAGTTTTGTATGTACAGCATTTTTGTATAATAAAAGCACATTTACACACTGCAAAGGTCTCAGCTTCCTTGCTTATACCACAAAGTAACCTTGCTAAATAGACGCAAGCTAAACAATTTGGGGTCTAATGCCGTGATCAACTGAAGCAGACCTGTTTTTTTTTTCTGTGGTGTGTTGTGTAGCTTGTGCTAGGTAAAAATGCTGCGTAAGCTGTTTAGGAAAAGCAAGGCTGCAGAGGGTTCTGGTGGCCAGAATGAAGTGTGCAGCTTACCTATCTGGGCCAGAGACAATGAGTGAGAGCCTCTTGCTAAAGAATTTGTGAAGTATGCTTCTCCCCTGAATATGACGTGGGGTGATAAAATCACAGATCATTTTGTAGACTTTAGTCTTAAGGGGTTGGATTAAAGTAACAAAGAGAAGAGGACAGTGTCCATGGTGAGTTTGTGCTTCCTTCATGCTATTTATACCGAATCACATAGAAGGGAGAAGGCAGAGGTAGAAGTTAAGGTATTCAAAGATCCGCTAGCAGTTGCTTCAGAGTGTGTACGTTCAACCGCTAGTCGGGCTGATGATTTGCAAGAGCAGTGTGCAGCCCTCATGACCAAATCAATTAATGGCTTGAGGAAAAGGAAGGGCTGTAAACCTGTTAGTAAAGCCAGGGTACGTGCCATTGTCACATCCCAAAACTGGGATTGTGAGGATGTGCTATCCTCAAATGATAGTGAGGATGAGGAGATAGAGTTTGATAATTCAGATGATGATCTGCTAGTGGGAAAGAAAAAAATATGCCAGACCTCTCATTACTAAGCATAGGAAAAGGCAACATGATAGAGAGGATATGTCAGATTGGGAGGTGCATTATCGCACCCCCAGAGTTATTGAATTTGAAGAAGTATGGGAGTGTACACAAACTGAACTCCATGAGCTGGCAAAACAATACAAACAACGGTCTGGGGAGCCCCTATTAAGTTGGCTCCTACGCTTGTGGGATGAAGGGGCTGACAGTGTTGTTTTGTCAGGTAAGGAAGCAGTAGCTATGCGTCAGGCAATGCGAAAAGCCTGAGAGTTTAGTGTGAATTTTTCACTGTTAGACCTCGTGAGAGATGGAATAGTCTGAGTATAAGCTAGTCCTACTGATATGGAAAATACCTACTCCTGGAGATCAATAGGAGAGAGTATTTCCAGGTTACATGAGATGGGTTGTATAACCGAATAAAATACGTTTCCAGAACGGATGGGACCAAATATGGAACCCTTTACGTCTGCTCTGCGCTCCAAGATGATGAAGTCTGCACCATTTTACCTCAGGGCTCCAATATTGTCCTTGTTGGGAGGCCTGGGATTAAACTGCAAGATTCATGAAGCCACAACCCTTTTAAGCCAGTTGGGGGAGCTAGAGGAGACTAAAACAAAACCTGTCAAGGCAGTAGATAAGGTCATGGCCAGACAGGAAGAATACAAGCAGAAAAGAACAGGGAAGAAAGGGAATGGGGTAGAGAAGACAGGAGGTGAAAAGAAAACCAGGCTAGTTATCTCTAGGAAAGAAATGTGGGTGGACCTATTAAAGGCAGGAGTACCTAAAGATGAAAGATGGGATTTCTACTTCAGAAATGCTGAAGAGGTGGAAACATTTAGTGGGGAAAACTGTCAGGGTTAGACACTACTCCTAGTAAAAAAAAGCATCAGCCTAGATTTAGAGAAAACAGAACAGACCCCTCCTGTTAGCCTCAAACCAATTCCCAAAACTGCACATGAACCCAAACCCAAATCCCTTTATCCTGGGGAGCAGTTAGAGAGAATCAGAAAAGGGGATTGGGAGGTTCCTTATACTTTATGAAGGGAAGGTGAGTCTCCTGTAATTGCAGTGAGGGCAGTGACAGCAGGAGACCGACGCCCATATGTACCTGTCACTGTAAGGTGGGGGAAGTCATCTCCTACACATGTAATGGCTTTAATTGATACAGGAGCTGAAGTTACACTTTTGCAAGGAAATCCTTCCCATCACAAAGCAGAATTGATTTATGTAGGAGGTTTGGGAGGGCAAACCACACCCGCAGTTAGGATACGGGTTAACAGATACCATATTCCTGCCTCCCATGACATAGAAACCAAGAGTGACATATCTGAAGCTGAAGCCTATCTAGGAATGAGAGGGAATCTGGCAGAAAGATTTGAAGTTATATTTGCATTGGCAGATGAGTTTCAAGACAGTGGCTGGGACTCTGACTGGTTAGCGGATACTTCTCAGCAAGAGTGGAAAGTGAGGCTACATAACATCAAACCTTCCAAAATAAGCAGCAGTGAT
Source organism: Lithobates clamitans (assembly GCA_037952925.1). Taxonomy (NCBI): domain Eukaryota; kingdom Metazoa; phylum Chordata; class Amphibia; order Anura; family Ranidae; genus Lithobates; species Lithobates clamitans. The sequence continues at coordinate 3,265,130 of JBBGZY010000996.1, read as the reverse complement.
CTTCTGGGAAATATCAGTAATATTCCTCTCCTGCCTATTGCTGTTCTTTGGGAGGGTCAGAAGTGGATACAGGCAGGTGGCAAAGTATTGGTCAGATATCCAGGCAAGAAGCCATTTAGAGGAGAGATTGTAGCTGAAGGGCCGGGATCTACTGCTATGTATTGTTAGAAGGAACAGATAATCTGCTTTGTTTTCCACTCCACATGCTGTCTCTGATTTGATCCACAGGAAGACTAGAGAAAAGTGGTTACATGATGAACAGAATGATGGAAGACCACACGAGCTGAGGAGAGCAAGGCCTTTGATGTATTACAAGCCTGGACTTGTTTCCAAAGAACTTTAGAATGGACTTTCTAATGAACTTTTAGCCAAAGACTGAAACAACTTCTCAGTGACAGAAATATAGGAGGGGTTGCATTCAAGGAAAATTTTATGTTTAGAATGAGTTGTTAGTAATGAAGAGATTTTCTGTGTGTAGTCTAAGAGTAAAATCAAGGGCGGAATGTGCTGTGTTTGATATAAAATATACGATTTTTCTATAAGACTGTGATAGAATAGCAATCAGACTAGTTTGATTGCAGAAATGAGGTTTGTCTGAGGATGTTTCTTAAACAAATGCCTTGGTAACAATGGGAACTGTTGGCAGTTTGGTTAAGGTAAATGAGTTTGTAACCATTGTCAACAAACTGGTAAACAAAAGCCCAAATAAAAGGAGCAGTAGAGAGTGATAGGAGCTCACTCAACATGGATTAACACTGAAGGACTCTCGAAATCTGTAATCAGCGAACAAGAAGGTGCCTGTTCTCCAGGAGCAACGGGGATCATGAAAACAGTAACTGGAGCTAAATCAGTTTATTTGCTAGGCATTTTGCCAATATTATAATAGTTTTGTATGTACAGCATCTTTGTATAGTAAAAGCACAGTTACACACTGCAGAGGTCTCAGACTCCTTGCTTATACCACAAAGTAACCTCGCTAGATAGACGCAAGCAAAACAGTATCTAGGGGGACACGCCAGGGCTGCCAAATATCTCCTGGTCTATTTGCCCTGCTTATAGAACCCTTGGCTATAGCCCTGCGTGTGTCCTCTGGGGTGAAGGGAATCCAGGTGGGTGTATTAGACGAAAAGGCTGAATTCTCACCCTCTTCTAGGTCAGAAACTACCCGTGAACTCAAGGTTTCTAATTCAAGGGGAGGGAGGACCCTAATGGTAACTGAAGACTCTCTCTCAATAGTAACAGCTTGTGAAGTGAAGGATCCTACTGTAGCAAACCTAAATGTAAAAGCCTGAAATGAAGGGGCCATCTCCTTCATACTAGACATTAGATCTTTTAAACATGCTACAGATTCTGATCCTGCTGCCTGTGAAATACAGTTATCACATAGAAGGTTTTTAGCACTATCAGACAGTCTAGATCTGAATTTCCCACTGTTTATAGGGTTGTCAGTCTGAAAAAGAAAACACTATTTGCAGTCTAAAAAACCTTGAATAAAAAAAAACACCAGTCACTCTCATTCAAGAGAGGAGAGGCAAATACCTTGGTAGCAGGATTGGAGGCAGAAGCAGCCGATGAACCAGCTTGACAGGATGCTCCATCATCTCCAGGGGTGTTATCAGTATCCATTGTTGTGACAGGTACCACACTAGTGACGGTCTAGCAGCAGTCGTCTGTTCAGGCTCTGAAGAAATTAAATCCTTGCGTCCGTTAATGCATAACGTCACTTCCGGTTTTGACACCATCTTGCCGCGTCACCGAAGTGCAACATCAGACGCCATCTTGGTACACCCAGAGCGACAACAAATGCCAAATGAGCACCACATGTCCGGAAGTGATGGTGCCGCCATCTTAGGACTCCTTGAACGTGCTCCTCTGGCAGGATCATGCGTGACACGTCCCCTAGGCTTCTTAGACCGGTGGGCTGCCCAATTTCAGCAAATGGCAAGTATAACATAAGGAGGGAAAGGTCCTTCTAGCATAGTGACTTCAGACTCTAGGCACACCCGTTCTAAATGCCTAGAAGGGGGTCCAGCAAACACAGCCACCAGAACCAGAGAAAGAAACAAACATTGCGGTGTGTATTTCTGGACAGTTCTGGAAACACAAAACAAACTGAAGTGCAAGGAAAGAGAGGGGCCTTTTAAACTCTTTCTGATTTTGTTTCCTGTAGAGGGTGGAGCCAATCATCTCTCTAAATAAGGTGTCCTGGAAGATGAAGGGGGAAAACGGCGTTATACGCTGATGACATTACGCTCATGACCAATCGTTGACCTCAGGGGTGGCCCGTCCATTAAGAGCCCTCGGGCGCCGCCCCCCCTGTCCATCACCGTTCCCCTATCCATGCGTCCGACCCCTTTATGTTTTTTTGAAGCATTGATTAGAGCCAGAGACTCTAATAGGCTTCACTATAGGGTGGGCTCGGGTCACAGAGAGTGCGCTCTGATCCCACCCAGGTGTGTTACAACCCTGAATGAATATTCGCTGTTGTAACACTGATCCTCCTCCCAGCCAATCAAGAAGCAGGTTTTGACACCGGTCCCCTGATTGGCTGAAAGGACAGGCGATCCTATTAGACACCTAGGAGGAGGAGGGGAGGAGCTGGAAGCCGCCATGCAGAAGAGGACACAAAGCTGCTGCACCACGCTGCCTGCCACCCGCCACGATAGGATAAGTGCCGGACTGACTGGCAAACAGCAGGGGGGTGGGTGGTTGTTTGCCTCCCCACCCCCCAAAAAAAAACAACACCAGCCACTACTGGTTGACCTCAGCTTTATCCACTCTGGACGCCTTCTTCCGGTTTTCTGGTCTTAAAGTAAGTTGGGGTAAGTCACAAATTTTGCCATTGAAGGTTCCATCTCCAACCCTGAGGGCCCCGATAGGCTGCCCACTTCAGTGGGTTGATAAGGTGAAATATTTGGGATTGAATATTACGCAGTCAGCTTCTGACTTTATCTCCCTCAATGTTGCTCTGATTCTGCAGACCGTTAAGCAAAGCACGCGGGCCTGGTGTAACTTACCGCTATCCCTGATTGGAAAAATGAATCTGCTGAAAATGAAATTTCTCCCCCCTAAATCCTATATATCTTTAGGAACTCCCCAGTCTGGATACCGAAGACTATCTTCCAGTCCATTGATAGAGTGATTTCATACTTCCTCTGGGGTGCGGGGACACTGCGTCTTTGATTGCAAGTGTTGCAGCAGCCCTGGAAAGAAGGGGGGTTGGCGGTACCCAATTTTGACAGATATTTCTTAGCGGGGCAGTTCCTTTTTGCACACAGATGGTTGACTCAGCCAGATAATGATGCTGTGGTAACTTTAGACACTGCAGTTGTTGGTTCCTATGGGGCGCTGTCCGGCTTGTTTTACAGGGGGAGAGGAGCCCCTTATCCTATTATGGAATCCATGCGCTCAGTCATCAGAGCATGGGATTTGACTAGAAGGGCTGAACTACAGAGTGGGGTGGTATCACCTTATTCTCCTCTGAAAAAACAAAACAAACCCATCAGAGAGATAGCAAAAACATTAGGTGTGGCCAAATCAACTGTTTCGAACATCCTTAAAAAGAAAGGACGCACCAGTGAGCTTAGCAACACCAAAAGACCCAGAAGACCACGGAAAACAACTGTGGTGGATGACCGAAGAATTCTTTCCCTGGTGAAGAAAACACCCTTCACAACAGTTGGCCAGATCAAGAACACTCTCCAGGAGGTAGATGTATGTGTGTCAAAGTCAACAATCAAGAGAAGACTTCACCAGAGTGAATACAGAGGGTTCACCACAAGATGTAAACCATTGGTGAGCCTCAAAAACAGGAAGGCCAGATTAGAGTTTGCCAAACAATATCTAAAAAAGCCTTCACAGTTCTGGAACAACATCCTATGGACAGATGAGACCAAGATCAACTTGTACCAGAGTGATGGGAAGAGAAGAGTATGGAGAAGGAAAGGAAATGCTCATGATCCAAAGCATACCACCTCATCAGTGAAGCATGGTGGTGGTAGTGTCATGGTGTGGGCATGTATGGCTGCCAATGGAACTGGTTCTCTTGTATTTATTGATGGTGTGACTGCTGACAAAAGCAGCAGGATGAATTCTGAAGTGTTTTGGGCAATATTATCTGCTCATATTCAGCAAAATGCTTCAGAACGCATTGGACGGCGCTTCACAGTGCAGATGGACAATGACCCGAAGCATACTGTGAAAGCAACCAAAGAGTTTTTTAAGGGAATGAAGTGGAATGTTATGCAATGGCCAAGTCAATCAATTGACCCGAATTCCGATTGAGCATGCATTTCACTTGCTGAAGACAAAACTGAAGGGAAAATGCCCCAAGAACAAGCAGGAACTGAAGACAGTTGCATGTAGAGGCCTGGCAGAGCATCACCGGGGATGAAACCCAGCGTCTGGTGATGTCTATGTGTTCCAGACTTCAGGCTGTAATTGACTGCAAAGGATTTGCAACCAAGTATTAAAAAGTGAAAGTTTGATGGATGATTGTTAATCTGTCCCATTACTTTTGGTCCCTTAAAAAGTGGGAGGCACATATACAAACTGTTGTAAATCCTACACCGTTCACCTGATTTGGATGTAGATACCCTCAAATTAAAGCTGAAAGTCTGCAGTTAAAGCACATCTTGTTAGTTTCATTTCAAATCCATTGTAGTGGTGTATAGAGCCAAAAAGATTAGAATTGTGTTGCTGTCCCAATATTTATGACCTGACTGTAATTAAGCCACAAATCTTAATAGTGGGGTGCCTGATAAGTTTAAAAAGGTATGGGGTGGTTGGACAGAAAATAGCTTCACAGAATCGGATTAATTGTCTCCTGGTTGAGGGTTATCATATGTTGCGAGCAGTGAGGTTTGTGTAAGCCTTGATGGGCACCAAATACAATCTCTCTTATGCCCCGTACACACGGTCGGATTTTCCGATGGAAAATGTCCGATCGGAGCGTGTTGTCGGAAATTCTGACCGTGTGTGGGCTCCATCGGACATTTTCCATCGGATTTTCCGACACACAAAGTTGGAGAGCAGGAGATAAAATTTTCCGACAACAAAATCCGTTGTCGGAAATTCCGATCGTGTGTACACAAAGCCGACGGACAAAGTGCCACGCATGCTCAGAATAAATAAAGAGATGAAAGCTATTGGCCACTGCCCCGTTTATAGTCCCGACGTACGTGTTTTACGTCACCGCGTTCAGAACGATCGGATTTTCCGACAACTTTGTGTGACCGTGTGTATGCAAGACAAGTTTGAGCCAACATCGGAAAAAATCCTAGGATTTTGTTGTCGGAATGTCCGAACAAAATCCGACAGTGTGTACGGGGCATTAGTATGGCGGGGGGGGGGGGGGATATTATACTGTTAACAGTGAATATATATTGTATGTACCCTTCTCTCTTCTTACTATATTTTTTCCCTGGGAAGATTGCTGCCTTTTTCTTTTATTTGGTCTGGGAGCTGCATTGCACACTGGTGCTATTAAATTGTAGTGCTGAATGTTTACTATGTTTTTAAGCATGTATTTTTTATGTGAAAAAGCTTTTAATAAAAATAAATAAAAAAAAAAAAAATATGACAGGTTCCACCTGCATACTACTTAAGGATTTAAAGTAGTATCCAGAACACCAGATTCTAATGCCATGGATTTGAAGTAATGGTAAATGTAGGGGTACACTTGCATTTCCATATAGCAAATCCTCATTTTTGTTAATATAGATCAGTGTTCTCCAAACTGCTGCCCAGGGGCCAGATGCAGCCACCAACAGATACAGATTCAGATACCAACAATGAGGCATAATTCCTGCCACTGACATAAACAATGGGGCACAAACACCAACAACGGGGCACTATTCCTCCACTTGATACCAAAGATAGGACACTGTTTACTCCTACTCATAGAGCTTACATTCTAAAGGGAGGGGGTGGTGATACAAAAGGTAATAGATGTGGGGAATGATTTGATAGGGATAGGCTTCTCTGAATAAGTGAGTTTTCAGGGATTCCCTAAAGGTGGACAGGTTTGGGGCTGATCGGATATACCGGGGCAGGGAGTTCCAGAGGATGGGAGAGGCTCTGGAGAAGTCCTGAAGGTGAGCATGAGGCAACAAGGGAGCTAGAAAGCAGGAGGTCCTGGGAGGAGTGGAGGGGACGATTTGGGCGATATCTGCAGATGAGGTTGGTGATGTAGATGGGGGCGATGTTGTAGATGGCCTTGTATGTTGTGGTTAGCATTTTAAATTTTATATACGGTGGGGTAGGGGAAGCCAGTGAAGGGATTGGCAGAGAGGGGCAGCAGTCACGGATCGGTTGGTGAGGTGTATTAGTCTAGCAGCAGCATTCATAATAGACTGAAGGGGGATAGCCTGAGTAAGGGTAGGCCATTGAGGAGAGAGAGTTGCAGTAGTCAAGGTGGGAAATAATCAAGGAGTGAATAAGTTGCTTCGTGGTGTCATTAGTCAGGAAGGGTCTAATTCTGGAGATGTTATGGAGGTTAAGGCAGCAGGATTTAGCCAGTGATTGGATGTGGGGGCTGAAGGAGAGGTCAGAGTCAAGGATTACACCCAGGACTCTGGCATGTGTGGAGGGACCAATGGTTGTGCTGTTCATCTTAATGGTAAAGTCATGGGGGGGGGGGGGGGACCGGGAAGGATGAAATAAAAGCTCAGTTTTAGAAAGATTAAGTTTGAGAAAGCGGTGTGACATCCATACCCGATATGTCATATGATTTAGATCATGTTGACACGGTGTATTAATTTCCACTATGTGTCATTTGTTCACATATACCACCCTTATCTGTAGGCACGGTATAGATCCAGATGTAATATTTGCCTGTTTAAATATGTTGAAAAAGTTAACAATTAACAAGAGGGGCGTAACTACCTTTTCCCATATAATGTATTGTTTTTTTTCTCTGAATATTGCTTCTTCATTCTTTCCTTGCCGATAAGGCTGCCTAGGGCGCCAGGGTAGGGGGCGGCAAAATCCGGATCCCCAGCCACTTGCTGGGGATTCGGATTTTTGAAATACCTGCAGGGCCGGCTGGTGTCACCATCCATAAGGCAGTATAGGTATCTTGTGTTTATATATATATATATATATATATATATATATATATATATATATATATATATATATATATATATATAAAAAATATTGTTACATAGTGCGGATCCCCCCTTACATCAGGGTCCCAAGAGAGCCTCCCCTAACATCAGGATCCTCAGAGAGCCTCCCTACTTATATTAGGATCCCCAGAGAGTCTCCCCTTACATCAGGGTCCCCAGAGAGCCCCCCCCTGTACATCAGGGTCCTCAGAGAGCCCCTTCTTACATCAGGGTCCCCAGAGAGCTCCCTCTTACATCAGGGTCCCCAGAGAGCCCCTCCTTACATCAGGGTCCCCAGAGAGCCCCTTCCTTACATCAAGGTCCCCAGAGAGCCCCTTCCTTACATCAGGGTCCCCAGAGAGCCCCCCTTACTTCAGGGTCCCCAGAGAGCCCCTCCTTACTTCAGGGTCCCCAGAGAGCCCTCCTTACATCAGGGTCCCCAGAGAGCCCCTCTTACATCAGGGTCCCCAGAAAGCCCCCCTTACATCAGGGTCCCCAGAGAGCCTCTCCTTACATCAGGGTCCCCAGAGAGCCCCTCCTTACTTCAGGGTCCCCAGAGAGCCCTCCTTACCTCAGGGTCCCCAGAGAGCCCCTCTTACATTAGGGTCCCCAGAAAGCCCCCCTTACATCAGGGTCCCCAGAGAGCTCCCCCTTACATCAGGGTCCCCAGAGAGCCCCTTCCTTACATCAGAGTCCCCAGAGACCCCCCCTTACTTCAGGGTCCCCAGAGAGCCCCTTCCTTACATCAGGGTCCCCAGAGAGCCCCTCTTATATCATGGTCTCCAGAGAGCCCCCCTTACATCAGGGTCCCCAGAGAGACTCTCCTTACATCAGGGTCCCCAGAGAGCCTCCCCTTACATCAGGGTCCCCAGAGAGCCTCCCCTTACATCAGGGTCCCCAGAGAGCCCCTCCTTACATCAGGATCCCCAGAGAGCCTCTCCTTACATCAGGGTCCCCAGAGAGCCCCTTCCTGAACTGATGTGCGGGGAGGGGAAAGATGCGCAGGGGGGTACAGAGAGGAACTGATATGCAGGGGAGGAGGACAGATTTGCAGGGGGGTACAGAGGGGAACTGATGTGCAGGGGGGTACACAGAGGAACTGATATGCAGGGGAGGGGGACAGATTTGCAGGGGGGTACAGAGAGGAACTGATGTGCAGGGGGGGACAGATGTGCAGGGGGGTACAGAGAGGAACTGATGTGCAGGGGGGGACAGATGTGCAGGGGGGTACAGAGAGGAACTGATGTGCATTGGGGACAGATGTAAGGGGGTACAGAGAGGAACTGACATGCGTGCGGGGGGGGGGACAGATGTGCAGGGGGTACAGAGAGTGGTACAGAGAGGAGCTGATGTGAAGGGGGAACAGATGTGCAGAGGAGGTACAGAGAGGGGTACTGAGAGGAGAGGAGCTGATGTGAAGGGGGGGGGGGGCAGATGTGCAGGGAGGGGCACAGAGGAGGTTCAAGCTCACCTTTGTAAAAAAATAATAAATGTATATCTTTTTGCAGGTAAAAAAAATTTGCATATATTATTGTTTTTTACAGACAGGCAGTTACAGAGTTAGCCTGTCCATATACTACCCCAGCCTGTCCAAATACCTGCGTACCACGGCTGGCATGAGAAAGCGAGCCGGTGCCACCACTATTTGTCTTTAGGCTGGGTCCAGAGGCACAAGTGCAGGCCTGTGGACCAAGGTTGAAGAAATAGGTGGAGAGGCGCTGCAAAAATCTCCACCTCCTCCATTGTATACATGGACAGGACAAAGGGGGTGGAGTCGGGAGCAGAGCCAATAGGGGGAGAGTAAAATTGGGTTCGCCTAGGGCACCAACAGGTCATGTTTTCAGGATTTCCCTCAGATGAAACAGCTGTGGTAATTACTAAGGCAGTGAAAACTGATCAAATCACCTGTGCAAAATAGTGGAAATCCTGAAAACATGACCTGTTGGTGCGCCTTGAGGACTGGAGTTGAGAAACACTGGCCTAGGGTGTCCTTGCACCAACCCTGCTAACTAGCAAAAATGCTCTGGTCATGAAGGAGGTAAAACCTTTCGGAGCTCAAGTGGTTAATATTTAGAACCGTTAATGTGTTTTTCATTACCAATGGTTGTCTGATTGAAATAAAGTTATCATCACGTGTCAATAATTACATGGTGTTGAGAATAACTGGTGTAGGGTATTAGTTGTTATTCCAGTCCAGGAAACAGATCAATTCATTAGTTGGTTTTATTTAGTGATTTCAATGACTTCTCATTTTAAATCAATACCCTGATTTTTAATTACTGCTCTAATGCTCAGCAGAGAGAAGAGAGCATAAATTAATTAAAAGTAATGATAAGAACTTGTAATGAGAAAGATGGGTGGTCGGGCATCTGATTTGCCTCCAGGAGCTGCTTCTGTGTTTTCTGTGAACTGATATTTTTCTTCCATTCTTTTTTCCATAGAATGTAGAAAAATCATAACCTGCTGTCTGCTGATATAGAGATTTTTCACCAAGTTGGAAAATCTCTGCACAAAATAGTGACATGCATGTGCTTATTATTGACCTACAATTTTTAGTGTGGGCACATTATGTACAGCATTTAAAGTACATCAAATGCCGCGTACACACGATCAGACTTTACGGCAGACTTTGTCCGGCGTACTTTTCAACGGACTTTACGACAGACTTTCCGAATGAACGGACTTGCCTACACACAATCAACCAAAGTCCGATGGATTCGTACGTGATGACGTACGACCGGACTAAAACAAGGAAGTTCATAGCCAGTAGCCAATAGCTGCCCTAGCGTCGGTTTTTGTCCGTCGGACTAGCATACAGACGAGCGGACTTTTCGACCGGAGACTCGAGTCCATCGGACAGATTTGAAACATGTTTCAAATCTAAGTCCGTCAAACTTTTGAGAAAACAAAGTCCGCTGGAGCCCACACACTATCGAATTGTCAGACGAAATCCCGTCCGCCGGACCAAGTATGCCGTAAAGTCCGATCATGTGTACGCGGCAAAACTGTTAACGTAAGTCCCTCTCCCCTGCCACACAAAAGGCCAGTTTACTGTCTTTCAGACTTTAGGGGGCCGGACTGTGACCAGTGGGAATAAGGAAATTACATAGCACCTGTGGTTGATAAGAGGAGGAATAATGCTCCATTGTTGGTATTAACCACTTCAGCCCCGGAAGAATTTCGTGACCAGAGCACTTTTTGCGATTCGGCACTGAGTCGCTTTAACTGACAATTGCGCGGTCGAGCGACGTGGCTCCCAAACAAAATTGACGTCCTTTTTTTCCCACAAATAGAGCTTTCTTTTGGTGGTATTTGATCACCTCTGCGGTTTTTATTGTTTGCGCTATAAACAAAAAAATAGCGACAATTTTGAAAAAAGCATTATTTTTTACTTTTTGCTATAATAAATTTCCCCAAAAAAGATTTTTTTTAAAAAAACATTTTTTCTCCTCAGTTTAGGCCGATACGCATTCTTCTACATATTTTTAGTAAAAAAAATCGCAATAAGCGTTTATTGATTGTTTTGCGCAAAATTTATAGCGTCTACAAAATAGGGGATAGTTTTATGGCATTTTTATTGATTTTTTTTTTTTTTACTAGTAATGGTGGCGATCAACGATTTTTATTGTGACTGCGACGTTATGGTGGACACATTGGACAATTTTGACACATTTTTGGCACCATTGGCACTTATACAGCGATCAATGCTAAAAAATTGCATTGATTACTGTAAAAATGTCACTGGCAGTGCAGGGGTTAACCACAAGGTGGCACTGTAGGGGTTAAGTGTGTCCTAGGTAGTGATTCTAACAGTGGGGGGAGGGGCTGTGTGTGACACGTCACTGATCACCGCTCCCGATTACAGGGAGAGCTGATCAGTGACAGTGTCACTAGGCAGAATGGGGAGATGCTTGTTTACATTAGCATCTCCCCGTTCTTCCTCACCATGAGACGATCGCGGGTATCCCCACGGACAACGGGTGCGTGGGACCCGCGATCGTGGTCACGGAGCTCCTGGCAGGCGTGCCCGCGAGCCGCATCTTAAAAGGCAACGTACAGGTACGTTAATCTGCCTGTATGTGCCCTTCTGCCGCAGTATATCTGCGTGAGGCAGTCGGGAAGCGGTTAATGAGTAGAATAGGGCCCAATGTTTGATATCAGTGGTAGGAATAGTACCCCACCATTGGTATCAGTGGGTGAAATAGTGCCCCAGGGTTGGTATTAGTGGAAGGAATAGTGCCCCATCATTGGTATTAGTGAGGGTATACTTTCCCATCATTGGTGTCAGTGGGAGGAATATTGACCTATTATTGGTATCAGTGGGAGGAATAGTGAGGCCCGGAATGTAAAGAGAAAGAAGAAAGTAGTGCAGGGCCGGGCATGACAGTGTGTAGAGGGGAGACAACAAATGGTTAATCAGGAAAGTGTGAAAGGAAGGGGATGGTACAGCTTGGAGAAGACAGAGTGGGTGGAGCGGTATTTATTAAGGGGGAGGCGGGACTTCCAGGCAGCAGAGGAAGGGGCAGAATGGAGGAAGCAGTTTGTACACACGCTGCTGTCCTCCACCATCATGGCCGACATAGACCTCATATTAGCTTGGTTGCGGGCGGCTGCAGCGACCAGGGGACCGGAGTGGCTGCACAGCCAAGTGTCCACCCTCATCGAGGATCAGGCCTTGGAGTCGGCAGCAGGAGGTGAGGTGTCCCCATGTGCTCGGAGGTCTAGGCCTCTGGAGCATTATTTGCCAGGGCCCTCCCTCAGAGCTTTGAGCCACACTAGGAGCCCTCCATGGGACCCGTCGGGCCCCCCACGGAAAGCAACCTTTGGCTTCCGCCAGTGCAGGGCCTGGTCGAAATCCTCGCAGCTGGCGGAGCTCGGTGGGCAGGGCTACAAGCCACCATCGTGCCTCTTCCCCGCCCACATGTGTCAGGAGCAAGCGGTCCCCCCCTCAGTGGTTCCCACGCAGGGGGAGGCTCGGCGAGGGAGGAGTGCAGCCACGGCCGACGGGACGTCACCAGACGTGGCCGGTTGCTCCAGAGCTCTGAGGGGAACACAAGCTGTGTCGGAAGGGGGGAAGAGTGGAGGCAGACGACAGGGAAGGACTGGCCAGGGCTCCACACGAGTGTGCACACCCAGTGGCGCAGCAGTGAGCGGATCCAGTGCTGGTGGGCAGTCCCAGCTGCGGCAGGGATCCACGGCCTCCAGGCCCTCCTCGCCTAGGAGGCTGCAGAGGCCAGAGCAACAGGCTCCTGAAGTACGGTCTGAAAGGGGAGCTGTCCTGCTCGGAGGAAGAGGAGTCGCAGAGTCGCACGGCACTGATGGAGATTGGAGCGGCGGTTGTTGGGGGCATTCCTGTTCAGCCCGGTAAGTCATCTGTTTTACCCAATATTTCTTTAAATGGTGCACTGTGTGGTTTGTTGGGAATGGGGGATAGGGGTGCGGCTGTGGCGGATAGAGCGACGCCACAGTCATCTGCAGCCACAGCAGCTGGCCCACGGGTGTTGGGCGCTCTGGTACAGAGGCGCAGCTGCTAGATTTGCTGGGAGGGTTGCGGGATTTAGTCCAGTGTTTTGCAGGGGGACAGGGTCAGCCCCCTCAGGTGTCACCTTGGGTACAACCAGTTGTAGGTGGTAGTGCGGATGGTGGGGGGACGGGTCAGAACGCAGGAAGGATGGTGTTAGGATTGCAGATGCCGCAAAATGAGAAGTTTACGTGTGCTTTGAAGAGCCGTTGGGGGCACATTTGAAGCAGGAGGTCTGGGACAAAATTTGCAAGGGTGAGTATGTGGAGATCTTCTCCATATTGCCTCTGGAAAAATTTAATTTGGATAGGGTCAAGCCCGACAACTTCAAGAAGGAGGATGAGGAGAAGCAGAGGTACAGATTGATTCCGTGGACTTTCACTAACTGGTTACAGGTGTTTGCCATTATGGCGAGCGTTAAAGGGGAGAGGAACCCGGAACATTGTTCGGCTCTGTTCTGTTACATGGACGCTGTCGGCGAGACTCTTCTGGCATATAAGGGGTCAGCCTGGCTGTGGTATGACGAACAGTTTAGGCAGCGCAGGGCTGTCCGGCCATTGCTTCGATGGGATCAAAAAGTCATTAGCCTCTGGATGCGCTTGATGTCCTCGGCTTGTCGGGCCTGGATTTCGTCATCCATTATTTGGATGATTTCCTTTGCGTGGGGCCGCCTTCATCTAATGTGTGTGCAATTCTCCTGTCCACGTTGCAGCAAATGTGCCGGAAGGCTCAATGGCGGGAAGGTTCTGTATTCTGTTGGCAGTGGATAACACTAAAGGCCCGACTACAGAGATCAGGTTCTTGGGCATAGTTCTAGACTCTGGCACCATGGAATGCCGCCTGCCAGAGGATAAATTAGTGGCGCTCAAGTTGGAGATTCGTGGGATCTTGGGACAGCGCAAAGTTCAGCTTCAAACATTACAGTCATTGCTTGGGAAGTTTAATTTTGCCTGTCGCATTATCCCGAAGGGTAGGGTTTTTTGCTGATGTCTGTCGGCGGCTACAGCAGGGATTTAACACCCCGACCCATTTTATTTGTCTTAATAAGGAACATCGAGAGGATTTGAAAGTGTGGCACACGTTTTTGGAATCAAATAGTGGTCGATCGGACTGGATGTCCAGCCTGGTGAGTAATTTTGACTTGGAGCTAGTTACAGACGCGGAGGGGTCTACCGGGTATGGGGCCTATTATCAGGGACACTGGAGCGCGGAACCTTGGCCAAGGTCCTGGGTGAAAACGGGTTTCCTTCATTACATGGTGCTCCTGGAATATTTTCTGGTGGTTCTGGCTATGGAGTTATGGGGTGAATCTTGTCGAAACTTAAAGATTAGATTGAACTGTGACAACATGGGAGTGGTGCAAGTCATCAACCGCATCTCAGTGTCGTCAGAGCCAGTAATATGGCTGCTGTACCACTTGGTGCTGCGGTGCTTGCAGTTAAACATCTTTCTATATGCCGTTCATTTGCCGGGTGTCGACAACACTTTGGCTGACTCCTTATATCGGTTTCAGTGGGACAGGTTCAGAGAGTTGGCTCCGAAAGCAAAGATGGAGGGGGTTCCTTGCCTGGGTTGGCTATGGGAGATTGCCTTGGAGTCATCGCTGGATGGATCAGACGGTTGGTGAGTGAGTCCTCGTGGGCGGGCTAAGCCAAGGTATGGCAGGAATGGTTGGGTTTGGTTTGGCAAGCCGGGGCGGACCAGGAGGGTATGGAGGTGAGGCTGCTAGTTCTGTATTTCATGTCCAGGAACATGGAACAAGGTGGGTCAGTGTCTGCTATTGAACGGAAGCTTGCTGGCTTAGCCTTTTTCTTCAAGCTACAGGGCATGGCAGATTTAACAAAGGATTATTGGGTCCGCCAGGCAGTTAAGGAATATCGGAAACTACACAAGCACAAGTATACTAGGTGTCCAATATCCCTTTCAAATCTCCAGGCCATTTGTAATCAATTGGGGTCCTTGTGTACATCGGGTTACGAGGTCTCCCAATTTAAGGTAGTGTTTTCTTTAGCATTTTTTGGGGCATTTCATATTGGGAAGTTGGTAAGCCCATCTAAGAGGGTAGCAGGTGGATTTATGGCACGGATGAGAGTTGCAAGGAAGACAGGATGCTGCGCAGGTCAAACACAGACCAGGGGGGAAAGGAGTGAGTGTGCTGCTGTTTTCACTGCCGGGTTCCCCGGTTTGCCCAGTGGAGGCAGTGCGGGAATTCTTGGCAGTTCGCCCAGCCATGGAAGGGCAATTCTTGATACACGGGGATGGGTCTTATTTATCAACATTTCAGTTTGTAGCTGTTTTCCTGAAAAGCCTTCGGGCAGCGGGTTTGGACTACACACAATACTCCTCACACTCCTTCGGCATCGGGGCAGCCACGGAAGCCTCCCGGTGTGGGTTGGACGAGGTGGCAGTAAAAAGGATTGGCAGGTGGGAATCTTAGAGATTCCGGACTTACATTCGCTTCCAAACTGTTGGCGGATTAGATGTAGAATGTAAGGGGGGATGATAGTGGGAATGTCCATTTGTTCTTTGTTTATCATCTGTGGTACGTGTGCAATGTTTTTTAGTGTTGGTGCTATCCTGTGTTTTGTTTGTTTTATTTCAGATGGAGTGCACATACGCCTCGTCTGGATTATGGGGCATTCCTATGTCTTTTGGGGGGCCAGGAGAGCAGATGTTAGATCAGATGGCAGACAGCTAGGTATCTCTAGGAGGAAGGCGTGTATTCGCTGGCTAGGGATACCTGGGATGATGTGGAGTAGGGTCGTGCCGGAAGTGCATCGTTATGCAAGGCTGGACCGACCGCTAGACATTTTGGTGCTTCATGTGGGCGGAAACGATTTGGGGTCATGTCCATCAGAGAGCTGATTTTGGACGTCAAGTCGGAATTCTTGAGGCTCCTCACGGCTTTTCCTGACATGCTGTTGTTTTGGTCCGACATCATTGCTCGGAAAACTTGGCGCATGGCACGATCGGTGGTGAGGCTCAACAAGGCTCGCATAAAAGTGAACAAAATGGTGGGGAGATTTGTTTCTCAGAATGGGGGCATGGTCATCAGACATCAGAGTCATCATGGTCATCAGAGTTGGAATCTAATGTTGGCCTGTATTTGCGAGGTGATGGGGTTCACCTATCAGCATTGGGGATTGACCTATGGTCGCTGGGTCTGCAGGACGGGATTCAGCGGGCCCTGCGGGTGTGGAGGGGCCCTTAAGGTTAAGGTATTATCCTTGCGGGCTGTGGCGGTGTTTTTGGTCTTTGATGGTGTCAGAGCACATATGAGATGGAAGTATTGGGGGCTCATCGGTAGTATGTGCCCCTCTGGTGTATTCCAGTTAGAACAGTTAGCTGGAATACGGTAATGGTTGCACTGTGGGAAGGGGGTTGTCTCTGAGCTGGTATGGTAAGCCTGGAGGCCTATCAAGGAGAAAAGGTCCCGCAGTGTAGTGGTGGAAGATGTGTGAAGTTCGGGGTGCCAACAGACCAACAGACTGAGGGTGGACAGTTGTCGTTAGAGATGTTATATGTTAAAAGTTTTTTTATTTTTAATATTTTGTTAAAAAAAGGCTGCTATGGCCATTTATACTCCAAATTCAGGTGTGGTCTTGTTAATTGAGAATGGTAAGAGGGGGATTGTGGAGTATGAGTGGTTGGGCAGTTTAAGAAGGTTGGGGACATCTGGGCTACACTGGTCAAGTGCCCCATGGTTGGTATCAGTGGAATGAATAGCAGCCCATCATTGCTATCAGCGGGAGAAATAGTTTCCCATCATTGGTGTCAATCGGTGGAATAGTACCCCATCATTGGTAACGGAAGTAATAGTGCCCCATTATCGATATTAGAGGGAGGAAAAGTACCCCATCGTTGGTGTCAGTAGCAGGAATTATGCCCCACTGCTGGTGTAAGTGGGAGAAATAGTGACCCATCGTTGGTGTCAGTGGCAGGAATTATGCCCCGCTGCTGGTGTCAGTGGGAGAAATAGTGCAGGGCCAGATTAGGGCTAGCAGTTTGGAGACCACTGCACTCGATGATGCCTAAACAAAGATGGCACTGTCCTTTTGAAGGGAAAAGCAGATGAAGTTTGGTTAGGTTGAGTACTGGGATTTTTGTAAAATGTAATTAATACTTGTGTTACATGCACTTGAACCTAAATCCACTTTAAGTGGTCTGTCCAGGCTCAATCAATTTACTCATCTCAAGTTCCAAACACACGAAGCTCTAGACATGAAGTACTTTTCTAGATTAAAAGAAATTCATAATATTCCAGCCCAATTGTCAGTGTGCCGCAAAATACAGTATGTGGAATTTGTAATGTGGCAGGATGACCTCATGCGAGTGGGTGATTCACCGCTCATTAACTTATTCATAGAGGTGGAAGGACAGACAAATATTCATTGCCTGGCACTGTGCCAAGGCCTGGCATGGCTTGCGTATTATTTCATCTTCATTATAAAGCTTCTTCCTTTCAGCTATTTCCTTACACTCTGCTTATCATCTTATGGTCGTCTGTCATTCATCCGCTTTGCAGATCCATATTTTCCCCTCCTCCACCACCCTGACAATTGAAGCCTGGCTTTTCTGCCTCAAAGGACTTTAGGGGTTTTACCTTTGAACTCCTCCCCCATCACGGGAGTCTTTTCTCTGTGCTATCGGCTAATTGATTCTCCTTTCTAACTCATTATCTGATTTCTGCCAATTAACTCTCTCTGATTCTCTCATAGGGACTCTCTGCTAAGGTTTATTATGTAAATGTTTCCATATGTAATAGTATGCATCGCATGTGTGAGTTTGGATTTTATGCATTTGAGATCTTTCACTTGCATTTCTGAGCGTTATGCAAAAAAAATCAAAGGGTTACTTTACTCCATCCAATTCTGCTGGCTCTTTTTTTAGGAAGAAGGTTTTGGACTGAACCACTATCTGGCTTCCTGTATGTGTAGAGAGATATAGTACTCTGCTCAAAAAGGGAATCCTATTATTTTTGTTGCATTTTCAATGCATTTGACATTACAGAGAGTACAGCAGGAACACTGAAGCCGCGTACACATGAGCGGACTTTTCAACCGGACTGGTCCGACAGACCAAATCCGGCGGACAATCCGACCGTGTGTGGGCTCCATCGGACTTGCAGTGGACTTTTTCATTCAAAAATCTGACGGACTTTAGATTTGAAACATGTTTCAAATCTTTCCGACGGACTCGAGTCCGGTCAAAAAATCCACTCGTCTGTATGCTAGTCCAACGGACGAAAACCCACGCTAGGGCAGCTATTGGCTACCGGCTATCAACTTCCTTATTTTAGTCCGGTCGTACGTCATCACGTACGAATCCGTCGGACTTTGGTGTGATCGCGTGTACGCAAGTCCATTCCTTCAAAAGTCCGTCGGAAAGTCCGTCGGACCAGTCCGGTCGAAAAGTCCGCCTGTGTGTACGCGGCATCAGTCCACGCCCCAAACTATATAATGCTGCTTACATATCGGCCGTGTATAGTGTGTGACTGTGGATGGAGATAGATTGAGCTAGATTAGGCAGGCAGGTTAGTTAGTTAGTGGCAGTGTATTTATTAATAATATACAGTCTAATATATATATATATATATATATATATATATATATATATATATATATATATATATATATATATATATATATATATATCTATATATAGATATATATATAGATATATATATATATATATATAGATATAGATATAGATATAGATATATATATATATATATATATATATATATATATATCTATCTATATATATATATATATATATACTCTGCATTTAGTGTAGACTAGATATTCAGTGTAGACAATGTAATATACATTGTACAGGCAATGTAATATATATAAGACAGTGTATTGAAGTGGTTAAGAGGAAGCCCGCACCAAAATTTTCAAAAAAATGGCATGGGGGCCCACCCCCAAAATCTATACCAGGCCCTTTAGGTCTGGTATGGATTTTAAGGGAAACCCTGAGCCAAAATTTTTTTTAAAAATGGCGTGGGGGTCCCCCCAAAATCCATACTAGACCCTTATCCGAACAAGCAGCCATGGCAGACCAGGAAAGGGGAGGAACGAGCGCCCCCTCTCCCTTCTGAAACATACCAGACCGCATGCTCTTAATATGGGAAGGGTGCTTTGGGGTCCCCCCTAAACACCCTGTCCCCATGTTGATAGGGACAAGGGCCTCATCCCCACAACCCTTGACCTGGTGGTTGTGGGGGTCTATGGGCAGGGGGCAGATGGACATCACGGGACTTTTTTTTACATTTTTTTGGTGAATGGGTAGGGGTACAATGTACCCGATACACATTCACATAGGGGGGGCGGGATCTGGGGACCCCCTTGTTAAAGGGGGCTTCCAGATTCCGATAAGCCCCCCACCCACAGACCCCCACAACCACCGGGCAAGGGTTGTGGGGATAAGGCCCTTGTCCCCATCAACATAGGGACAAGGTGCTTTAGGGGGGACCCCAAAGCACCCTCCCCATGTTGAGGGCAAGCTGTCTGGTATAGTTCAGGAGGGGGGGAGCTCGCTCGCCCCCCCTTTCCTGGCCCGCCATGGCTGCTTGCTTGGATAAGGGTCTGGTGCTGCGGCACAGTAAAACACATGGGAAAAATGCGGCATTTTACAGGCAGACTAAGGGGACCCCCAGGCACGATATTAAAAGGAATATTTAATTTTTATTGTTTCACTTTAAGCATTATTAAAATCACTGCTCCTGAAAAAACAGACGTTTAAAAACGTTTTTTTGCATTGATACATGTTCCCTGGGGTAGTACCCGGGTCCCCAAACACTTTTTATGGCAATAACTTGCATATAAGCCTTTCAAATGAACACTTTTGATTTTTCACGTTCATGTCCCATAGACTTTAACATTTGTTTGCACAAATTTTTTGTCTGTTCGCATGTTCTGGTGCGAACCGAACCGGGGGGTGTACGGCTCATCCCTAGTTTTGATATATCTATCCCAATGTCCACAAAAATTTGACGAATCCATATCGCTTCTTGACATGCGTGTGCTGCTGCCATGTACTCTGCTTCAGAGCTTGCTTTTGACTAGACCAACTTATGGTTTCTTCCCCATACTGGAAGATGAATCCACTTGCGGATTTGCACTCTGTGCAGTCACAGGCCCAATCAGCATCCACATATCCGACCAGTTTGGATTAGATGTTTCTGGTAACCGTACCTTCATCTGAATTGTTCCTTTGAGGTATTGCATCACTCTTTTCACTGCGTTCCAGTCACGTTGACAGGGAGCTGAGACTTTCCTGCATAGAATGCCCACTGCTTCGGCTATTTCTGGTCTTGTCACAGTGTATGGCAGCTTACCAATTGCTCTGCGATACATTTTATTGTTGGGTAGCAAGTTTTCTGCTTCATTGCTCTTTAGATAGCCTGGCTTCATAGGAGTTTTCATTTCCTTTGCATCTTGCATATGGAATTGTTCCAAGATTTCAGAGATTTTCTGAGATTGGTTGAGAAGATGACTTCCTTCTTCTTCTCTCTCTATTTTGATTCAGAGATAGTAGCTAATGTTCCCAAGTTCTTTGATTTCCAAATTTTCTTTCAGCTTGTGAACTATCTGATTGTAATCCCCTTTTTGTTCAAGACAAGTTATAATGTCATCGACATAGATAAGGATGTATATCCATCTGTCTGCTTGATTCTTGGAGTAGAGACAGGGGTCCGATTTACTTCTTGACAGTCCCTCTCTGGTAAGTACTTTGTTCACTATCTCATTCCACATCCTTGCAGATTGCTTAAGACTGTAGATGCTCTTCTGAAGTTTACACACAAGGTTGTCTCCTTGCTCAAACCCTGGTGGCTGCTACATGTAGAGGTGTTCCTTAATGTCTCCATATAGGAAAGCAGTTTTAACGTCTAGGTGTTTGACTTGCATGTCCTTCCTGGCTGCAACCCTAAGAAGCGCTGATGGTGGAGTGTTTTAAGACGGGAGCAAATGTTTCCTCGTAATCTTCACTGAATTTCCGTGAGTAACCCTTGGCAACTAGTCTGGCTTTGTATTTGAGAATATTCCCTTCTGGGTCTGACTTTATTTTGAAAGTCCACTTCTTCCTATAGTTTTGCTGTTAGGAGGGAGCTCTGTGAGTGTCCAGGTTTTATTTTCTTGAATTTACTTTAATTCTTCTTCTGCTGCCTTTCTCCATTTATTGGCTTCATGTTTTGGCAGTGTGTCTGTCTTCCCAGGATGTTGGTTCAAGTATGCTGTGTGTTTTGACAGTGTATGACAGCTTGCAGGGTGGTATCCCTTTGTAGTCTGAGTGGATCTTCTGACTTCAGGCAGTTCAGCAGGAAATGGTGGGGAACTTGATTTAGGCAATGTGAGTTCCACCTCTTGTTCTGACTCCTGCACAGGCTCGCTTTGGTTGACCTTTTCTTCTGGTTTGCTTGGCATATTCACTTCACAGCTTTCAGGGATCAGTTTTTCTGGTGATGGGCTCTCATCAAAATAAACATTACGGCTTATTGTCACTTTGTCAGTCTTTGGGTTTGGATTCTGTAACCCTTAGTTTGCTCGCTGTAGCCTACTAGAATGCCCTCTATGGCTCTATTCTCCAGCCTGGATCGCTTTTCACTTGGAATATGGGCATATACTTTACATCCAAACACTCTGATGTGCCCTATGCTAGGCTTTGATCAATGCCACATTTCGGTTGGAGTACTTTTAATGGCTCTTTAGGGTAATCTGTTCTGTAGGTAGGCTGCAGTCATGACTGCTTCTTCCCAGTACTTGTAAAGTAGGTTGGCATCCAACAACATGCATCTGGCCATTTCCATAAGAGTGCGATTTTTTCCTTTCTGCTACACCATTCTATTCAGGAGTGTATGGTGTGGTTGTCTGGTGTACTACAACCCCTGGCAAAAATTATGGAATCACAAGTCCCTGAGGATGTTCCTTCAGTAGTTTATTGTTGTAGAAAAAAAGCAGATCACAGACATGGCCAAAAACTAAAGGCATTTCAAATGGCAACTTTCTGGCTTTAAGAAACACTAAAAGAAATCAAGAAAAATAATTGTGGTGGCCAGTAAAAGTTAGATTTATAGAACAAGCACAGGGAATAAATTATGGAATCACTCAATTCTGAGGAAAAAATTATGGAATCACCCTGTAAATTTTCATTAAAAAACACTAACACCTGCATCAGATTAAATCTGCTTGTTAGTATGTAGGCAAAAAGGAGTGATCACACCTTGTAGAGCTGTTGCAACAAGTGGAGTGACATGAAGCATGGCTCCAACACCAGAGATGTCCATTGAAAAAAAGGAGAGGATTATCAAACTCCTTAAAGAGGGTAAATCATCACGCAGTGTTGCACAAGATGTTGGTTGTTCACAGTCGGCTGTGTCTAAAACATGGACCAAATACAAACAACATGGGAAGGTGGTTAAAGGCAAGCATCTCTGGTGTTGGAGCCATACTTCATGTCAGTCCACTTGTTGCAACAGATCTCCAAGGTGTGATCACTCCTTTTTACCTACATACTAACAAGCAAATTTAATCGGATGCAGGTGTTAGTGTTTGTAATGAAAATTTACAGGGTGATTCCATAATTTTTTTCTCAGAATTGAGTGATTCCATAATTTATTCCCTGTGCTTGTAATTTATTCTAACTGTTACTGGCCACCACAATTATTTTTCTTGATTTCTTTTAGTGTTTCTTAAAGCCAGAAAGTTGCCATTTGAAATGCCTTTAGTTTTTGGCCATGTCTGTGATCTGCTTTTTTTCTACAACAATAAACAACTGAAGGAACATCCTCAGGGACTGGTGATTCCATATTTTTTGCCATGGGTTGTATTCCTTGTCTCTTAAGATATGAGGCCACTTCTTTGCGTATGTATTCTCCCACATTGTCAGTGCCTATTCCTGGTTTGCGTTGGAATTTGTTGCTAGACATGGCAATGAACTTTTGAAGTTTCTATGATTCTTGTATTTCATCAGATAAAAGTAGTGTACCTGGAATAATCAACAATGAAGGTCAGTAGATATCTGTTCCTGCCTGACGTGGGAGTTTGCATTGGACCGCATATGTCACTGTGTATGAGCTGCAGGGGGTGGGTAGTTTTTCTTTGAGATGTCTGTGGATGGGGAGCACTTGTGGCTTTTGCTTCAATATAGCACTTGCATTTTATGAGCACTTTCCAAGGCGCTATTGTTAAATATTCTGATAAACCTCTTTTTATAATGTCCTGTATAGCTTCTGAACTTCTGTGTCCCAGCTGCCTGTGCCATAAGTGAATACATTTGCTGTGTAGGTCATTAGAGACTATATTGGCTTGCTGGTCTGTGGTGATAAGCCTGTATAGGTGATCATCCAGTTTTCCTTTTGCGAGGATTAGCTTGTTATTGTGAATTGTGCATTCATTACCCTGGAACTTAACTGTGAGACCATTGTTTGCAAGGCTTTTCACTGATAGAAGACTGCCTTCTAGTTCTGGAACATACAGCACTTTCTTTACAAGGATACTCTGCTTGCCTTGTGGTGTAATGCAGTTTAGGAAGCCCTGGCCTTTACCTTCAGAAGTGATGCTTTTCCCGTTTGCTAGGAAAACTTTGTCTTTTGCAGTGTAATCAATGTTTGTGAAGAAGGTCTCATCGCTAGTCATGTGGCTCCTGAGTCTATGCACCAGCCATGTGACTTGCCGTTTTGTGTTACTTTAAAGGTGCCACTCCATGATGTGTCTGCAGTTTCCTTTGTGATTGCTTTGACTCTTTCTTTTGTGGATAGCTTTAGCTTTCGCTGCTTGGATTTCTAGATAGAACAGTACTTTTTTAAGTGAACAGTCTTCCTACAGCGAAAACAGGCTTTGCTTTATTTGTTGTGCTTTATGCCTTTGTACATCTTAAGAGCTTTGTCATTATGGTGCATATGTTATTTCCTTCTGTCATATTCATAAATTAATTTCCCTTTGGCTTATTCCAGTGTCAGCTCCTGCTTGGGCTTGGTTTCTAAAGCGTTAATGAGAGCAGTCTCTGGAAGGCTGCAGAGGAGCAGGGCAACAATATGATTATCTTTGATGTCCTCTCAGATGGCACGCAGCAGCTCTATGATCTCTAGCATAGCATTCATGGGGTCACACATTTGCTGGTTTTCTTGTAGTCTTATGTTGTACAACTTTCTTAGCAAAAATAGCTTGCTGTTTAGACTTGAATGCTCATGCAGTTTCTGTAATGAAATCCACATACTTTTGGCCATTTTCTCTGTTCCTAAGTGGATAAGCTGGTCGTCTTCCATTAGCAAGCTTATAATTGCTTTTTCTTGTCTATCCTTCCTATCCCAGTCCTCCGTCTCTCCATCTGTGGGTCTGTCTGTATTCAGCACTTGCCACAAGTCATCCTTGGTAAGAAACATTTGTAGTTAAAACTTCCACAGCTGGTAATTAGCATTGTTCAGCTTTGCAATTGCAAACTTCACATCTGCTTGCCATGTTTTAGTAGCTTGCATACAGTACTCACCGACTTGCTGTACTCACTGAATATTCTTTCCAGTGTCTGGATTTTGCTGGTTGCCTTGGATATCCTCTCCAATGCCTGGGACCCATAACCTATTAACAGGTTATTGAATCATGCGCTTGGAAGCTTGTTGTATGCAGAGAATACTTTACTTTCATGGAGGATTAGCAAGACATGTCTTACAGGAAACAGGAGTATACAAGTACATAGAGAGAGGATAGAGAAACATCCTGTCATATCATAGAAAACATGTACTGTAAACTACAACACTACAGCGCCACCTGCTGCATAAATAGGTATAATGCATACAGTGTATATTGTTCAGTTTATATAAGCAACTTAACATTACATGTTACATAGTAGGTGAGGTTGAAAAAAGACACAAGTCCATCAAGTCCAACCTATGTGTGTGATCATATGTCAGTATTACCTCATATATCCCTGTATATTGTGGTTGTTCAGGTGCTTACCAAAGTTTTTTTAAACTATCGATGCCCTCGCTGAGACCACCACCTGTGGAAGGGAATTCCACATCCTTGCCGCTCTGACAATGAAAAGAACCCTCTACGTAGTTTAAGGTAAAACCTCTTTTCTTCTAATTTTAATGCGTGGCCACGTGTCTTGTTAAACTCCCTTCCGCAAAAAAGTTTTATCCCTATTGTGGGGTCACCAGTGCAGTATTTGTAAATTGAAATCATATCCCCTCTCAAGCATCTCTTCTCCAGAGAGAATAAGTTCAGTGCTCGCAACCTTTCTTCATAACTAATATCCTCCAGTCCCTTTTTTAGCCTTGTTGTTCTTCTTTCTACTCGCTCCATTTCCAGTATATCCTTCCTGAGGACTGGTGCCCAGAACTGGAAAGCATACTCCAGGTGCGGCCGGACCAGAGTCTTGTAGAGTGGGAGAATTATCCCTTTATCCCTGGAGTTAATCCCTTTTTTAATGCATGCCAATATTCTGTTTGCTTTGTTAGCAGCAGCTTGGCATTGCATACCATTGCTGAGCCTATCATTACTAGGACCCCCCAGGTTCTTTTCCATCCTATATTCCCCCAGAGGTTTCCCCCCTAGTGTATAGATTGCATTCTATTTTTATATTTTTGCTACCCAAATGCATTATTTTTAATTTTTCTACATTAAACCTCATTTGCCATGTAGTTGCCCACCCCATTAATTTGTTCAGATCTTCTTGCAAGATTTCCACATCCTGCAAAGAAGTTATTGCCCTGCTTGGCTTAGTATTGTTTGCAAGTACAGAGATTGATCTTTTTACCCCATTCTCCAGGTCGTTTATGAACAAATTAAATAGGATTGATTCCAGCACAGAACCTTGTTCCTCCAGCACAAACTGTGTCCCGGGGGTCAAAGGTGGCCCTTTTCTTGCGTTTATCCAGGCCCTTAGGGCACTATTCCTTCCACTGACACCCTCGATGGGGAACTATTCCATCCACTGACACCAATGTTGGTGCACTATTCTTCCCACTGATATCAATAACGGGGGCGCTATTCCTCCCACTGACACCATCGCCATGGTGCACTATTCCTCCTACTGATACCAAATATGGGGTACTATTCCTCCCACTAATACCCTCGATGGGGTACTATGCCTCCCACTGACACAAATGATGGGGTACTGTTCCTCCCACTAACACCATTGATGGGGCACTATCCTTCCCCCTGATATCAACGATGGGACAGTATCCCCCCCGACACCAAGAATGGGGCATTTTCTACTCCGACAAGCCACAGTCTATCCTAAGGTCTGTTGGACAGTAAACTGCCCCTTCAATTAAAAAGTTTGAAGAGCTCTGCTCTAGATCTTAGGGGAAGCTCTGCTGATTTTTATCATCCAATCATGTGCAAGCATAAATGCTGTTTTTTTATTTTCCTTGCATGTGCTTGGGTATTCTTTGCAAAGTGAAGCTTTACCTAATCTACTAAGCTCTATAGCAAATGCACTTGCAGTACACAGTATATCTGCCTTTAGTAAATCAACCCCAATGTCTTCTCCTTACTGCCAAGAGTGTTCCTCGGTCTGATTGAAAACAGAGGTTCCACTTGTACAACCAAACAACCCTCTGTCCCCTCTGTGATGGTCTATGCCACAGGTGGCAAACACAAGGCCCGTGGGCAAAATCCAGCCAGCCAGGCCTTGACATGTGGCCCGCGCAGCATCCGCTGGCCGCCGCCTGTTTTTCCCACTGCCTGTCTCCCAGACAAGATTAAACACCCTTCTCCTTAGTCCCGCAAGTGGCGCCGGCTTTGTGTGAGCGCATGCGTGGCCGGCCATCTCCTAGGAAACAAATAAACATTTCCTGCTCTCCTTAGTCCAGTGAGTGGCGCCAGCTTTGTGTGAGCTCATGTGCGGCCGGCCGTCTCCTAAGGAACTAGAGTAAACATGTTCCGCTCAGACCATCCAACGGCGAATGTGCGGTGGGCCTGGGATAGCTGTCAGCATCGGACGTTCCTTTCAGCTTGAATGGCAATGGGTTTATTTTTTACCATCCAGTGGGCTGCATCCTGTGGGCAGGCTTTTTGAGGACTTGCTATTCGGGGAGGTACCAGAACTGGGCAAGGTAGGAAGGCAGGAGAAAGAGTACAGATGTAAGGAAGTTTTTTTTTGGGGGGGGGGTAGGGGGTGAGGGCTGTGGAGGCTGATGTGTGGGGGGGAGTGGTGGGTGCAGAGGTCAGAACCTAGGAGGAGGGGTGAGAATGACATGTTGCACCCTGTACGTAACACACTCCTGCACCCTGCACGTAACGCACTCCTGCACGTAACGCACTCCTGCACGTAACGCACTCTTGCACCCTGTACGTAACGCACTCCTGCACCCTGTACGTAACGCACTCCTGCATTCTTCACTCTGTACATAGCGTACTCTTGATTTCTGATGGCGTTTGGTCTGAGCAGTCTCCAATACCGTTTTTTGTGGATGATGCCAGTGTTGTGTGACCTTTCTTTTTGGAGTTTCATTATCTGTTACAGTGGAATAAGTGAGAATCCTACTTAATATATATATATGTAGAGCTCACCGAATAAATATTGGGGGGTGTAATTAGTATTATACTAAACCAACAAACAAAAACTAAAAAACACAAAGACTTCTACACACCCTAAAGAGTTAAACAACAAAAAGAATTTATTGCTAAAAGAAGCGATGTACAACAATTTATTAGCACAATGACCCAAGACCCCCCATATAATTCAACCCACCCCAATAATATTTCTTTTAAAATCAAACACACTATGTAGGGCAAAAATACCCCTCGTATGACAGAGGGTCCAAAAAGTGCACAATAGGCAAGCCCACCCTCCCCAATGCAAAGCACTCCCCTTGATTCCTAAATAATGTTTCAAAGCCAGCTAAAAAACAGGATCCCTGCAGCTCTTTCCTAAAACAGAGCAGTGCGTTTGAAATAGTGCGTTTGAAATACAGAGTCGTTTCGAAAGCTGTCAAAGGTCTATGGATATCAGAGCTCTAGTCTAGGGGAATGATCTATAAAAGCTCTGTAATGAGGTATAGGTCAACCAGAGGGCTCTGGAACCGGGGTGGTTGTAGTTAAAAGAAGAAAAGTAGTGAATCTTTTGATTATTTGTGGCCAGAAAGATCTATTCCAGTGTAAAAAGGAAGCAGAATGTAGCCCACTTGGAATAGGGTTATCCAATAATGGAGTAAGTGGGCCTGGTAGGGTAAAAAAGGCAAAGAGTTGCAGATGACAATGCCAACACCAAACAGTTTTGTAAGCTAATAATGGCCATAGAATTTGAAAACCAAGATTAGCTTGTGAAACCAGCACTCACAGCGGAGAGGTAATGAGTTCTAACCGAACCCATTATTTGTTACTCTCTTGGTGAAACCAATCAAGATTACAGGAGAGAATTGTATCTCTAAATTATGGTTAAACCTAGGCTTACAGCACTTCCAATGTTGGCAATAAGTCTGTGGAGTTGACTTAAAAAAAAAAAATTATGTTAGAGGATCCAAGGGCTGAATATCTGACTTCATTTTCTACAAAAGAGAGAAAAATGTGGTCAGATGTGATTAAATTGACCTTAAAGGCTAAGTTTACCTTTGTTCACCTTTTTTTTTTCTAAATTCCAGCTCCCCTATGTACCAATATATCAATAAAGAGGAGGTCCAACTCCCCCAAGAAAAATACTGTAGCTGCTGACTTTTAATATATGGACACTTACCTGTCCAAGGAGCTCACGATGTTGGCACCCCAGCCGATCATCGGATCGGCAGTCGGGTGCAGACGCTGCAGTTCCTGCAAAGGGAACCCAGCAGTGAAGCCTTTTGGCTTCACAGCTGGTTCCCAACTGCACATGCAGGATGTATGCTGCACTCTCTAATTGGTGCGGCAGGGGAGGTAGGAGGAGGGGGCCGAACTTCCGAGAGACGGGTACCTGTCCCATCCCCCCCGAAAGGTGTCAAATGTGACATTGGAGGGGTGGGAGACGGATGAGCGGAAGTTCCACTTTTGAGTGGAACTCCGTTTAATGTACTTTTTTGCAAAGATATCAAAGCTTTCCATTAATTCTACAGACCATTACTTCACTGTCCTCATCAATGTTTCCAAACATATCTATTGGTTCTGCCTTACTTCCTGCTCAGACTATAGATCATGACACAGGAACGAGTTGACCAGCTGACACCATTAGCACACACCCTGCATCATTCATCCTCCTACCTACCCACCCATTCGAGCTGCACGTTTTTAAACAAATTGCAATCCATCATAGTTCACCCTTCTAACTAAATACGCAATATACATTCAGATTGCATAGTGTAGGGCCATCTTCATACAAGTACATAGGAGAGAATGGACAGAGACACTCAGCTGTCAAGCCCCGTTCACATCTCTGCATAGCGGGAACTCACATTCCCACACACCTTTTTTTTTTTCATTCATCACAAATAGAGCAGCCCATCCACCTGAATGGACTACCCTACGTGCAATAATCGCCCCAAAGAAGCTTCAGAACTTTTTTTTTAGAGTCATCTATTGACGACCTCCACTTTGCAGCCTCGCCACGCCCCCCTGGAGGGCGCGCGCAGCACGCGCTGTGATCACCTGAGTTAATCACACCTGCCAGTGCCACAAATCAGTGCCCACAGTGCCCACCAATCAGTGCCCACAGTAAGTGCCAGCAATCAGTGCCCACAATTGCCACCTATCAATGCCCACCAGTGGTGCCAATCAGTGCCACCTAGCAGTGCTGCCTATCAGTGTCACCTACCAGTGCCGATCAGTGTCGATCACTGCCACCCATCAGTGCCCATCAGTGCCAGCTATCAGTGCCACCTATTAGTGCCCTTCAGTGCCACCTATCAATGCCCTTCAGTGCCACCCATCAGTGCCACCTCTCAGTGCCCACCAATGCCACCTATCAGTGCCCACCAGTGCTGCCTATTAGTGCCCATCAGTGCCGCCCTATCAGTGCCCATCAGTGTCGCCTTATCAGGGCCCATCAATGTAGCCTATCGGTGCCCATCAGTGTGGCCTATCAGTGCCCATCAGTGCAGCCTCATTAGCGTACATCAACGAAGGAGAAAAAACTACCTGTTTGCAAAATTTATTAACAAAATATAAAACGGTTTTGTATTTTTTTTTTTAAATGTGGTCTTTTTTACATTTTTAACAAAAAATCAAAAACCCAGAGGTGATCAAATACCACCAAAAGAAAGCTCTATTTGTGGGGGAAAAAAAATGATTAAAATGTCATTTGGGTACAGTGTTGTATGACCACACAATTGTCATTCAAAGAGTGACAGCGCTAAAAGCTGAAAATTGGTCTGGGCAGGAGGGGGGTTTAGGTGCCCAGTAAGCAAGTGGTTAATACCTTGAATGGAAGCATTATTAGGAAGAGCTACTACTAAATGTTTCATGGTAATAACATAGAGGAGGGGTGACAGCAGGCACCCATATCAATGTATCTTTTGACAGCAATCTAACAACATCATCACCTGGGAAGAACAAGATTGAAAAACAGATTGGATTGTGGGCTGCGGTTATAGAGTCATTGCCCTAGCCAGGATGGAACTGGGTGATACTTAGCTTTCACTGAATGCCACTCTGCAGGTTGGGTGGAGGTTCCAGGGCAGACATGAAATCTACTGGGTGAAATATATCTACCAGCAAGCTTAGAAGCCCCAGGGAAACCCTTAGTGGAATCAACAGCTTTGCAGAGAGAAGACTGGGCAAGCCTGCTACTACTGCAACATCTACAGGATTAAGTAGCTGACAAATGATAATGACAGTGACAATGAATCATTTATTTTCTTGTATGCCAAGGTTTAATAACAAGTCTTCAATAATTAAAGATAGGATTGTGAGCTTATTTAAAAAAATACCTGTAACACCTGACACTAGTATTCCTACGGATTTTTCAATGATAAAAAGTATCAAAATGTGTATGTTTTATTATGCTATTATTTTTGCACCCCCAGTTAAGTCTGATTACGTAACACGTAACAGACATGGGCGGAATTGTAGGTGGGCACAATATTAGTAGGTGAAGGGACAGTGGCATTATAGAACACTGAATTCGTGTTATGCCATGCAGGGGCATTGCTAGGTCTACAAAAAAATCTAGGGCTAGAGCCCATAGCAGCGTAGTAAAGATAGTTATACGCTTGGGCGGGCATACACATGTAAATACAGTAATATATGTATGTGTGTGTATATATCCCGAGAGAGCCCTCCACTTACATCAGGGTCCCCAGAGAGCCCACCTTTACATCAGGGTCCCCAGAGAGCCCCCCCCCTTACAACAGGGTCCCCGGAGAGCCCCCCCTTACATCAGGGTCCCCAGAGAGCCTCCTCCTTACATTAGAGTCCCCAGAGAGCCTCCCCCTTGCATCAGGGTCCCCAGAGAGCCCCCCACTTACATCAGGGTTCCCAGAGAGCCCCCCTTACATTAGGGTCCCCAGAGAGCCTCCACCTTAAACCAGAGTCCCTAGAGAGCCCCCCACTTACATCACGGTCCCCAGAGAGCCTCCCCTCCCCTTGGGGACCCCTGCAGAGACTCGGGGCTATGGGTCCCAGATTGGGGGCTATAGCCCCAAAAGCCACCCCCTAGCGACGCCACTGATGCCATGTATTAGGTATTCTGATCTGTTTTTCATTTTTATTTTTTGCTGTATCTTATATTATAATTTCGCAAGGTGCGGCACGCTGCATATACAGGGAGATCTGCGTGGAGAAATACACATCCTTTGTCTTTGTAGTGACTTGTAGTGACTGCTTTTGTTTTATTACTCATATGCTCTAACAGGATTCGTATGCCAGACTTGCTCAGGTTTATGATGCTGCTGTCCATTTTTTGGCATGTTTTTTTTTTTTCGTTTTGTGGTTTATTTTTTTATTTTTTTCTTGCCTGTATGTTTGTTCGTTTTTTGTAAAATGTACAAACCTCTTAAAAAAACTATTTGATCGGATGCATTAAGGTGAAATAACACGCAGGTTTACAACCCCTTTAATCTTCAGCTATGTAGTTATCAGTGCCTGAGTGACCCTCCGCTAGGATCAAGCACTGCATGGACATTCCTAATTTTATGTAGTCAGCATTTTCCCAAGATCTCCAACACGTTCCAGATTAGGTAGAGGAGTGACGTTGGGAAGACAGAAGCAGATAACTTATGGGGCATGGTCTACAGGTAAGTTTTGGTTTGTTAGGGAATACCTCTGTTATGGGTTTATTTAAAAAAAAAAATGACCCTCCTCTAACCACGTCCAGGCAATATAAAGACATTGGACACTTGTTACACCTTATTCTAGCTGAAGTGCAAGTTGCTGAATAGGTAGTGATAAACATTTGTTGAAAAAATACAGCAGGAAAGCAATTCATGGTGTCATATTTAGTGAAAGTGATTTTGCCAAAATATTTTCTGAAAGCAGACTTCTGGGGAAACTGCAAGATACACAGATGAAACACATATACACTCACCGGCCACTTTATTAGGTACACCTTGCTAGTACCGGGTTGGACCCCCTTTTGCCTTCAGAACGGCCTTCATTCTTCGTGGCAAAGATTCAACAAGGTGTTGGAAACATTTTGGTCCATAGTGACATGATAGCATCACGTAATTGCTGCAGATTTGCCGGCTGCACATCCATGATGCAAATTTCCCGTTCCACCACATCCCAAAGGTGCTCTATTGGATGAGATCTGGTGACTGTGGAGGCCATTGGAGGACAGTGACCTCATTGTCATGTTTAAGAAACCAGTGGTGAGATGATTTGAGCTTTGTAACATGGTGCATTATCCTGCTGGAAGGAGCCATCAGAAGATGGGGACACTGTAGTCATAAAGGGATGGACATGGTCAGCAACAATACAAAGGTAGGCCGTGGTGTTTAACCGATTGCCGACCGTCCACCGTTATACTGCAGCAGAATGGCACAGGCAGGCGAATCGCCGTCATCGTACGTCGGTACCAAAGATGGCCACTAGGGGGCGCGTGCGTGCGCCCCCTGCTCGCCCACGGAGCCGATGCAAGTGCCCGGCGGTCTGGATCACCACCGAGCTCCCGCGATCGCACGGGGCACACAGAGAACCGGAGCTGTGTGTGTAAACACACAGTTTCCGGTTCTCTGAGGGGAGCACTGACAGATCCTCTGTTCATACAGAGTATGAACAGGCGATCTGTTAGTTTCCCGCACAGTCCACATCCCCCTTCAGTTAGAACATTTCCTAGGACACACATTAACCCATTCACTGCCAGTGACATTTTTACAGTAATCAATGCATTTTTAATCGCACTGGTCGCTGTAATAATGCCAATGGTCCCCAAAATGTGTCAAAATTGTCCGATGTGTCCGCCATAATGTCGCAGTCACGATAAAAATCGCTGATCGCCGCCATTACTAGTAAACAAAAAAAAAATATTAATAAGAATGCCATAAAACTATCTCCTATTTTGTAGACGCTAGAACTTTTGCGCAAACATATCAATATACGCTTATTGCGATTTTTTTTTTACCAAAAATATGTAGAAGCATTTTGCTGAATATGAGCAGATAATATTGCCCGAAACACTTCAGAATTCATCCTGCTGCTTTTGTCAGCAGTCACATCATCAATAAATAAAAGAGAACCAGTTCCATTGGCAGCCATACATGCCCACGCCATGACACTACCACCACCATGCTTCACTGATGAGGTGGTATACTTTGGATCATGAGCAGTTTCTTTCCTTCTCCATACTCTTCTCTTCCCATCACTCTGGTACAAGTTGATCTTGGTCTCATCTGTCCATAGGATGTTGTTCCAGAACTGTGAAGGCTTTTTTAGATGTTGTTTGGCAAACTCTAATCTGGCCTTCCTGTTTTTGAGGCTCACCAATGGTTTACATCTTGTGGTGAACCCTCTGTATTCACTCTGGTGAAGTCTTCTCTTGATTGTTGACTTTGACACACATACACCTACTTCCTGGAGAGTGTTCTTGATCTGGCCAACTGTTGTGAAGGGTGTTTTCTTCACCAGGGAAAGAATTCTTCGGTCATCCACCACAGTTGTTTTCCTTGGTCTTCCTGGTCTTTTGGTGTTGCTGAGCTCACCGATGCGTTCTTTCTTTTTAAGGATGTTCCAAACAGTTGATTTGGCCACACCTAATGTTTTTGCCATCTCTCTGATGGGTTTGTTTTGTTTTTTTTCAGCCTAATGATGGTTTGCTTCACTGATAGTGACAGCTCTTTGAAACTCATCTTGAGAGTTGACAGCAACAGATTCCAAATGCAAATAGCACACTTGAAATGAACTCTGGACCTTTTATCTGCTCTTTCTAAATGGGATAATGAGGGAATAACACACATCTGGCCATGGAACAGCTGAGCAGCCAATTGTCCCATTACTTTTGGCCCCTAAAAAGTAGGAGGCACATATACAAACTGTTGTAATTCGTACACCGTTCACCTGATTTGGAGGTAAATACCCTCAAATTGAAGCTGAAAGTCTGCAGTTAAAGCACATCTTGTTTGTTTCATTTCAAATCCATTGCGGTGGTGTATAGAGCCAAAAAGATTAGAATTGTGTCGATGTCCCAATATTTATGGACCTGACTGTATGTACTACTTTATGTATAGTTGTTGTCTTTGACCGTGATACTGTTTTATGAAATAATACATTTTTCAAGGTTTCGAAAATACTGTGTCTTCAAAAGTTCGCCCTTAAAGTCCCTTAGTACTGGGGGGTACTCATTCTCTTCAAATATACAATAAATGTGGGATGGTGGCAACAACAAATGGAGTTCTTTTATTCTCCATAATGGTTCTCTTTAGATAAATTCTTTTACATATGGTAGTTGGCATAGGTAGCCAAAAGCAGGAAGGAACATTTTTAAGAATGGTTAGTGTTAGGCAGGAATTCAACTTTAAGCAACGCCTACAGGTCTTGTCCCTCCCCCAACCTGTGACTGGACAGTGAAAAGAGAAGCAGCAGACTGTTGAGCTCATCCCTGTTTCAATTTGCTTTCTCCTACTATCAGCATGTCTTATGTTAGCCCAGGGGCTCTGCAACAGAGCATATGGACTTCTGGTGCTGCCTTTTGAGCTTCGCTTCACATTTTTTCAAGTGCAAAACTTCACTTTGCTTTACTTATACAAAGATAATATAGAGATGGAACAGGTCCAGAGCTGGAAAACAAAACTGGTGTAAGGTCTGAGGGATAAAACATATCAGAACAGACTTTAGGAATTTAAAATGTACAGTTTGGAGGAAAGAAAGTAGAAAATACACTATTGAAACCTGTAAATATATCAGGGGGTGTGAATAAGGTTTAGGTGGGCAGTATTTTCAATATGAAGCCAAGGTCAAGAACACAAGAACATGACCTCAAACTAGCAGAAGGAAAGTTCAAAACTAATCTTAGAAAATATTATTTTACTGTAGAGGAGTTGGTGCTTGGAATAGACTTCCAGCAGAGGTAGTGAGTCAGTCAACAGTAAGTGGATTCAAGCATGATTGGGACAAACAAACATAGATCTATACTCAGTGAAAAAACAAACCACCAAAAGAACAAAAAAAATGTACAAATAAAAAAAAAAAGTAGGGCAGACTCTATAATCTTTTTTTTTCTGCCATCATTCATTTATGTTTCTGTGTTTGCTGTACAGGTACTGCGAGGGGGTGATATCTGATGAAATTCACTTACTTGCACTGCCTGAGTTTAAAAAAATAAATGTAATGATGTAAAAATATGTACCGTATCTTTTATAACTCCCTGGAGTTCAGTCTTAATTTCTGCTTTGATTATGACTAGGAATCCTAAGCTACTTGTCTTTTCCCCTACAATAATGAATGTTCTGTCATGCGACCTATTTTAGCAACGGACCTTGATTCTCCTAAAACATGTTGTCATTTTTTGTACATGATTGAAGGACCAATCAGATGTACAGTATCTAGGACTGGGGACAAGACAACAGGGCCATTCAATGGAAACACCTCCACACCATCTCCACATTACCCCCTCCCTTCTTCCCATGACCCCCTAGGAATTCATGGCGTGTCCGGATGTCAGTGCTAAAGTTAGATCATATACGCAAGTCTTCTGTTTTGTTGGGGATTGAATAGGAGTTTATATATATTGCTAGTAATGTGGCTAGTTAGAGGATTGCAACACAAGAACTGGAGGACATCCAGATGATTAGGAGGTATTCAGCATTCTATGGGTCCCGCTCAGACAAAGTATGCAGTGTCCTCACAATGATGAATAACACTTTACCCATGAACGTAACGTCATTCAGCATTTGGCAAGGATGTGTCTGCCACCTGGGACAAACAGCCATTAGAGAAGATTAGTGGACTGTTGTTCAAATGGAAATGCTCTAGCTGGAGGCTGTTTCAAATAATTGGGCTATTTTTTTCCAAAATAACAATGCTCCCATCAGAAGAACTAAAACATTTTGGAGCAGTATCCTAGTTCCATGCAGCCTTGATTCAAGTAATAATGTGTTGCTTTTCAATTCCCCAAAGAACCGCAGTTGGTAAAAAGTGGTTATGTGTCAGGAAAAAAAAAAAAAAACAAGTTCATGCCCGTGCCTGTAGAACTGTGCATGCGCCTGAAACTGTCCGTGGACCTATGCACAGAATCAGGGCCATGCAGATGAGCATGAGTGTGCATGTTAGATTTGACTTTGGTGCCCAGGGACCTTTGCTAAGTGGTCATCAACTTCTGTGACCTTATTCCGTGCTTCCTGCTCTGTTTGACCTTGCTTTTTTTTTTTTTTTTTTTACAATTAGAATGTTCCTTTATTAAAAACATGGCATAGGTACAGGGTACATAAAGGACAAGAAGGAAGACATAATTGACAGTGAAACAAATCAGATTTGAGCATGTGACATACAGTATCTTACAAAAGTACACCCCTAAGTGAAAATGTCCAAATTGGGCCCAATTAGCCATTTTTCCTCCCTGGTGTCATGTGACTCATTAGTATTACAAGGCCTCAGGTGTGAATGGGGAGCAGGTGTGTTCAATTTGGTGTTATCACTCCCACTCTCTCATACTGGTCACTGGAAGTTCAACATGGCACCTCATGGCAAAAAACTCTCTGAGGATCTGAAAAAAAAGAATTGTTGCTCTATATAAAGATGGCCTAGGCTATAAGAAGATTGCCAAGTGCGTGAAACGGAGCTGCAGCATGGTGGCCAAGACTATACAGCAGTTTAATGCCCTGTATACACGATCGGACATTGATCGGACGTTCCAACAACAAAATCCATGGATTTTTTCCGACGCATGTTGGCTCAAACTTGTCCACAAAGTTGTCGGAAAATCCGATTGTTCTGAACGCGGGGGCGTAAAACACGTATGTCGGGACTATAAACGGGGCAGTAGCCAATTGCTTTCCTCTCTTAATTTATTCTGAGCATGCGTGGCACTTTTTGCGTCGGAATTGTCTACACACGATCGGAATTTACACGAACGGATTTTGTTGTCGGAAAATTTTATAGCCTGCTCTCAAACTTTGTGTGTCAGAAATTCCGATGGAAAAAGTCAGATGGAGCCCACACACGGTCGGAATTTCTGACAACAAGCTCCGATCGCACATATTCCGTCGGAAAGTCTGACCGTGTGTACAGGGCATTACAGGACAGCTTCCACTCAGAACAGGCCTCACCATGGTTGACCAAAGAAGTTGAAGCACATGTTCAGCATCATATCCAGAGGTTGTCTTAGTGAAATAAACATATGAGTGCTGCCAGCATTGCTGCAGAGGTTCAGGGGGTGGGGGGTCAGCCTGTCAGTTCTCAGACCATACACCGCACGCTGCATCAAATTGGTCTGAATGGCTGTCATCCCAGAAGGAAGCCTCTTCTAAAGATGATATGAGAAATGGCCTTTACAGGTTAACGACACTTTATTAAAAGAATGACAGGTCTGCGGGAATAGGGGGACACTAAAAAAATAAAAATAAAACATGGGATCTGTGGATAGAAATGCCTGGTATGATACCCCTTATTTTTACACTAGATAGAACCCCAGGGGTGGGCAGATTTTCAAATCATAGAAAAAGTGGGGAAGGATAAGCATGAGTGTTTGCACTATTTTTATAGTTATGGGCTGTGTTATGAGTCGTAATATGGCTTATACCTGGGAAAGGTTTAAGGCCCCACCTATTTTAAGTTTGAATACTGGGTCTCTTTTTGTGTATCCTTTTTAAGGGATAAGCACTCATATAAGTGAAATATTATTTTATTTTTATTTTTTGTATATGAACTAAAGTGCTGCTACAAGTAAGTGGATACCCAATAGGAGAATGATAGATGGTGTAGATGTATTGGACGCCTCCCCCCCCCCCGTTTTTTTGTTGCCCTTTTTATGTATTGTTGTGTTTTATTATTTGAATATTGAAGATGTATTTATTTATTTGTCTCAAAGTGTTGTAAAGTAAAAATTGGTGTTAATAAAGAGTATGAATATAAAAAAATAAAAAAATAAGTAGATTGAGATTTAGGAGGATCCAAACAGGGGGAACTTGCCTCATGTGACGAAGCACCAAGCAAACCAAAACACTAGTGGTTTGATGGATCAAGATATCCCTCCGAGAGGGGGGAAAAAACCACCAGCTCCCCATAATGGGGCAAGAGAAGGTGGCTCCGATCCCACTATCAAGTATATCAGAGAATTCTAGCTTAGATGGCATGTGTATATCATTCCAGTGGAAGGCAGGGGTGAACTGTAGTGTCAGAAAGGTTTTGTGTGCATGGATCTGCAGGGTTGTCCTTAGACACAGACACAAAACACTGGTCGCCGAGCGGCAGCCCCTGAAAATGATGTCCCTGTATGGATAGCCTGTAGATTTTCTGTAAAGGTGAACTTACCCTTTAAAGTAAACAATTTTAGACCAAGCTTACTATATTAATAAACTGTGTATTTATACAAGTTGATCAAATTCCCCCTTTATTGCCTTTTTCTCAAGAGAGAATACATTAATAATTTAATTTATTCATAAGCTAAATAGAAATATCTTAGAGGGAACAGCCAACCACAAAAACAGAGGCTTTAAACATTCCCTACTCTATCCAAAACTAACAAATTAATACCCTACCCCAGACAAAATATGATCAAACTTCCACCCCCCTCTAATCTATCTAGCTAGGATTTTTTTTACCTGCTGAAGCAAGCTACACTCGCCTAGGTTCCGATCCATGTCCCACGCTGGTGCTATTTCCAAGTGCAGGGGACCTCTAAGATGGTCTCTAGTCGGCCAGTTCCCTACAATCCCTTCTGGATCTTGAGAGGATCCCTTTGCTGAACAGGCAATAAGAAGTGTGTTGACATACAGGCAGTTTTTAATTTCAACCTGGGCTTTAAAAAATGTTTTGGCTTTAGATATATGCCGCATACAGACGATCGGAATTTCCGACAACCAAACCGTGGATTTATTTCCGATGGATGTTGGCTGAAACTTGTCTTGCATACACACGGTCTCACAAATTCCGATCGTCTGTACGCGGCAATGTAGTACTTGTAACACAATGTGTTAATATAGTGACCCGTATATCCAGGAGAAGCTGGAACACAAAAAGGTGGGTAGGAACATCCAAATCTAGAAGTGAGATCTAACTGCTAGAGCAGGGGTGTCAAACTCAATTTCATCGTAGGTCGCATCAGCATTATGATTGTCCTCAAAAGGGCCGGTTGTATCTGTAAGATTAGATGTCCAGCGCATCCCCTCCCCTTACATTAGATGTCAAGAGCCACCCCACCATCAGAAGTTGAGTCCCCTACTCTCCCTAACATCACAGTGCACCCTCCTTCCTTATGCTGCTGCTGGGAAGAAGCTGGATGCATTGCTTGAAAGCAGAAAGTAGGGGTCTGGAGGAGGAACAGAGAAGGGCTGGAGCTCTCCTGCAGCTGCAGGAGAGGTGCGAGGGCCACATGAAATGGCCTGGAGGGCTGGATTCGGCCCGCAGGCCATGTGTTTGACACCTGTGTGCTAGAGTATCTGAAACATTAAACTGGCAAGGGCTTGACTCTACTTAAAATAATACTTTTGGGTAGACTGACCCTTCAACTATTTTTGAATATTTGAATTGTATAAATTATTGCTTGGGAAGCATAGGTACTCAATTGCATGGTCTGTGCAATAAATGTACCCATTTAAGGGTGCATGTGATAAAAAGACACACATCATTGGTAAAGGCCCATTCACATTTCGGTGCTGCAGTAACACGCAATAAAACGCATTGGGCATTTTTTTTTATGTTTTAATACAGAGCCTCTTAATGTGCATTAAGGAAATGCATAATGTAAATGGGACTAAAATACATGGGCTGCCCTAATGCAGCACACCTTATTGGAAGGCAGCATGCTGCATTAAAGCACATCCCTTTTTACAATGCATAAAGTGAATGAGACTTGTAATAAAAGGGTACCTAGTATAACAAAGCTGAGAAATCCTGTCGTAGATAACTGTATGAGTCACACTCTTCAGTCTTATAGTTATAGCTAAAAATAATTTTCTTGTCATTCTTTCTAGCTGGGGGTCATTATCGCAGCTTCAGAGATCCATCTGTGAACATTACACAGAATATAACCTTCATGCAGAGTCACAAAATTGTGAAAATCTCTGGCAGTTAGGAGTGTTTTGGCTTCTATTTGTTGGCTTCTCTGAACATCATGTTTCTGTTATCTTTCAGCTATTTATTATATATTATCACCTAGTTTCACAGCAGTTGCAGGTGTCACTGTCCCTGCAGGATGAAGCTATGGTTCTGGGAAATGAGAAGAGATGATGGGCAATGCTCACCATTTGATAATAGGGATGTTGAGGGAGCTAAGAATAAAAGATGATTAACACGATAGGTAATCGGCTCAGAAGGTGACTGTAACTTGCAGTTTACAAGACAGGTGCAAAGTTAGAAGCAAAAATTGAAAACAGGGTCAGGATGGCAAAGAGTACTGCAGAATGCTACAAAAGCTTCACAGACATGAAATCTTCACAGCAATGTGGTTCAATTAGGGTAACGTGTATGGAGAGGAAGTCAAGAGGAACATTCCTGGGTCATTGGGGAAGCAATCCAATTGGATGCTGCTGCCCCATGTGACTAGCATGGGAAGCAAGCTGGAGACCAAGTGGGAGCACACCCCGCAGCCTTCCCCACCTACCCCTGCCTATGATATGACTTTGGATGGGCCTGACCCTGTGAAGAAGTGACTACATCTAAACATTTTGTGCTTGGTGGGAACTGCTCCAGGAAACCTACTGATGGCCAGGAGGTATTTGATGGCAAGGATCTTTCTCCGGTGTGCAAAGTTCCAACTGATTTTTTCCTGCCACCCCTTGTGCTTGAGTCTTCAGCCTCTTATAGCACCGAATCTGACAATGTTGGAGCTGGGGAACAGAACTATATCCAAGACCCGTCCCCTAATACGTAAAAAATATGGTAGGACCAGACGAGGCACTACAAGCTACTTTTGACTGAACAAACTACTAAAAAAAACAACTACATCAGACCCAATCCATTTTTGAGTTTGGCGATAAAAATGGATGCTTGTTAGCCTTTCTAGCGAAACCTATCTATACCCAATTTCTGTGATACAACTTAGAAACTTATGGGTGGATATGATGCGAGGCTCTCAGGGAATTCTGCATACATTTCTAGGGTTTTATGAGACCCTATACCAGTCCCAGACCCAACACACAGATCAGGAACCTGCATCCTATCTGGAAGGCCT
Source organism: Lithobates clamitans (assembly GCA_037952925.1). NCBI lineage: Eukaryota > Metazoa > Chordata > Amphibia > Anura > Ranidae > Lithobates > Lithobates clamitans. Next base: position 3,223,826 of record JBBGZY010000996.1, on the reverse strand, counting down.
GACTTTATCTTCACTAAGTTCGGAGGATAGTTATATCCTGGAACAATCCATAACGCAGGAGGAAATAGAGTATGTGGTGCCATTTTCTCTTTCAAACCTGGTAAGTCGCCAGGACTTGACGGTTTTCCGGCCGAAAGGTATCAGTTACATAAGGAGAATCTGGTAGCACATTTGCAGAAGGTCTTTATAGAGGTGGAAAAAGAAGGTATACTCCCAGAATCCATGAGAGAGGCCTTGATTGTGGTGATACCCAAACCTGGGAAGGATCCACAAGAATGCGAGTCATACAGGCCGATATCTTTGATCAACTCTGATATCAAAATACTATCAAAATACTAGCCAAAATTTTAGCCAATAGGTTACAATCGGTAATTCTCAAAATTAATTAACTCTGCCCAGACGGGATTCATACCAGGACGAAGTACCCAAATGAACCTCAGAAGACTATATGTTGACTTAAAGATTCAGCATACTAATACAGGCAATAGAGTGATAGTGTCGCTCGACACTAAAAAAGAGGTTGACTCAGTGGAATGGAATTTACCTTTTCTCCCTTCTAGATAGGATGGGCTTTGGGCCCAAATTTCCCTCCTGGGTTAAATTACTGTATAGGGATCCTAGAGCTGGTATTAGAGTCAATGGGCTTATATTAAATACTTTCCGGATACATAGGGGAACGAGACAGGGGTGCCCCCTGTCTCCTCTTCTATTTGCTCTGCTCTATTTGCTCTGCCTATTGAGCCACTAGCTGCAAAAATTAGAGCTCATGACAACATTGATGGTCTGTTGGTTGGGGGTCTAGAGGAACGTGTATCATTATATGCAGATGACATGCTCTTGTACCTGGGAGACCCTGATACATCTCTATCTGCTGCATTTTCGGTAATACAGGAATTTGGAGATTTCTCTGGCTTCAGAATCAATTGGTCCAAGTCAACACTGTTTCCTCTGGACCCACAACCAAATTTAATACTCCCAGCTCAGTGTCCCCTAGCTGTTACGTCCCAATCCAAGTACTTAGGGATAAACGTCCAACTGCCAGTAGATTCGTTCGCTGATGTGAATCTGTGGCCCATAATTAGATCTTTTGGTTACAGACTGCAGAAATGGAAAGACCTACCACTTATACTGTTTGGTAGAGCTAACCTATTCAAAATGATTTTCTTGCCTAAGTTTTTATATGTGCTCTCTAATGCCCCAATCTATTTCCCCAAAAAAAACATTTCGGTACATTAATTTGCTGTTGACCTCCTTTTTTTGGGGCTCCAGGGCGGCCAGAGTCTCCTTGGAGCTCTTACAATTACTGGTGGGAAGAGGTGGACTAGCGTTGCCTGATCCTCTACTATTTGACATCACAACTAGTGCATATACATTGGCGAATGTTACCACAATTGAACAATGCTGCAATTGTGGTCGAAGCGGCGGTTGTAACTTCCTATGGAACCTTATTAAACTTTTTCTTTAGAGGGGAGGTCCCTACGGAGGGAGGCAGGGAAATGCTCAAATCTGCTAAACGTATCTTGGGGATCTGTTTAAAACATATAGCAGACGATCCTCTTCACTTATCACACAATGCCCCCCTATGGTTCAACCCCTGTCTGAAGGAATTTTTCCACCTAGAGGATGGGTATAGATTGTTTAAATTTGGACTTACATATCTCCACCAATTATATGATAAGGGTGAACTCAAAACATTTGCACAACTGAAGAGGGAACTGCAAATTCCTGGGCATTCCAATTCACCAGACTGAAACATGTAGCGCACGCTCAGTTTGAGACTGAACCAATCTCCCTAGAAAACTCTAGAAAAACTCCTTTTCCCCCCTGAACACACTAAATTGATATTTAGCAATTATAGTGTACTCATAGGCAAAGAGTTCCCAAAAGAGAAAAAAAATAGGGAAAAATGGACCAATATTATACCAGAACTAATGGAGGAGCAATGGGGGGGGGGAAGGCTGACCTAATATATGCCCACAGTTATCTCTGCCAGGGACAAAATGATACAACTCCGATACCTTCACCAAATGTATTACACACCACTTAGACTGTATAAAATGGGAAGGAGAGACAGCCCTACATGTCATAAATGTTTGGTAGCAGAAGGATCATTTATTCATATAGTGTGGAATTGTAATAGGATACGGCCCCTCTGATCACAGGTGACCCAGTTTATGGCTGATACATTTGATCTCCCGAATATTTGTAGCCCATTACTGGGGCTTCTAGGTATTATTGAGGATGAAGTTATGAGTAACAATATGAGAACATTATTATGATTACTATTCTTCTATGTTCGAAAGCTGATTGTTATTAACTTGATTAAGAGGGACCATCACGCGTTAGCCTCCTGGAAGGGCCTGGTCAATGCCAATGTAACATAAAAATGATGTATAAAGCCAGGGGATGTTCAAAAAAATTCAATAAAATTTGGGCTAAATGGATAAAGTCTGTAGAAACCCCACAAACTGACACTTAAGATGGTCCTTGTACAACAAATATGTTTGGAGATCTGTAAATATTGTAGTACTGAAATGTGAGGTTCTGGTTATGGACGAATAACAGCACACAGCACAAAAGTTTACGGAGGAGTTCATCTCCGACTTTGTTTAACTTTTATTTAAATATTAATAATTAATTAATAATATTTTTTTCTTCTCTTTACAAGAACAAGATATGTGTTATATATATCATAGTTACACAAGCAAAATAGAAAAAGAGCTATTTCTACTAGAAACTATACTATATGCAGCTATATAGGGATGATCAAGACTTCTTTAAGGAAATGATATGCTGTTTTACACACTTACGAATGTACTCTGCTTTCAGTTTTTCCTACTGTGTATGTACACTTGGCAAATAAAAAACGTTTAAAAAAAACGTTTGAGTTGGGAGCCCGGAAAGCCTATCCAGTACCACAGACTGTATTGACTCATTCGAAGATTCAACCTTGGGCTCAGGTAAAGAGAAAATAAAAGGCATGCATGGTTCCCTTTCACCTGAGGCCCCTGAGTCACTGTCTGCAGTTGAGCCTTTACCAAGTGACTCTACAGAGAATCAAGAGAGCCGGCACCCTTTGCGGTCTAATCGCATACAGCTCCCTGCCATATATTCTGACTATGTTGTTTGAATTGTTTTTTGTTCTGCCTTACCCAGACTTTGTGATTTTATCACCATTGTTATTTTTGTGTCCATGTTATGTCGATGCCTAGAACAGCATTTATTAAAGAGGGGGGAGTGTAGGCAGGTGCAGTCTACTTTCTCCACTGCATGTGGCGCTTTTCTGCAGTGGTACTGCAGTTGGATAGGAAGTCTAGAGGAACATGGTTCCTCTATGGTTTCCTGAATCACTGGGGAAGCAATCCATTTGGATGCTGCCACCCCATGTGACTCTAGCAGCCATCTTGGGTAAATAAATAATGATATTTGAAGCGCTTCACAATGTGCATGAAAATGAATATATAAGAATAAATATAAATAGTCAAATAAATCCAGCGGTGAGTAAAAATTCCTAAAAAATCCAGCAATCAAAATAGTGTAAAATTCTAAAAAATTAGTGACACCAAATGTGTAAAAAAATTCACATAAAAAATCCACATAAAAATAAATATATAGGGATGTATTCAGAAGGTTCAATTATACAGGTGTAGAATCCTGATTGGTATGGAGCTTTTGATCACTAGCGAAGCTGTTTAAAAACACTTGCTTAATTAAGGTGCTCATTGACCTTCATAGTAACAATGTGTTTTTTGCTTCTATTCACAACCAATGTGAGAATCATAAACAGGCAGATAAGAGAAAAAACCAATCATTGTGCAATAGTTAGGATACCAAGGTACACAGGCAAACTTCAATCCACTCACGTGTGCCTTATAATGATAAGGTATATGCAGGTTTTACTATAGCAGTCAGCCGCCTTAGACAGGAGCAGATTCAGTGCAGTACACTGTGTGATACTGCTGATCTGCACAGAGCGTCCTTGGCTCCTCCCACGCGTTACATCACAGTCACGTGACTTTTTCAAGGATAATACAAGCTCTGACGGACTCAGCTTTATAGCACAACAGCAGAGTGGTTGCCATGGCTACAGCATGAGTTTATCATCATCCTGCTTCCTGCATAAACTTCAATCCTGTTAAAACCTACTTTTATTAGACATGTAATTCATACAATATCGTTGGTTTATCAAAACCAGGATTCCATGTGTAAAAAACGCAGTGTGTAAAAAGTAAAAAATATATATATTGATATCTCTAATCACGTTTACTTCTTCAACTCCCTCCAGTGGTCACAATTGGTATAACATCTCACAGAGGGAATATATGGCAAAGCGTAGTCTCTAATGGTTTTGATAATTGACCAGTGCCCCATGATATCACAAAAATGGGGTATCCACATGCTCTGCTCATAAATGTATGGAAAACGGAGTAAACAAAATGACATGATATATATATATATAAAATATACATATATAAAATAAGATATGATATAAGAAATAGGGAAATAATATTAAAATGGAAAATTAAAATCTAAAAATTCCATGATAGAATATTGCAAAAATGGATGATGACCATTATTTATATGCTAGAACTGAACCAAATATTGCCACTCAGAAAAAAATGGTATTGGACAAATATTGAGAATATTGGACCAAAAAATAAATAAAAAATAGGTGCTGGGTAAGCCAGCACCTATTTAAAGCCCTGGCTCCCAGGCTTGGCATGCATTTTGTAAGCAGGTAGAGTAGGGACAGGTACCTGTTAGAGAAATTATACTTTAAATGTCAGTTATGAAAGACGCCATTTTGATTATCATGGCCTAGAAATAAGTTATAGTGATAATATGGAGTCAGCAATATAATATGCTTAGATGTGCAGTTTTGAATGTATCCTGTAATCATTGTTATATGTAAGATAAAGTCTGTAACAGACACTTCCACCTTTCCTGTTCTGTCTAGAATAAAGTTGAAAATACATGAGACTGGGAATGTTTTAAGACAGGAAAGGGGGGTGTCCAGGGCTTATAAAAAACATGTACCGAAGTATTTTCTTTAGAAATGATAAAGGCTGCATGAACGTGTAATTCATTTCTCTTGCATATGCAATAAATATTACCTTGATTCCCGAGGGCGATCTGAGATGTTGAAATTATTGACATTAACAAATTTGGTCCTTCGAAGAGCCGGAAGTCCATTTCCCCGAGACGCACTGGCCAACAGTGACCGATGACCGTACGGCAAAACTGTAAGTCCTCCATCTCAAATTAGATGTTAAAAAGAGGCCGGTCCGCTGAACTAGTGCCTCCCGGGCAGCGACTTACCGGATCAGCACAAGAGACCGCTCTCGGGACAAGGTAAGATTTTTATTTTTATTTTATTATTAACCTTTTGTGTTAGACTTGATTAGGAATTTGATGAATAAGGGATTTGAATATATACATACAATATAGAGATTGATTGAATGTTTATCTGTTTCTGTCCTATCTGCTTTACTCTTGTTGAGGGGAAATAAGTGGTCACGTATTCCCCGTATAGATCCGTCTGTGGCCATCCTGGATGGGCAGACCTAGTGACTAGCCCGCGTTTTGGGAAGACGCGCTCAGGGCGACCTGGCGGCAGTCGAGCACTGCGGGTGTTCTCTCTCTTGTGTGTTCTTGTTTGTTTCTTCTGGTTAATAGTCATTTGATATAGGGGTATGGTCCCATACTAATATCCGGGTGCAGATAAAGGAAATTTGTCGGTTTGACAGCCTTGTAAACTGCAGAAAATCCCTTGGGGACACAGAAATACTCCTAGATCAAAACCTAAAGAACCCCCCCCCCCTCCGTTGATACAAGGGTGTGGCCTGATAGATTTCCAGGTAACAAACAGCGGACATTTGGCGGACCTCAGTGTTCATGCCAGCCTCATATGTTGTATTAATCCTGAGCAGGCACATAAATACCCTTGGATCAATGACTGAAATATTAAATGTTTTGATAGGATGAAAGAACAGTCGGGAGAATTCAGTTTCCTTGTAATTCTGTAAATGCTCTCTACAAGTTAATGAAGTATTAAGTAATGATAAAAGAACAGTCGGGAGAATACAGTCTCCCAGTAATTCTGTAATTCTCTAAGACACCAGTGTTTTAGCAATACACAAGATCAGTAATCTAGAAGTGATATATCATGACTAGAAAGTCTGTGAGTGATTGCAAGTGATAAGATACTGTGTGCGTGTGTTGTGTCATTGTGAGAAGACACTAACAAAAAAAAGAGCTCCGTGTGCACGATAAACAAAGTAGGTATGATCCATGGAAAATCTGTTGGTGTGAATGAAGATGTTAAGTATATGTGTAGTCTAGACAAAGAGAATGTGACATTTCTTTAAATGTGGAAAACAAAGTATGATTTTGATGCGTTTTTAAATAAGGATTATTGTGTAATACTGTGTAGAAAGCTTAAAAATGATGCCGGCATGAAAATAAGAAAACAGAAGAAATTAGGCCTTCCCCAGGCAAAGAAATGGCTTGAGGAGGCTAACCATAGGTTAAATTCAGAAAACCATAAAAAGACTATGTTTTTGAACAAAAGAGGAGGACAATAATATGACCGTCCTCTGACGTTTAGTTCAGCAAGGATTGACTGAACAAAACGTAACAAACCAAATGCAACCTGACTCTCCACTGTTTGTTGTTCCCCCGTGGTCACCTGGGTCACCCGCAGATGCAACCGATTCTCCTATGGCTGCAGCTAAACCCCCTCTCAAAATGACTCTTGCTGTCCAGAGGAGTCCACAAGGGACCCCCTTTACAGCAACTATTACAAATTTTTCGGGGACCTGGTGAACCAATTGATATCCCCCTCAGCTGGGGAACAAACAGAATGTGGAGAGGAAGAATTTCCACTAATTGAAGTTCCCAAACCTAGGGCAGGACAAAATGTAGGCGGTATAGTAGTCCCCAACACTATGATGGTCTATCCCCCCTGGACCCCTGAGGATGTTAAAAAAACTACTGAAGGGGTACCACATCCCAAGGTGAACATAGCTTAAATCAGGGATGGTATCATGGGAATGATTGCTAACTATCATCTTATTGGGAGGGAAATAGAGCAGGTCACCAGACAGATCCTGGGTCCCGACTGGCATCATGTAGTGGGAGATTGGAGTGGATTAAACAATCAGGGAGTTGTGTTGCCTCATGATGATGCAGCACTAGAAAACAGGAGAAATGCTCTTATAGCAAGGATAGAGAATAGATGGATACGTCGAGCCGACTGGTCCATTATAAATCAGTGTGTACAGGGAGAAGAGGAAACAGTGGACAATTTCATTGTTAGGATGAGGGAGATTTTCAATAATCACTCAGGAATAGAAGTCCCAGTAAATCAAGTAAACGATAGTACATATGAGCAACAGCTAAAGGATGCAATCTTGAAGGGGCTGTTTGCCCCTATATCAAGTTTGTTATCAAACACATGATCAACCATAGGATCTGCAGACTACAAGGGCTGATGAGTATGCGAGGCATGCTGAGCGGCACTTCCAATCAAAAAAGAGAGTAAAGAAAGGGAAAGTGTTTATGTAGATGAAGGTAATGATGTGTATGTCATTGAGAAGGAGAACAGAAGGATAGGAAACACCTGAACAAGGCCCCGCATTCAGGACTATGAAAAAAAAAAAAAAAAAGAGAGAGGGGAGTGTTTCCTGTGAGGTAAAAGAGGTCACTTGGCAAAAGAATGTAGGTCAAACAGAGAGGAAGATGCATGAAGATGTTGGTATGTCTGCAGAGAGAGAGATACAGAAGAAAATGATGAGAAAGAATCTGAAATTTTGGATGTGTGCGCTGTTGAAACTTGTTTGCATGCTAAAGTCAAGTCAGAAATAATCTTGGTTGTGAAGGGTAGATGGCTAACATTTCTCTGTGATACTGGGGCTTGTAGGACCCTAATACACCCGCTGGATATGAAAAAGGTAAAGAAAAAGGTGTAGTATATGTAAAATCTGCAAAATGGGTTGATGCTCCAGGAGGTCATGTTTGAAGGCCTTACTGTGGAAGATCCACAGATAGGTAAAAAGGATCAGTGTAAAATTGTCATTATGACTAAATGTCCTGTTAATTTGTTGGGTAGAGACATGTTGCACGCTCTTGATATTTCTGTCGTACCAGTGGAGGGAGGTCTCAGAGCCCATCGGCTGTGTGAAAAACAAATCACAGCCGTGGATAATGAGCCCTGATACTGGTACAGCCTGGAATTTGCAAACTGAGGGATTAAATATACCCAAAATCCTAGCAGAAATAATTGACAAAGAGTCTGTGAGGAAAAGGTATAAGGTCCAGACAAACCTCTATTGCACCATGTATTACAGAAAGACCTCTGGGCCTGATAAGTCCTATGAGAAACAGTTAATGAGTCTCACTAACACTGAAGTTCTATTAAAATGTCTGTACTGTGATAAGGAAGGAAATAGAGTGGCTACTTGTCTCCTACCACAGCCTATTCGGCAAATATACAGGCAGGATACTGTTCTTGTGTTTCGGTCACCCGGAAACCCCAAGGTATCATGGCATGAGCTAGGAGAACTTATCACGAACTGGGTCCAACTGACAGATGAGAAACTAAAGTCCAGAGGGATTCAGAGGTATAGAAGGCATAAGGGAGAGAAAGATGGGTGGAGACTCGTGCAGGATTTACAGGCAGTCAATGGGGCCGTATTACCGAGGGCCCCGGTGGTCCCAGACATGCATGTCCTCCTGAACGAGCTCTACCCAGAGAACGAGGTATTTTATGTTATTGATAACAGTAATCCTTCTTTTTCATTCCCTTACACAAAGACAGTCAGTTCTGGGTTGCATTTATGTACACGAAAAAAAAAAAAAAAAAGAGGTACACATACACTAGGTTATCCCAGGGATATTGTGAAAGTCCAACTACCTTCTCACAAAGAATGTCCAATAATTTGTCTCGGTTTGTACCTCCCAGTGTGAGTTAAGTTCTCTTGTATTTGGATGACATTCTGGTAGTAATTTATGTAAAATTACCATGGTTCTGATGCATTTCCTCGCAGAAGTACTAATCAAAGAGGTGATTCCATTTCATGGGATCCCCTCTGTGATTTACAGTGACAATGGCTCCCATTTTGTAAACCGAACAATACAACAAATTGGTAAATGGTACAATATTGACCTAAAAAACACTGTGTCTACCACCCACAATCTGTGGGCACAGTGGAGAGACACAATGGTACCTTAAAGAGTAAACTAAGAAAATTGTTAAAGGAAACAGGGAAAAATAAATGGGTTTAGTGTTTGCCAATGGCATTGTTGAGTATAAGAATTACCCTACTGCTAAAGGACTAACACCGTATGAAATGTTGTATTGTAAACCTTATTATATTCCACAACTAGCCACCGTTCCTCTCCCTGAAGAGGAAATAGACTCGACTTGTATAATAAGAATGTTTTCATAAAATATTACTGGGTCAGAATGTGTAAATGAGAAAAGAGTTACCCTAGGACTAAGATGCAAAGTATACCCCCATCAGTACAAACATTACCAGGAAATTTTACTTGTTTCTCTAACAATGACAGTAATGGTACAAATGTTGGCACCCTGTCCCCTGAATACTGTGCAACTACAACCCTTACTACAGACATTAAGTATGAACTAAAATGGTTTCAGGAACAGAAACAGCAATTGGCTGATGTTTGGTGTTTGTGTGGAGATAAGAGACTAAGGCCCAGACTGCCACCTAGATGGGAGGGTAGTTGTGCCCTTACCCGATTGCTGCTTCCCTTTCATATAGTTCCTATGAGTGATAAATCAATGAAATTACCAGGTAAATACTTTTTTAAAGGAATTAAGCGAGAAACACCACAAGGATCATTTGACAACCGAGTGTATATAGACGAAATAGGTGTTCCACGAGGAGTTCCAGATGAATTTAAAGCGCAGAATCAAATAACAGCAGGACTCACCTAACTCTTCATATGGGTCCAGCCCAACAAGAACGTCGACTGGATAAACTACATCTACTACAACCAGCAGAGGTTTGTGAATTACACCAGAGATGCTATCAAAGGTATAGCAGCACAATTGGACGCCACCTCTTTGACAGCGTGGCAGAACCGTATAGCGTTGGATATGTTGCTGGCAGAAAGGGACGGGGTATGCAAAATGTTCGGCACCTTCTGCTGCACTTTTATTCCAAACAATACGGCACTTGATGGAAGTATCACCAAAGCCTTACAAGGCCTACAAATGCTATCCGAAGAATTAGCTGAGAACTCTGGTGTAGAGAACCCCCTGACAGGACTTTTTGAAAAATGGTTTGGTAAATGGGGTGATCTTGCAAAAAGTTTGCTTATCTCTATTGTCATGGCAGCCGCAGTTCTTACATTGTGTGGATGTTGCTGCATTCCCTGTATTAGGGGAATTCTTCAAAGACTGATTGACACATCTTTAACAAAAACTATGCTCCTCCAGAGCGACACGGAACTATACTCGGAACCTGATGATGAATTTACAACTCTCGCTAAGGACTTATCTGTCTAAATGATAATACCTGGTAAAATGAAAAACCTGGATATTTGAATTATTGACATTATTAGTATAAAAGGAGGGAGATGTTAGAGAAATTATACTTTAAATGTCAGTTATGAAAGACGCCATTTTGATTATCATGGCCTAGAAATAAGTTATAGTGATAATATGGAGTCAGCAATATAATATGCTTAGATGTGCAGTTTTGAATGTATCCTGTAATCATTGTTATATGTAAGATAAAGTCTGTAACAGACACTTCCACCTTTCCTGTTCTGTCTAGAATAAAGTTGAAAATACATGAGACTGGGAATGTTTTAAGACAGGAAAGGGGGGTGTCCAGGGCTTATAAAAAACATGTACCAAAGTATTTTCTTTAGAAATGATAAAGGCTGCATGAACGTGTAATTCATTTCTCTTGCATATGCAATAAATATTACCTTGATTCCCGAGGGCGATCTGAGATGTTGAAATTATTGACATTAACAGTACCCAACTGGGTAGGGACAGAACAAGCAGCAGGGAAAAGTTTTATAAAGAGTAGGGAAAGGCCTTGCAGCTGCTCTGGATATCTTCCCATTTGGGCACTCTGCCCCTCCTCACAGGCATCCAGTTTGGCTGAAACCTGCTTTCTACAAGCTGCTGGACCCATGAGTGTCTTTGCATTATTTCAATACAAGTTCTTTCATCATATTTGGACTGTGTATGTTATTGCCACCTCACCACGCTGCACTCTACCTACATGTGGTTGCATAGCATAGTCTCTATAGGACTCTATAACAGCTTAGAGTATACTTCACTAAAACAGTTCAGACACCAACAGCCACTTGCGATTATACTCACAAACAGAATCCCTCTCACTGAAGTCCAAGGTAGCTCTGATGACAAAAGAGAACAGCTGGAGAGATCCAAGGATAAAATGGCCACCCCACTGGAATTGTAGTACTCTGGTAGCAATCAGTGATGGGCTCCCCACAGTAGCTGGGTGTTCCAGAGAGGTTGTGTGCTATTAGGCTTCTGCCTGGCTGCCCTCACACCAGTTCTGACAGTGGAAGGCCACTCACCTAGCTGCAGAAAACTTGCCCAACTACCTCTGCCTCACTGGGTGTGGCATCATTTTGTTGCTGAGGGAGGGGAGCTGAGGAACTTACCTGAGCATGTACAGGAACCAAGAAAGTTGTAAAAAAAAAGAAGTTAAAAAGGCCTTTATCTGCTTTGAACATGGTGAGAAAATGGGCACTGCACTCCACTTGAACTTGCTGTCCTTGGCAAATTTGAAGACCATTTAAATTCATTCCGTGCAGAGTGTACAGGGAGTCTCTTGAAGTTAGGTCTCTGGGAGCACCTTAGGAGAGAAATCTTGGTTCTATCTTCTGGGACCAAAGGCCCCTTCTCTGGTTTTATGTGCTGCCATATTATGTCAATGATGTCATGACCCAAACCCACTTTCGTACAAATGCTAGCTCATCCCTACTAGTAAGTGGTACCATCCTTGAAAAAACTCACTTTCAAAACAGGGCCCCTGGTCTGAATGTATTTTCTGTGGACAGCCATAAGGAAGGCAGAAATGCTTTCATGTGGTCTTGGCAACCTGACTGTGGGACAGTACTGCCACTGCAAACTTGGTAAAGTTGTCCACCATGACTAGACTGCATCTGTCTTCTGACATGCCAAGTATAAAAAATATAATGGTCAGTGGGGAAGACATGCGGAATTCAAGTGTGGACTGTCTGAGCTGCTGAGGGAGGACAGCTGAGGAACCTATCTTGTTGGTGCATGTCAATGAACCAAGGAAAATGGGGGAAATTAAGGGGCCTGTGTCTGCATCTAAGCATAGTGAGTAAATGGGCACTCTAATACACTGGGAATCGTAGCAAGTTGCCCCATGTACAGGAAAGACATACAGATGCAGTAATAATACCAACAGAGTGAAGTAAGCTTTTATATATGTAGTCCAACTTTGTTGAGCTGTCTAGTGATTCATGTAGACAATAATAGCATTGGATAATTAAAACACATTAAATCATGCAGAAACATGGTTATAGGATACATATTGTTTTACAGAATATACAGTAGATGTGTAGAGGCATTACAATAATGAATGGAGACCCTAGTTCCTGCTTTTCCAAGTGCTTTGAGTTGAATAAGCAGAACAGTAACAGGGCTGGCAACACAGAGTGAAGCACAGAAAGGACACATGTACACACAGGCTCATGTTGCAAATGGGAAACCTCTAACAGGTGCAGTATCCCTGGGCTTTCACCAGGTTTGTTGGCTTTGATGCACATACAATTTATGTACTGTGTATATTTTGGGAAACACTGAATTTGCTAGACACTCCTGAGAATTTTGTGGAGTCGATCCCAATAATCTTCTATGGTTCTATGGTTTCCTGAGCATCTCCAGCTTTAAAACATATTTCCACTTTTGCAGTCAAATTTAAGAAATCCCTACTATATGTTTGTTTTGTCACTGCAAGCTTTTGAACAGTGTCAGAGTGAGTCTGCCCCAAGTCTGTCCTCATTAACATGCAATGCAAGTAGCCCAGCTTCTAAACCTTTAACCTTTTGTTAGGACAGACAGTGTTGACATCTAGTTACACGTGGTAATAAAGATATGCCTGCACAGTACAGACAGAGTTAACAACCCCGTAAACAAAGGGACTACTTATGATTTTTCCTTGCTGGAGAATCCAGTAACATCTAGATTGAAGAAGCAATGCAGAAAGGGAAAGAAGTCAGGAGGAGCTTGCTTACACTAGAATTTTCTGTGGTCAACAGGGTAACAGCTGCCTGATTGGACGCTGGCACTCCTTGTGATCTCCGTGGCCATCTTGGGTCAGGGCAGTGTCTATTTAAGACACTGGCTCCTGGGTTTGGTGCGCAATTTGCAAGTGGTTAGTGTAGGGACAGATTCCCAGTCTGGAAGGGAGAGTGTTCAGAGATAGCAAAAGGCTCCAGGGGAGTAGGGACAGTGCAGGGACTTGTCTTTCCTTGGTTCAGGGAGCCTCCCATTCGGGTGTGGACAGCTAGGCCGCATTCCCAATACTCGTTGCAGAAGTTGTCGGCATCATTTCAACATTCATAAATCACCGGGACCAGATGGCTTGCATCCGAGGGTACTTAGGGAACTCAGTCAGGTGATTGCTAGACCATTGTTCCTAATTTTTACAGACAGTCTATTGACTGGAATGGTACCAGCTGATTGGAGAAAAGCCAATGTACCACCAATATTTAAAAAGGGCCCAAAAAACATCCCTGGGAATTACAGACCAGTTAGCTTAACATCAATAGTATGTAAACTCTTGGCGGGGATGATAAGGGACTATATACAAGATTTTAGTAATAAGAATGATATCATTAGCAGTAATCAGCATGGATTCATGAAGAATCGTTCTTGCCAAACCAATCTGTTAACCTTCTATGAGGAGGTGAGTTGCCATCTAGATAAAGGAAGGTCCGTAGATGTGGTGTATCTGGATTTTGCAAAAGCATTTGACACAGTTCCCCATAAACGTTTACTGTACAAAATAAGGTGCGTTGGCATGGACCATAGGGTGAGTACATGGATTGAAAACTGGCTACAAGGGCGTGTTCAGAGGGTGGTGATAAATGGGGAGTACTCAGAATGGTCAGGGGTGGGTAGTGGGGTTCCCCAGGGTTCTGTGCTGGGACCAATCCTATTTAATTTGTTCATAAACGACCTGGAGGATGGGATAAACAGTTCAATCTCTATATTTGCAGACGATACTAAGCTAAGCAGGGCAATAACTTCTCCGCAGGATGTGGAAATCTTGCAAAAAGACTTGAACAAATTAATGGGGTGGGCGACTACATGGCAAATGAGGTTCAATGTAGAAAAATGTAAAATAATGCATTTGGGTGGCAAAAATATGAATGCAATCTATACACTGGGGGGAGAACCTCTGGGGGAATCTAGGATGGAAAAGGATCTGGGGGTCCTAGTAGATGATAGGCTCAGCAATGGCATGCAATGCCAAGCTGCTGCTAATAAAGCAAACAGAATATTGGCATGCATTAAAAGGGGGATCAACTGCAGAGATAAAACGATAATTCTCCCGCTCTACAAGACTCTGGTCCGGCCGCACCTGGAGTATGCTGTCCAGTTCTGGGCACCAGTCCTCAGGAGGGACGTACTGGAAATGGAGCGAGTACAAAGAAGGGCAACAAAGCTAATAAAGGGTCTGGAGGATCTTAGTTATGAGGAAAGGTTGCGAGCACTGAACTTATTCTCTCTGGAGAAGAGACGCTTGAGAGGGGATATGATTTCAATTTACAAATACTGTACTGGTGACCCCACAATAGGGATAAAACTTTTTCGCAGAAGAGAGTTTAATAAGACTCGTGGCCACTCATTACAATTAGAAGAAAAGAGGTTTAACCTTAAACTACGTAGAGGGTTCTTTACTGTAAGAGCGGCAAGGATGTGGAATTCCCTTCCACAGGCGGTGGTCTCAGCGGGGAGCATTGATAGCTTCAAGAAACTATTAGATAATCACCTGAATGACCGCAATATACAGGGATATGTAATGTAATACTGACACATAATCACACACATAGGTTGGACTTGATGGACTTGTGTCTTTTTTCAACCTCACCTACTATGTAACTATGTAACTATTCCACTACTACAGGTTTGTAAGTGGTTCTGGTCGGCTGTACCCACCCGCCGGGTCTAATTGTGCATTGTTGGGACTTTCTTAACATACTGTACTCATTCACCTCGGCCTATGTGTGTGTTCACTGCTAGCCGACGCACCACACTGCACCCTGTTCACATGTTGCAAATTTTAGATATATTTTTTTAGGTTATGCTGTATGATGTCACTTTTACTCCTTCTCTCCTTCTCCGCTTCTCTGCTTAACATCCAATTGCAATTGTCCACATCACGCTGGCAGAGACGTGGACTCCCAAAGAAGCACCCTGCCTCCTGCACGCAAAAGACAAAAAACAGAAGACTCTGGACTTGAAGATCACAAATTTAGCTGAGTAAAAGGAAAATTTAGGTTGTTTTGTTTTATTATTTTTAATAGTAGAAATTAGGTAGGGGGAGAGGTGTGTGTGGCAAGCGACAGGCTGAAGTGGGGCTTCAAACAAATAATTTTTTGCAACTCTGTTGTAAAGTTTGTTGATTGGAGCTCCTACCAGTGACAGTACTACCTGTTTCAAACTGATCATGCCAAGCTGCCATGCAGACCACTTAAATATTGCCCATGTCATGATGACCCTCCATGATTAAAAGAACTGAAACCCAATAAATGAAAGGGTCAGTTCAGGCACAGTAATGCTGTGTACACACGGGCGGACTTTCCAACCGGACTGGTCTGACGGACCGAATCCGGCGGACAATCTGACCGTGTGTGGTCTGCATCGGATTTCCGACGGACCGCTTCGGTCGGAAATCTGACGGACTTTAGATTTGAAGCCTGCTTCAAATCTTTACGTTGTAACTCCGCCTGAATCATTTCCTAACTGAAAGTCCGTTCGTCTGTATGCTGGTCCGATGGACCAGATACGACGCAAGGGCAGGGTACTGCATCTCGCGCTCGCTGCAATAGGAAAAACAAACTGTCCTATTGCGGTGAGGGGGAGGCGGCGATGTCCCTTAGGTCTGGTCTGGATTTTAAGGGGACCCCCCTATGCCGAAAAAATGGCGTGGGGTCCCCCCAAAATCCAGACCAGACCCTTATGCGAGCACGCAGCCCGGCCGGTTAGGAAAGGGGGTGGGGACGAGCAAGTGCCCCCCCCTCCTGAACCATACCAGGCCGCATGCCCTCAACATGGGGGGGTGGATGCTTTGGGGGAGGGGACAAGGGCCTCTTCCCGACAACCCTGACCATTGGTTGTCGGGGTCTGCGGACGGGGGGCTTATCGGAATCCGGGAGCCCCCTTTAATAAGGGGGCCCCCAGATCCCAGCCCCCCACCCTATGTGAATGAGTATGGGGTACATCGTACCCCTACCCATTCACCTAGGGAAAAAGTGTCAATAAAAAAACACACTAAACAGGTCTTTAAAGTAATTTATTAGACAGCTCCGGGATCTTCTTCCGACTTCGGGGGTCTCTTCGGCCTCTTCTCCCGATGTCCGGTTATTCTCTGCTCTCTCCGGCCTCTTCTCCCGATGTTCGGTTCTTCTCCCGGTGTTCGGCCTCTTCTCCCACTCTCCGGTTCTTCTGCCGGGCTCCTCCGCTATCTTCTGCTCTTTTGCTAGCGGTGGCCCAGACTTCTGCGTCGTCTTCTCTTCTTCCGATGTTGACACGACGCTCTCTCCCGCTGTAATGATGTGTGAGTGGTGCGCGATGACTTATATAGGTGGTGACTCCGCCACCTTATAACGTCACAGTCCAGGGGCATGATGGGACTGTGACATCATAAGGGGGCGTGGTCAACATCACCCGGTGACCATGCCCTATTATGACCTCACAGTCCCAGCATGCCCTGGACTGTGACATCATAAGGGGGCAGGGTCACGCCTATATAAGTCATTACGGAGCGCTCACACACCATTACAGCGGGAGAGAGCGTCGTGTCAACATCGGAAGAAGAGAAGAGGGGAGGAGACGACGCAGAAGTCCGGGCCACCGCTAGCAAAAGAGCGGCAAAAGAGCAGAAGATAGCGGAGGAGCCCGGCAGAAGAACCGGAAAGCGGAAGCAGAGGCTGAACACCGGGAGAAGAACTGAACATAGGGAGAAGAGGCTGGAGAGAGCAGAGAAGAACCGGACATCGGGAGGAGAGGCCGAAGAGACCCCCGAAGTCGGAAGAAGACCCCCGGAGCTGTCTAATAAATTACTTTAAAAACCCTGTCTAGTGTGTTTTTTTTATTGACACTTTTTCCCTAGGTGAATGGGTAGGGGTACGATGTACCCCATACTCATTAACATAGGGTGGGGGTCCGGGATCTGGGGGCCCCCTTATTAAAGGGGGCTCCCGGATTCCGATAAGCCCCCCGCCCGCAGACCCCGACAACCAATGGTCAGGGTTGTCGGGAAGAGGCCCTTGTCCTCATCAACATGGGGACAAGGTGCTTTGGGTGGGCCCCGCAGGGTGCCCCGCTCCCCCAAAGCACCCACCCCTCCATGTTGAGGGCATGCGGCCTGGTACGTTTCAGGAGGGGGGGCGCTCGCTCGTCTCCATCCCCTTTCCTGACCGGCCAGGCTACGTGCACGGATAGGGGTCTGGTCTGGATTTTGGGGGATCCCACGCCGTTTTTTCGGCGTAGGGGGTTCCCCCTAAAATCCAGACCAGACCTAAGGGCCTGGTATACCCTGCGACGGGGCTCGCAAGGTGTCAATCTCGCCGATAAAAGGGGCGAGATTGACTTCCTTTCCTAGTCCCGTTGTCCCCGAGTCACGTTCAAAATGAACGGACTTGTTCGTGTGTGGGCAAGTCCGTTCATTTGGAAAGTCCGCCGTAACTCCGTCAAGAAATAGGTCCGCCGGAAAATCCGGTCATGTGTAGGCAAGGCCATCCGTAGTCCGGTCGTGTGTAGGCAAGTCCGTTCGTAAAAAAAAGTCCAGCAGAAGTCCGTCGGACCAGTCCGGTCGAAAAGTCCGACTGTGTGTACACGGCATAAGGCTGTGGAGGAAAAGGGTATATGATCCTGGATGTTCTCCAGCCAGGAAAATAAGGCCGGCTTTATCTGCCTTGCTGCAGAAGCCCACAGTGTGTTGTGAAAGTAAGCAGTTTCAGTACACTGTGCAAGACAAACAGTAAGGCCAGAGTTCAGCTTTAAGTTTTCACAAAGTGTACTGGGTTATAGTTGCTGCGCTACACCTGAAGGAGCTGCTGGAAATTTACCCAGGTTCTTTCCCAGTGGATTGCCCCACAGATAGGCACACACTCAGTCAATCTTCTCCTTAAAAAGCAGTCTAGGGGTGTTGTTTTTATTGTTTTTATTTTTGGAGTAACTGGGATAGGGTTGAGGGAATTAAGTAGGATACTCCAAAAACAGAACTATTTACAGAAACTTCTTTCTGAAAAGCTGAAGCAGAAGACCTTGCTTACAGCAAACCGTGGACTTTGCTTTGCAGTGGAAACATTTAAATGCAATGACTTTATTCTTTAGAGTAGGGGTATTGAATTAAATTTTACGGAGGTCTGATCAGCCAAATTTTCTTCCAGCAAAGGTTGCGAAGACTCTCACATCACCCACCCCCACCTCACATCACAAATCCCCCCCCCCCCCCCACACACACACACACACAGACAGTGGTGTGCTCTGCCCCCTTCACATCATCTGCCCCCCTTCACATCCTCTGCAGGAAAAGACCCAGAAGCCCTTTGTCTCAGAGTATTTATACAGACTCTCAGCAGCCTTCAGGACCATCCTCCCTGGGATTGGCCAGGGCTGTATACACATTTATGCTGTCATTTGCATTACCCCACACCTATGTTCCAGAGAAGTTTTTAGCTCTCTGCAGAGGGTGCAGTCAAATTACCAGCAGCTGAAACACTGAGCAGACCTAATTGTAAAATATGTGATGTGGCCCTCGTACTGAAAAGTTTGAAGACCCCTGATCTAAAGAATACATAAGCTGAGGTTACCTTCAGTGAAAGATCAGTAGATCCATAGATATAAACTGAATACCTGAAGTTATATGTAGATATGTTTCTAGATGCAGAATAACATCTTGAGCTCCTAAAGCTAGATACAGAAATTCACAATCAGGCTGCCAAAAGATCTTTCCAACTTTCCAAAATTGTGATACATGCATGTTTCTGCTTCTAGAGGTGACGGTAAGCAGAGACTCCTTGGTGCCAACGAGTCACACGTGAATGGTGACACCAATTTGTGCAAGAGCTGACCCATCAATCAGCAATTATTTGAAGGAAGCAGGCTGTCTGCTTTATACTAAGAGCCACTTTCCAGTTGTGTAGACCCGCAAACATGAGTAAAGAGATATGGGGGTTTCTTTACTAAAGAGGGCAAAATGAGTCACAATTCTGCAGAGAAACCAAATAGCTTCTGACCTCAGCTTGTTTAACCGCTTGCCAACCAGCGCACACAGATGTAGGTCGGCAGAATGGCACAGGCAGGCAAATGGGCGTACAGGTACGTCCCTTTAAATTTGCCGCCTTTCGGGCATGCGCACCCGCCGCACACCGGGGGAGCGTGCCCGCGGGTCCCGGGAACTCGATGCTCTCCGGCGGCCCGCGATTGCGGTGTGGTGAGGAAGAACGGGGAGATGCCTATGTAAACAAGGCATTTCCCCATTCTGCCTTGTGTCATGACAGAGATTACAGCTCCCTGTAATCGGGAGCAGTGATCGCTGTCATGTCGTAGGTAGCCCCCCCCCCCTCCCCACAGTTAAAATCACTCCCTAGGACACACTTAACCCCTTGATCGCCCCTAGTGTTAACCCCTTCCCTGCCAGTGTCATTTACACAGTTAGCAGTGCATTTTTATAGCACTGATCGATGTATAAATGACAATGGTCCCAAAATAGTGTCAAAAGTGTCCGATGTGTCCGCCATAATGTCAGTCATGATAAAAATTGCAGATCACCGCCATTACTAATAAAAAAAATAATAATAATAATAAAAATGCCATAAAACTATTCCCTATTTTGTAGACGCTATAACTTTTGTGCAACGTTTTTTGTGCAAACTAATCAATATATGCTTATTGCGATTTTTTTACCAAAAATATGTAGAAGAATACATATGGGCCTAAACTGAGGAAAAAACTTAGTTTTTTATATATTTTTGGGTGATATTTATTATAACAAAAAGTAAAAAATATTGCTTTTTTTTTCAAAATTTCGCTCTTTTTTTGTTTATAGCGCAAAAAATGAAAATCGCAGAGGTGATCAAATAGCACCAAAAGAAAGCACTATTTGTGGGGGAAAAAAAGGGCAAAATTGTCGCTCTTTTTTTGTTTATAGTGCAAAAAATAACATAAATTTTGTTTGGTTACAACGTTGCACGACCGCGCAATTGTCAGTTAAAGTGACACAGTGCCGAACCGCAAACAATGGCCCAGTCATTCAGCAGCCAAATCTTCCGGGGCTAAAGTGGTTAATTAAGCTTTAGCAATACAACCTGGAAGCTGATTGGTTTCTCCGCAGAATTGTGACTAATTTTGCCCTCTCTAGCTTTAGCAAACAAACCCCATGGTCTCATGTTTCTTGGACTATAGTGTGTCCTCTGACTCCTCTCAACAGCTCCTGCAAAGCTTAAAGGAGATCAAAAATGTAATTTGATGCAATCTAGTCCTGACCCTCAATTTTTAAAATAGCACCTTTTAAATGATTTTATCTGTTCCCACCCCCTACCACCCCCTGCCACCAATGGGCAAAAATGTAATTTCTTTTTTTGCTGCCTCCCAGGATACTTAGATATCTCAGGAGGCATTACCTTTCATTCATGTAAACAGATGCCAGACATGTGCAAAGAACTGCCTTTACACCCCCCCCCCCCCCTCAATGGTGTAAACAACAAAGGTGGTGGCGCAGGACAGGACCTGAAGTATGATGAGAGCAGGGCATGTCTAAAGGATAACGGTGGATCACTATGGGCTTGTAATTATATTACTGCACATAGCTCCCAACTGTCCCTGATTTTGAGGGACTGTCCCTGATTTGGAGCAATGTCCCTCTGACCCTCATTCCTCCTCATCTGTCCCTCATTTTGGTCTGATCTATATAGATGTATATAAAATGCACTTTTTATCTATCAAAAAGTGTTTTCCAGCACTAAACCTTTCATCTGATTTCTAAATTGCTGCATTTGTAAATTCCAAAAGCCAGTATAAAGGAATAGTAGTGGTAAAAAAAAAAAACAAACAATTATGGATTCAACCAATCTTGTTTTTTTTTGTAAAATTCTCCTTTAAGAGGGCGTGGCAGGGGGTGTGTCCTTTGCCTGCATACTTTTGCTGATAGGTGTCCCTCATTCCCATCTCAAAAAGTTGGGAGGTATGACTGCAGCATATGAACAAAAAAAGGTAAGCGACGAAAACAAACGTTTCTTTGTTGAATTTAGTCACAAATGTTCAGAGGTGACCAGAAAAGAGAAAAAAATAGTAAACACTGATCACAGTTTGTACACTTTAAGGCTCAGCACCCCTTATTCTTTCATTACCCTAGGCACAGGCCCACAAATGCCATTATGGTAAATACAGTCCTGCTGAGAGATAAAAATATGAGTGGCCAGGAAGACTCTAACCATTGAAGACTATCCCCCTTAAAGAACATGACTATGGCATTAACTATGGTTTGTAACCTGCTATTCCAATAACCCCACCCCTCACGCTAATGACCACACAACCCTTAAATGGAGTAAATTGGCCATAGCAGCAGTTTTATTAACCAAATATAAATATAAAATAATTACCATATTAATTAACATAATAACCTTTTTAATATAACATCCAGTTTTATCACAAAAATGGAGCACAAGGTCCCAATAGGCATAACCCAGAACTGTACCTGCTAGTCACTTCTCAGGCCTCCAGTTGCGGAACCCCCGACTCAGAGACATCTAGCAGGTACCCATATACCAACTGGGAGCCATACCTCAGACTGGTCCCTACACCATGCTTTTTTGATGTGCCCATATGACCTAAAAAGGACCTTGCGCCCCACCAAGTGCCGCAACCAACCACCTTGGTCGCTCCATACCCCCACCAAATCACACACAATGTCCACTAAAATTGTAGGGCGGGCGGGTGGCAAGTTCCTTACCCTCTCTCCTCGTGGTAAGTGTGTGCCCTCCCCTTCCTTTCAGTTGCACTTCCTATCCCACGCA
Organism: Lithobates clamitans; assembly: GCA_037952925.1. Classification (NCBI taxonomy): domain Eukaryota; kingdom Metazoa; phylum Chordata; class Amphibia; order Anura; family Ranidae; genus Lithobates; species Lithobates clamitans. Next base: position 3,201,533 of record JBBGZY010000996.1, on the reverse strand, counting down.
GAACTGCCAGCCCTGCTAGCTGTGCCCCCCACACTCAACTCCCCGTACAAGCCCCATTAACCCCTATCATACTGGCCCCGCGCTGAATTACCTTTGGTAATGCTCCGGGCCTCTCTTTAGAGTTTTATGGAAGGTCCGTTTAAAAAAAAAACATAAAACCAATCCCGAATCAGTTTCCATTTAAATACTATTTTTACATGTAGATAAGTTATAATTTATAGTAGTGAAAGAATCAGACCCAGCTGGGTATAATTCACAGAAATAGAGTATAATTTATGCACACAATATAAAGACGCAGTCAAGAATGTACATATGATTAGGCCTTGATTAGCATATTTATTTTTCTCTTTCTATTCTTCGTGGTAAAAAAATATATTTCCGTGTTATGGAAATTTTATTCCATAAGTTGTCTGAACAGAAACTCAGCTGTATGCAAGAAAATAGGTTCTGCAATACCCCAACCTACAATTACATATTTGAAGTAACTTTGTTGCCAAGATAAAGTTTCAAGTTAAAGCTGAACTCCAGTTTTACCTTCAGTCTTGCAGTTTGCAGTTTACCTTCAGTCTTGCAGGAGGCTCCGCTCCTGTACTGAAATTACTTACTCTGATTTCTCTGCACACTGTGAGCTTCTCAGTTGCAGCAAGTCAGACAGCACCTGCCTCATTTTCTGGCTGGAGGATATCCAGCATCATCAAGCCCCTTCCCCAAAATGTTCCTGGCCCTCTCCAGTCAGCGGATTTCAGTTCTTTCAGTCATGGAGGCTCAGTATCATAGGTGGGCAATTCCTAGGGAAGTATGTATGCAACTTCCAGACTGACATCAACCTGAGAGGAGTACTGAGGTAGGGTGCTGTCATGTTTTCAGAAAGCGATGTAGCACCCGGATGGCCCTTGCCACCAACTATGATCTTCCTGCTTTGCACAGAAAAGCACAGAGTACGAGGGATGACATCAGTGGTTCTAAAATAAGATATGTAATAAAAGAAAAAGGTTTTATTAAAAAAACATATTAGCAAGTTGATGAGGGGGCAAAGGAGGAACCAGGGAAAACAAAATTTAAGCAGATTAAACTTCAGCCTTAAAGCGGAGTTCCGGGCTTTTTTTTTGTTTATGAAAAGTCAGCAGCTATACTTTTTGACACTTATCTATTCAACAATCCAGCAATGCGGCCACAAGGAGCCCCGCTGCTCTCCCCCTCCTCTCCTCGGCACCTTCATTAAAACTGTGGGCACCCAGCCGTGACAGCTTGCGGCTTCACGGCCCGGGCGCACACAGCGCATGTGCGAGTCGCTCTGCACTCTCCTAGTGGACAGGCAATCAAAGACCTGTTACGTGTCCCAGAAGATTGCAAAGAGGGAGGGGCCACCTAGGGGGGAGAGGAGGAGTCGCCTCAAAACTATGCACCCTCCCCCCAAAAAAAATTACATGCCAAATGTGGCATGTAAGGGCGCGAGGAGTGCTTAAAGCGGAAATTCCACTTCATGCCTATAGATTGGTGAAAGGATCACTTTTATGAAAAACATCTTAAATTCATCGAATCTCCTTTAAAGTGAATTGATATTCTACTATATATTATTACCCCTTTATGACGGCCTTTCGCATATATGGGGGGGTCCAGTGGATGGGCCTTAACTTCCAGCTGCTGCATATATGCGCCGTTGTTCTGGAACATGTTCCATTGATTTCCCCAGAACTGTCATCGAGGGGTCACCAACAGCTTGTGATCAACTATAGACTTAGATAGAAAGCTGGCAGGACGGGCTCCCAATGACGTCATCACTGTGTGGCCAACCTCAATGCCGCATGGACTGAAGCTCCCCTGCCAGCCTTGGGAGTCATGGCCCACTAAGGGTGGGCTCTTGGTAGTAGCAAGGGGTTAAACTTTTATATTCCTGCCTAGGGGAAGGGAAAATAAAGGCAAAAGAAAGAAACACTGGAAAAGCTTCTTATGTGCCCCTCTCTCATTTTGTTTAACTGGGGTTTTAAGTCCACTGACCTTGTTGTCAAACTCGGACAACTGGTATTCTATTATCCCGAGAAACAAATTTATTGGCTAGCAGGTGCGCTGTCATTGGGCAGGAAGATATCAACTGGTTTAGCTTAGCTAAAAAAAAAGGTGAAGCTGTATCAGAAAGGGGCACAATATGAAAGATTTTTCCACCCTTGCTTCAGCTGCCCTTCCGCTTGGAGGATCATGGTAATCCTTTTCCTCACTCAGAGTAGAAAAGTCAGCAGTGAAAGCTCTTATACAAAATCCCTGGATTTCACAGAGCGAATAACTTGTGTTTAATGGATGAACAAGTGATTATGACACGTGAGAACAACAAGCATGGAAGGCTTGGGCAGTCATGAAGGATGGCACAGAACACGTTTTGGCAAGCCCTGTACATGTTGATGGTGACAACACAAGCAAAAGATGCAATTAATAATGGTCTGTCTGTTGTCTCTAGGAAAGGCATTACTTTACATTCAGCCTTTATATTACAGAAATTACCCAGGGTAGAGAAAATATGCTCATGCAATTGAAGAGAACATACAGTATGTTGCCAGCACACCATGGATCCATACCAAACACCCCAAATATTTATTAACCGTTTCAGCCCCGGAAGATTTTACCCCCTTCCTGACCAGAGCACTTTTTGCGATTCGGCACTGTGTCGCTTTAAATGACAATTGCACGGTCCTGCGACCTTGCACCCAAACAAAATCCTTTTTTCCCCCACAAATAGTGCTTTCTTTTGGTGCTATTTGATCACCTCTGCGATTTTTATTTTTTGCGCTATAAACAAAAAAAGAGCGAAATTTTGAAAAAAAAAGCAATATTTTTTACGTTTTGCTATAATAAATATCCCCCAAAAATATATAAAAAAACTAATTTTTTCCTCAGTTTAGGCCGATATGTATTCTTCTACATATTTTTGGTAAAAAAAAATTGCAATAAGCGTATAATAATTGGTTTGCGCAAAAGTTATAGCGTCTACAAAATAGGGCATAGTTTTATGGCATTTTTATTATTATTTTTTTTTTATTAGTAATGGCGGCCATCTGCGATTTTTATTGTGACTGCAACATTATGGCGGACACATCGGACACTTTTGACACTATTTTGGGACCATTGTCATTTATACAGCGATCAGTGCTATAAAAATACACCGATTACTGTGTAAATGACACTGGCAGGGAAGGGGTTAAACACTAGGGGGCGATGAAGGGGTTAAGTGTGTCCTAGACAGTGATTCTGTGGGGGGGGATGGGCTTCCACTCACATGATAGAGATCACTGCTCCCGATGACAGGGAGCAGTGATCTCTGTCATGTCATAAGGCAGAACGGGGAAATGCCATGTTTACATAGGCACTTCCCCGTTCTACAGCTCCATGACACGATCGCCGGGACACCAGCGGACATCGAGTCCCGCGGGCACGGTCACTCTCTATGCGGCAGGCGCGCGCCTGCTAGCCCCGCCAATCAAAGGGGACATACGGGTACGCCCATTTGCCCACCACTGCCATTGTGCCGACGTATATCGGCGTGCAGCGGTCGGCAGGTGGTCAAAGTAATCACATCACAATTAGTGCAGGTGCCACATTTTGGGGCTAAAAAGGACCCTGTCATCACATGCCTAACAAAAGGGGTCCTGCTTGGCCCTAAAATGTTGTATCTACTCTAATTTTAATATAATCACTTTAATAAATATCTGGACTATATGATATGTTGTAGCGGTACCCTCTTGAGGGCTGCTGAGGGTTGTAGTCTGTCTGTCACCCTGCCCAGCCAGGCACACAGTTCTCATTCACCCTCAGGCAGAAAACCAGTCCTTGAACTTTGTTTTTATTTTTATTAAGGGGAATTAACTTGGATGGGGATGGGATATTCATGAGATGCCCAAACGGATTTGCAGAACAATATACATGGGACCAACTATATTCAACTCAGGTATATACAACTCCAATCTTCAACTAGTAGAATGTGTTTTGGGGTGTGATTCTAAATATGCCAATGCTGTGTGTGAGAAATATCCTATTATTAAATACTTATTTTCCAAAAAACATGTGGCAAAACAATGAAGTCTTCAAAAGACTCACCGTGCCTCGTAAAAAATATGTTGGGGTGTTTGCTCTCCAAAATGTGGTAATTTTTGGGTGATTCTACTGCCCTGGTACTCTAGGGCCTCCAAAATTGTGATAGACAGTCAGGAAATTAGATGGGTAATTTATGGCCCTACAATGCCTGAAGGTGCTCATTGGACTTTGGGCCCCCCCAAGCATCTAAGCTGTGAAAAACTCTCACACATGTGGTATCCCCAGACTTGGGAGAAAAACCAGAATGTGTTTTGGGGTGTAATTATAAGTACAGTAATACCTCGGATTGCGAGCAACGCGGTTTACGAGCGTTTCGCAATACAAGCTATTATTTTTTTAAAATCCTGACTCGGTTTGCGATCGTTGTCTTGCAAGACAAGCAGGATTGAGGCCAATGGGGTGTGCAGTACCGCATTTGGCCAGACATGCGGGGGCGCTGGGGACACTCGGAGCTGCTCGGATGCAGTCGGAGCAGCTCAGAGACACTCAGAAATACTCCGAGTGTTTTCAAGTGTCTCTGACGCCCCCCCACCTCTGGCTACATGCGGTACTGTATACAATAGCAGTCACTGTAGAACAAATTATCTGAGTTTCCATTGACTCCTATGGGGAAACCTGCTTTGATATATTAATCCAAGTCACCACTGTATGCTTGTGCTGTGTGTGAGAAATAACTTGTTAAAATTACAACTTTGAAAAAGTGAAAAGAAAAACTAATATTATTTCTTTTCTTAATTTTCCAAAAACTCGTGACAAAAAAAATTACAACTTCAAAAAACTGACCATGCCTCTTACTAAATAGCTTGGTCTGCCTGCTTTCCATACAGAGGTCATTTGGGGGGTACTTCTACTGTCCTGGCATTTTGGAGCCTCAAGAAATGAGATCGGCATTCATTACATTAGGATTGATCAATTTTCAAATACTGTACATCTACCATAGTTTGTAGACTCTATAACTTTCACACAGACTACATAATATACGATGATTTGGGTTATTTTTAGCAGAATACATTTTGGCCTACATTTTGGCCTACACAATTGCTAAATTGTATAACAAAAACGTATTTTAAAAAAATATTCAGTATTTTTTCCAAATTTTTTGTATTTTTTCGCTTATTTAACAAAAAGATTAAAAAAATACAATGGTGAATAAATATCACCAAAAGAAAGCTCCATCTGTCTCAAAAAATGATAAAAAAATTTAATTTGAGTACAATTTTGCATGACTGAGTAATTATCATTTAAAGTATAACAGAGGGGCACGGCCAACGACCGTGATGTCAGGACGCAAGTTGCTTGAGCTCCGTCCGTGCCGCACTTATCCTCACCTGATCCTACAGACCCATCAGCTCTTCAGGGGCCCCTTCTGTCCCCACAGCCTCATGAGATTCTAGAGCCCACCAGGCGATGGTGAAACAGGGCCGGTCGATGGAAGACGCCCCGGGATTCATGCCACCGATGCCGACATGCAGGCAGAAGCAAGATGGCGTCAGCCGGCATTCTTCACACAAACACAGCCAGTCATCCTCTTCCTCCTCCGCAGCGCAGCAGCTCTCAGGGAAGGGTGAGACACAGCGTCCCCCCGCTTCTAGCCCGGAGGATCCCCTCCTATTCCTCCCTGCTGAGGACACAGATCGTGCCACCCCTAATGCAGGCAATGCTGACACAGGCCCTGTAGAACCGACCCTGGCACAGATCATGGAGGCCATTTATCACAGCCATGCTTCCCTCAAAACACAAATGGACTCTATTAAAACTGACCTATGCTTCCTAAAACAGGATGTGCACAACCTCTGGTACAGAGTGTCTAATGCTGAACAACGCATTGGAGAGCTGGAAGGCCTCAGTTAGAGAGCTGCATCAAGCTCAGGGTTAGACCACTGACAAGCTTACTGACATGGAAGATCGTCTAAGACGTAATAATCTGCGCTTTCTGGGGTTCCCGGAGGGTTCCGAGGGAAAGTCCCCTGAGACATTTATGGAAGGATGGCTGACATCCACTTTTGGTGCCTCCACTTTTTCACCACTATTCGCCATTGAACAAGCTCATAGAGTTCCTTTACCCCCTTTGCCCTCTGGGGGCCCACCGCGTGCCATGCTTATTAACCTACTGCACTTCAGGGACAGAGAAGCGGTTCTCAGAGCTGCCCGAGAGAAAAGCCGTGTATCCTTTAATGGTAATGAAATCACCATCTTCCCAGACTTCTCAGTAGCTACACAAAAACAGAGGGCTACCTTCTTAGCTATTAAAGAAGGCTGAGGGACCTCCAACTACCTATAGTGTGCTATATCCTGCACGGCTCAATCATCAGGGCAAGGCCTATTTTTTTACTGATCCTAAGGACGCAGTGCACTGGGTGGATACCCTAGGGCAGAGATATGCAATTAGCGGTCCTCCAGCTGTTGCAGAACTACAAGTCCCATGAGGTATAGCAAGACTCTGACAGCCACAAGCATGACACCCAGAGGCAGAAGCATGATGGGACTTGTAGTTTTGCAACAGGGCCTCCGGATCCACAAAACCAGGTCTCCTCCTCGCTGAATGTGAAAGCCTTACAAATGGATCTCTCTACCTCCTGTTTGACACACCCCATTTGGCTTATGTTGCCGGGGGGAGAGTGCCACAATGCCTTCCCATCCTCCTTCTCACTCCTCTCCATGAGAAGCTGGGTACACCTACCAACATCTTGCCATTTATTGCCTTGAAGTCCTTTCACCCTGGATGACTATTACCTCCACATCCTTGTTCCCCCCTTCTTGTTCATTTTCCATCTTTTTTGAAAATTTTCACCACCCTGGAACACTCTTTCTAGGATTTGGATCGATCAACACTTCATGCCCTCTGCGGACACAGATGGACGCATATTGCTACGGACTTTCTTTCACACCATCTGGTTTGTTGGTGGTGGGACCTTACCGTGACTCCCCTGCTTTGCAGTTCTGGTTTCGATAACAAAGCTCTCATGTATTTGGGTTTGGGAGCCCGGAGGGTTAGGGTGGTTTTGGATGTTTTGGGACTGTTTTTTTTTTTATATGGCCTTTTTTTCCTTGTTTTTCTCATACATATCCAGCAGCCTATTCGGCCATCTTGGTATCTAGTTCGTACTTGCAGAGATCGCATTACTCTCTGTGACAAACAAACTATGCATATTTCTTTTTACCTCTCAGGGTATATGGATCTATGCAGCAAGGTTTTGGATCTACTGTTCTTTGAGAGTTGTGTACTGATGACTATGCTTAATACTTGCTTATGGCTACATTACGCCTGATTTCTTGGAATGTTAGGGGGCTTAACTCCAAAGTGAAACATTCTCTGATGTTTGAATATTTGACCAGGCATAACATGCATGTGATCCTCCTACAGGAAACCCATCTCCAGGGCTCCAGGGTTTTGGCCCTTAAAAGCTCTAAAATAGCGTATGCCATTCACTCCACATATTCAACATATGCTAGAGGTACATCTATCCTTATAACCAAATCAGCTCCTGTCACAATTAAACACATCAAACTAGATCCGGGTCTCTTATTTATAACCTTAGTGCTTGAACTCCTTTGTAAACCGTATACAATCACTAGCCTGTATGTTTCACCACCCTTTACTAAACAATTCTTTGAGCGAGTAATGGGCACGATCCTGGAAATCGCAGAGGGCCCCTTATTGATAGTGGGTGACTACAACACAGTCCTTCACAGCTCCATTGATAGGATCCGATGCTCTGCATCGCTGCCCACACCCTTAGGCACCTTTCTGATTCAATTTGACCTGGTGGAGGCCTGCAGGAAACACGCGGACGTTAGAGAATACTTGTGCCACTCTGACTCTCACAGTACACTGTCAAGCATTGATCTATGTTTGGTCTCGTCAGCTATGCTTAATATGGTGTCTGAGGTCAAGTACCTCCCAGGAGCGATGTCTGATCACTCTCCTTTGATGATGGACCTTGCTATAGGAACACCTTCCTCTTATCGAATATGGAGGTTGAGTCCACTATGGCTGGCTGACCAGGCTGTTGTTGATCAGAGCCTGGCCGAAATGAAATCCTATTGAATAACCAACAAACAGAGAGCCTCCATCCCTCTGGTGTGGGATGCCTTTAAAGCCACCACGTGCGGCTCTTTTGCTGTAACTATTGGGCAGGCCCGTAAGGCATCTCAGACCAGACTGGTGGACGCAGAAAGGTAACTCAGGGATGCTGAGACCGCATACTCTACATCTCCTACTCCTGAAACACATGCTGTTTGGAGACACAGGGCTAGAGAATTGGATCTGGTGCTCCTGGAACACACACAAAAAAAGTTGCTGTATCGGAATCAGCAGCTTTTTGAGTTCAGCGACAAGAACAGTCACCTGCTAGCATATCTTTCCAGACCTGACTATCAGCCGTGCAACATTCGGAGAATTAGGACTTGTGCAGTACTTCTAAAATGGAACACAGATTTTCGCATTCTCAAGGCACTGTGCCTAGAATGTAAATCTATATTCAGAAAGGGGTTAAAGTGTATCTAAATTTAAAGTGTATCTAAAAGCAAACCTTTTTTTCATTTTGGATATAGCTGGGAAGGGTTCAAACATTCAAGAGTTTTCCTTTTACTATCTGTCCCGTAGTCACAAAAGAAGTCAAACTAAGGCAGGCCATATACTCCTGCTGAAACGGCCGAGATTCGAACCGTGTATGGCCCGCCTAAGTCTCTTCAAAGTGAGGGAAACGCACTTCTTACACAGTTATCACAGGTGTCCCATTGAAAAATGTCCCCTTATTGTTCTGGTGACAATTAAACATTTTGTCATTTTAATCTTTTTTCGGTCCCAGTGACAATGGTCACCCGGTCAAACCTCACTAGCAGGACACAAAAGGCAATAAAAACCTGACAGGCGTTCTAAACCTTTGCCACTTTTTCCAAACCTAAAAAAAGTTTCTTTTATACTTTACTGCAAACTGACTGCACTCTTAACTTACTTTACTTGACTTATTATGCCACAATACATACTTAATTTTAATTTTGTATCATAGATATACTCTTTAAGCCCTGGCTAATTTTAGAAAAAGCACTCTGAATGTCATTTTTAGGTGTTTTGCTGGCATATGTTTCTGCTGTTAACATGTCTAGTATCAAAATACATCTTTTTCTTAGCGGTAAATGAAAAAGAGAAATCCCAAACTAAAAACAAAAAAAAACATCATGTAACAAAACATCTCTATATGAATAATGTGTTCTTCAAATTTGTGCAAATTCATGCAATCCAATCACAATCCAATCCAATTTGCATACATTTTGAAAGACAAAAAATTCACACAGAGACTTGTTACATCACAATTTCTATTTGATTCCAGATTTCGTGGTGGTTTTATTTTATGTTTATTCATTTATTGCTGAGAAAAAGGTGTATCAAATTGCATAAAGTCATTCATGTTTTGATATTGCAGTTTGTTGCATGATAGGTAAGCGTGGGGTGCGTTATATATATGAAATTTGCTTTCATGTTTTTTCGTTGACACTTAGATGTTTTATCAGCACAGTAGGCAGTGCAAATTCTCTTGGTTTATTGTGTACATTTTTCTGTCATCTGTACTGATACTAAAATGAAAAGCGTGAACAGGACCACCTCTGAGATTAGCAGATGAAGAGGGCATGACAGAGGAGTCACCGAGCACGCTGCAGCAAGCATGGAAGAACAGTAAATAAAATCAGTCACGCTGGCAACAAAGACCACATATGTAACGTACTGTGCCAGAAATACTCTTTATTGTAACATTATATAAATTCAAGTTAATTAGCATAAACCTTTCCAGCTCCACTCAAGAAATGTTCTAGGTACTAGGTGGTTGTCAAAGTGTCAAGAATTGGAAATGCGGTAGAAAGTGAGAAGCAAGCTCTGTAGTAAAACATAGTAGTGTAAAAATAGTAATAGTACACTGTAATAGTAGACTATAATTAGACATATATTGTAATACTTTATGAGATAGGAAAGGGGGACACCTTTTGGTTGTAAATGTTTTATGCAAAAGACTCTACTGTGATAGTCGCAGTCATAACACCTTTGTTTTAGTTAGAGAAGAAATATACATTTCCGATTCAGAAGCGGCTGGAAGGAATCTCACTCAACTCAAAGGGTCAGTTCAACCGTAATAGATAGCATAGTTATAGAAGGAAACTGGTGGGCTGCGATACCTCCGGGCTTCTTATATGTCTTGGATGACCTACAGTGAGATCTTCCTGCCCTAAATACTTGACTCTATTTCTGTCCACCTAGGACAGCCTTTCTCTATTTTTTTACCCTATAGCAGGGATCTCCAAACTACGGCCCCCCAGCTGTTGCGGAACTACACATTCCATGAGACATTGTAAAACTCTGACATTCACAGACATGACTTGGCATGATGGCAATTGTAGTTCCTGAACAACTAGAGGTCCATATTTTGGAGACCCCTGCCCTAGAGGAACCCTTAAAATAATTTTCAGGTCTTGAGGAATTACAGATAATACCAAGGCCAGCCTTTCCCAACTTCTTTTTACCCTAGAGCAGGGGTCTCAAACTGGCGGACCTCCAGCTGTTGCGAAAATACAAGTCCCATTAGGCATTACAAGGCTACAGGTACAAGCATGACTCCCAGAGGCATTGGCATGATGGGACTTGTAGTTTTGCAACAGCTGGAGGGCCGCCAGTTTGAGACCCCTGCCCTAGAGCAACCCTTGAAATAATGTTTGGGTCTTGGGGAACTACAGATAAAACCAAGGACAGCTTTTCTCAATTTTTTTTTTTACCCTAAAGCAGCAATGGCATGTATCTCGTTCCCCCCCCCCCCCCATAGATCTACATCTTCCACACAGCTCTGGGCCCAGGGGTGACGTGTTCGGGGTGGGCATGGACGAGACGAAGCGGTGCTGCCGGGTTGGATGAAGTTTGGGAGGTGGAACCCTGGCCGCTCTGATGCCCTATAAAAATATATTATCAGTCTTTTGGCTATTGTATTCTGACACCTGGCACCTGCAGCTGTCTGAATACCTGAACGGTGACTGTAGCTGATTGGTTGCAGTCCATATTTGTCTGATTTTCGGCTCGACTCCTCTGGTTTCTCTGTTGAAGTTTGTCGAGCCAGGTTGTATTGACAGTGCCACCCATGGCTCAAATTTCAGTCGATTCACAGAAATCGAGCCATGTATGACCAGCTTTAGCCTGAGAGAGGGAAAAGCGGAACTAGGCATCTTGCATACACATGTGTAAATATCAGGGCTAGTGGACATGAATATAATTCTTTTAGCAGATAAAACACCTCCATAATATTTATTTCAATTTATTTCAATTCAAGATTGACTTGTGAATATTTATTTCAATAGTGTATTTAACTCTGTTCACACCTCAAACCCAGTGGCTGAGGGTTATTTGGCAGAAGTCAAAAACTCCAGACCAGCCACCTTTTATAATTTATGAAGACAAAATGACAGTAGTATAAAGAAGAGGGACAGCCCTGGGTACGCAAGAGGGCCAATTAAAAACTAAGACGTGTTTAATTAATTTTCCTCTCTGCTTGTAACACAGTTCCTCATACCCTTCTAGCTATATGTTTGTTCTATCATTGTATATCCCTTCGTTAGTCTATACAACTTTCCAAGAAACCACCACCAGGTTACTCAATATTTCATAATCCCAATAGATTATCCCATAATATACCTCACAGACTGTTCTCTCTCTCTCTTGACTCTCTTACTTCCCTTTCCTTCAACCATACCACCTAGTTTCCAATCTCCTCTTCCTTACTTCTGTTCTTTTTAACCACTCTCTGATCTTCCCAAATTACTTCTAGTCTACTTCAACAAAGTCTTTAGAGTAATCATCCATCATTGCACTTATTCCAAACTGATATACCACGTATACACCATGGTTCTGCCAAAACAAGATGCTAACTATGGAGACCAAGTTTATAGCTTAATGAAACTCTGTTGCTTGAAGATTATGTGAAGTATATTGTACTCTTTTCATGCTAAACGATGTTACGATTACATAGTTTCTAAATGATACTATAAACTATTTTGTCTACAAACTTTAATAAACATTTTTGAAAAAGACTGGTTAGATGTCACTCTTTTTTTTTTGGAACTGTCTCTGGACTTTACAAACATATATAACACCATTGTTTGCCTGACTTGGTAGTTTGGAACTACTTGATGAGTTGCAGGTACCCCAATACTTTTTTATGCCAAAAAGGCTATCTTCCTTACATGGAAGAGTTCCACCCCTCCAACCCTAGAAACCTTGAAAATACAGATTGAGCAAGTCCTGCCCCTATATAAACTCATGAGAATAGAGGTCACCCCAAACTGTTGGACCATATTTGAGGCCCCTGGCTAGCATCTACATCCATGATTCCAGGTAGGCCCTACGTAGTTACTTCTTTCATTAGAAAATCTTGACAAGGTTATACATACCATGCCATGTATTAACCTCCTATTACGTTCTTATTTAACCTGTAATCACAATCCTGTATATGAAACATAATGCAGTGCTCTTGCACTTTTTGAGTGAGTGACAGACAAGAAGAGTTATTTTTTCATTGCATTGTTTTATTGTTGATTACATGTGAAAAAAGAAAACACATAATTAAATCAATTCTGTCCAGCACCAGTAACACAGGTAATCAAGGTCCAAATTCCCAATGTCCACCTGTATTTAGTTCTTGCTTTCTATACTACATCTATTACAACTAGCCTTATTACACATATCACTATAGCTGCACAAGTCACATATAAGAAAACTCAGTATATTCGCCAATCAAGTCCAAATTAATCTCTCAGATCATGGACATAAAGCTTATAGAATAATCAACAGCATTGTGTATTTATCCATGCAAAACAAATGTTACATTTATTTTAAAATGCAGATTGGATAATTACATAAAATATTTTATAAAATTTCCAATACACCAGAAAGCAGGCTGAAAGCAGGCGTGCCAGCACTATGAACCAATGAGGTTTCAAAAAACTTTAAATAAAAAAAAAAAAAAAAAAAACTGACATAGGCTATTTGTTTGTAACACTTTTATAGACATGCCCAGGGTGATTTCTCTCTACTCTATCTAAAACAAAAAAAAAGTTTGGCTGGAGTCAAGCATTAACAACTCAACAGTAGTTTCTTGACACCTATAATATTCAGCTATACATTTATCTGAGTTGATGAATCCTAGCTAGGGGCAGGTGACCTCTAAAGAGAAGGGAGTCATTCAAAACTTACATTTTTTTTTTTTTTACTAAAGTGTTACTAAACCCACAACAGTAAAATCAGTCTCTGTATATGCAGAATAGCATGCTTGTTATACTCACTGTGGAACTTAAAGGGTTAATCCTCTGCATTGTGTAAAAAGGTTGTTTTATCCTATATGCATAGATCCTTCACCTCCTGCACTGTCTATCTGGGGAAAGCCAGCTAACACAGGCAGGGTAGCCAACCTGCACATGCTCAGTTGTGTCTTTTATGCTGGAGAAAATACAGTGGTACCTTGGATTACGAGCATAATTCGTTCCAGAAGAATGCTTGTAATCCAAAGCACTCGTATATCACAGCGAGTTTCCCCATAGAAGTCAATGGAAACTCAGATAATACGTTCCACAGTGACTTCTATTGTATACAGTATTGCATGTGTCTATTGTATGCAGTACTGCATGTGGCGCAAAATAAAAAACAAACGCAGAGGTGATAAAATACCACCAAAAGAAAGCTCTGTTTGTGGGTAAAAATGGACGTCAATTTTGTTTGGGTACAGTGTCACACGACTGCGCAATTGTCAGTTAAAGCGACACAGTGCTGTATCGCAAAAAATGGCCTGGTCCTTAAGGGGGCAAATCCTTCCAGGGCTGAAATGGTTAAAGCTAAACTCCATGATAGGCACATTTTGCCCAAATTCAAGAGGCCTGTGTATTCTTACTTGAATCTTACGTATTCTTGTATTCTTACTTGAATCTCGGTGTGCTTTGTAAATTTCTTCCAGATCTGTATAGTGCTCCAGTGTGTGATTTCTCCCTTGTGCAGGAGCTTCCTGTAATAAAGACCAGTCACTGCTGCTCTCTCTCCTTGTGCAGGGTGACTGGTCTTGTCTCCACCCCTCCTGTAGTTTTCTGCAGGCAGCCTGTAGTGGGTGGGGCCTACTGGGTCCCTCCCAGAGTTTGTTCTCTGCACAGGCTATGTACAACATAGTGATGATGTCACCACTACTTTTCCAAGGTAATAAGTAGATTTATACCCTTTGTGAATGTATTTAAATTCATTTATTTTTTGAGACTGGAGGCCAGATTTGTTTCTAAAGGTTTAAATCAGAGTTCCATCCAAAAGCGGAACTTCTGCTTTAAGGACTTCTCACCCCCTACATGCCACATTTGGCATGTCATTTTTTTGGGTTGGAGTGGGTACCCAGTTTTGACAGGTACCCAGCTCCCACTTCCGCTCGGGCCGCCAAGGCGACTCAAGCAGAAGTTCTCCTCTCCCTCTCCCTCCCTGCAATCTTCTGGAACAAGTTAAAAGTGCCCAGAAGATTGCCCGGCCATTGAGGAGGCTCAGCGTGACTCACACATCTGCAGTAAGCACCCCGGCTGTGAAGCTGCAAGCTGTCACACGCTGGGTGCCCACACTTGTGATGCAGATGCGGCGCATCGCTGGATCGTGGGACAGGTGAGTGGGTGTTTATTAAAAGTCAGCAGTTACACTTTTTGTAGCTGCTGTCTTTTAATAAGCACAAAAACGACCAGAACTCCGCTTTAAGTTTTTTTTTTTACCTTTATGCATTCTATGCATAAAGGTAAAAAACCTTCTCTGTGCAGCGGCCCCTCTAATACTTACCTGAGCCACTTTGCGATCCAGCGATGTACACAACAGTCTCGGCTCTCCAGGGACTGTCACTTCTCATTGGCTGAGGCAGCCAACGGCTCCCGCTGCTGTCAACCACAGCCAGTAAACCAATGAGGAGTGAGAGGGGATGGAGTCGAGCCGTGGCTCTGTGTGTAAATGGACATGCAGAGCCACAGTTCAGGAACATGCCAGAAAGATGCTTGCTCTGGGGGCACTCGGCATGAGGGAGAGGCCTGGAGCGCCACTGGGGGACCCGAGAAGAGGAGGATCCAGGCTGAAAACCATTGCACAGAGGAGGTGAGTATAACATGTTTTTAATTTTTTTTTAAACAACAAGCCTTTACTATCACTTTAACTTTGCTGTCACAGGCAGAGTCATACCAAATATACTCCGCCTGTAACAGGAGCTATACAGGAAGCATCGGCTCTGCTCTCTACTGCAGCCGCATGCTTCCTCCAGCGCTAATGATGCTCAGGGTGGCGGGTTGGGAACCAGCCAGCAGTACCCAGCAACAGTACCCATCAGCAATACCAGCCAGCAGTACCCAGCAACAGTACCCACCAGCAGTATTCATCAACAGTACCCACCAGCAGTATGCAGCAATAGTACCCAGCAGCAGTACCCGCTAAGCAGATACCAGCCAGCAGTACCCAACCAGCAGTACCCAGCAACAGTACCCACCAGCATTACCCAGCAACAGTACCCACCAGCAGTACACACCAGCAATACTCACCAGCAGTACCAGCCAGCAGTAACCACCAGCAGTACCGGCTAGAGGTACCCACCAACAGTACCAGCCAGTAGTACCAGCAAGCAGGACCCACCAGCAGTACCAGCCAGCAGTACCCACCAGTAGTACCAGCCCTGGAGGACAGTCAGCAGCAGCCACCAGCTATACCTGCCTGGGGGACAGCAGCAGCCAGCGATACCTGCAGGAATCCTGAGGAAGAAGTGAAGATTGAGGTCAGTTGAGGTGCAGATAAACCGCAGTGCATCAGTGTGAAAGCAGCCCTAGGTCCCTTTCACGCGATTGGTCCAATTGGGTCCACTTTTTAGGTGGACGCAATCAGACCCTCCATTCACATCTATAGAGCAGCAGATGTATATGGACTTGTGTCCGTTTACACCTGCCTATCTCCAATCCGATCCACTTAAAAAAACAGATGGGAATCCGTCCCCTTATGTCTTGGCAGATCGGAGGGCCCATAGAGTAGAGCGGGCTGTGTCCATGTCTGCTCTACATATACAGAGTGGACACAAACCTGTCATCTGCCCGCTCCACTCATTGTGGCCCGCGACCGGTTACCAAGTCGCTAAAGTGGACCTCCTGTTCTAAGCTCTAACCTCTGCTCTGTAAAGCAGATCTCTGCACTTGTTACCACTTGTATTTTCATTAAAGATATAATTGTTACAAGAAAATTTCTCTGTGCTAGCCTCAATCAGTGCGATTTGCAAAGAGTTTGCATCATCTCTTAATGTTTGTATTCAACTGAAGAGAAGAACGATGATTATCTTGAGGAACCTTGTCTTAAGTATACTTCAGAATAAATTCCAACTTGGACAAGCTTGGTCCTCTGATATTTAGCAGAGAAGGGTTGAGTGGCAGGGAAGGGGGATATCTTTTCACAATGTTACCAAGGGGACAGAGAGAAAGGACACTGTGTTCCTCTTGTGGCTGTTGAAGGACGCATGAAGGAAAGGCCGTCTTTGTGCAAGGATAAAAGCTCTATAAAGCCCAGCCAAGGCTGAATAAATAGAAAGAAGAGAAAGAGAGCCTGTGAGGGGGCATGAGACACTGTACAAGTGTGTGATTGTGCGTGCATGGGAGGTGAATAACAAGTGCTGCCATTGCACGACAAAGGAAAGGGTTAAATACGCCTCCACATTCTGGCTAGTGGGAGACAGATATTGTGCAGGATGAGTTAT
Organism: Lithobates clamitans; assembly: GCA_037952925.1. Classification (NCBI taxonomy): domain Eukaryota; kingdom Metazoa; phylum Chordata; class Amphibia; order Anura; family Ranidae; genus Lithobates; species Lithobates clamitans. Next base: position 3,184,686 of record JBBGZY010000996.1, on the reverse strand, counting down.
TGGTTGTTGGACCTGAAGGGGGGGGGGGGGGGGGCAATATATTCACACTGGCCACCTTCTATAGATACAGCATGGTCCATGTAATGTTCTTTAAGGGTCGGTCCACCAAAGATTTGGGATTTTTTTCTTTGTTGGACGATGGAAGGGCTAAACCACATAGCAGTTTCTTATGTCGTTCAGGGTTTCTACACATTTGAAGTGGATCTTTAATATTTTGGAGAATGCTTTAATAGAGGTGGGATAATCCCTGCCATGTCAGCGGGAGCAAAATTCTAATGTGGGCAGAAACAGGGGTTTGTAACTGTGCAAGAAGGTTTCATTGTTAGAATACACAAGAAATATAAGAAGTCATTGGGGGTGACTCAGCTCACATTAGTACACTTTTTTTAAATAATACTGTAGGTTTTATTGAGTTTACAGTGATGGAGATCTCTGTGATGGGGGAGGATCTGTGATGGGGGGCATTGTGATTGGGGGGATCTGGGATAAGGGGATCTGTGATTGGGGGGATCTATGATGGGGGGCTCTGCAATGGGGGGATCTGTGATTGGGGGATCTGTGATGTGGGGATCTGTGATGGAGAGATCTGTGTTCGGGGGGGATCTGTGATGGCGGGGATCTGTGATGGGGGCTCTGTAATGGGGGGATCTGTGATGGGGGGATCTGTAATGGGGGGATCTGTAATGGGGGGCTCTGTAATGGAGGTATCTGTGATTGGGGGGATCTGTAATGGGGGGATCTGTGATGGGGGGCTCTGTAATGGGGGGAATCTGTAATGGAGAGGAGTCTGTGATGGGGGATCTGTGATGGAAGGAGTCTGTGATGGGGGATCTGTGATGGAGAGGAGTCTGTGATGGGGGGATCTGTGATAGAGGGATCTGTGATGGAGAGGAGTCTGTGATGGGGGATCTGTGATGGGGGGGGCTTTGTGATTGGGGAAGTCTGTGATGGGGGGAGTCTGTGATGGAGAGGAATCTGTGATGGGGGAACTGTGATGGAGAGGAGTCTGTGATGGGGGGGGGGATCTGTGATGCAGAGGAATCTGTGATGGGGGATCTGTGATGGAGAGGAGTCTGTGATGGGGGGGGGATCTGTTATGTAGAGGAGTCTGTGATGGGGGATCTGTGATGGAGAGGGCTCTGTGATGGGGCATCTGTGATGGAGTTGAGTCTGTGATGGGGGACTCTGTGATGGAGAGGAATCTGTGATGGTGGGGATCTGTGATGGGGGGCTCTGGGCTGGAGAGAAGTCTGTGATGTGGAGGAGTCTGTGATGGGGGGGATCTGTGATGGAGAGGAGTCTGTGATGGAGAGGAGTCTGTGATGGAGAGGAGTCTGTGATGGGGGGATCTGTGATGGAGAAGAGTCTGTTATGTGGAGGAGGTGGTCTGTGATGAGGGGAGTCTGTGATGATGGGATTCTTTGATGAGGGGATTCTGTGAAATACTAATAAGTATATGTTGATTCAAATTGTTCTTTATTTTAAATATTGTATTTTTTTCCCTGTTTTTTTGCACTACAAATAAGATATGTGCAGTGTGCATAGGAATTCGTTCATATTTTTTTCAAATAGTTCAGCCTCTCAAGAGTCTGAGGGACCGTGAACTGGCCCCCTGTTTAAAAAGGACCCATGCATAACAGGATGGTAGAAATACCCCTTATCATGAAGTGAAGTGAAGTAAAATATACAGTGCCTTGAAAAAATATTCATACCCATTAAAATTTTCCACATGTTGTCATGTTACAACCAAAAACTTAAATTTATTTTATTGGGATTTTATGTGATAGACCAACACAAAGTGGCACATAATTGTGAAGTGGAAGGAAAATGCTAAATGGTTTTCAACATTTTTTACAAATAAATATCTGAAAAGTGTGGCGTGCATTTGTATTCAGCCCCCTTTACTCTGATACCCCTAACTATCTAGTGGAACCAACTGCCTTCAGAAGTCAACTAATTAGTGAAAAGAGTACACCTGTGTGTAGATTAATCTCAGTATAAATACAGCTGTTCTGTGAAGCCCTCAGAGGTTTGTTAGAGAACCTTAGTGAACAAACAGCATCATAAAGGCCAAGGAACACACCAGACAGGTCAGGGATAAAGTTGTGGAGAAGTTTAAGGCAGGGTTAGGTTATAAAAATATCCCAAGCTTTGAACATCTCGCAGAACATCTCGCAGAGCACTGTTCAATCCATCATCTGAAAATGGAAAGAGTATGGCACAACTGCAAACCTACCAAGACATGGCAGTCCACCTAAACTGACAGGCTTGGAAAGGAGAGCATTAACCAGAGAAGCAGCCAAGAAGCCCATGGTAACTCTGGAGGAGCCGCAGAAATCCACAGCTCAGGTGGGAGAATCTGTCCACAGGACAATTATTAGTCGTGCACTCCACAAATCTGGCCTTTAGGGAAGAATAGTAAGAAGAAAGCCATTTCTGATAGAAAGCCATAAGAAGTCCCGTTTGCAGTTTGCGAGAAGCCATGTGGGGGACACAGCAAACATGTGGAAGAAGGTGCTTTAGTCAGATGAGACCAAAATTGAACTTTTTGGCCTAAAAGCAAAACGCTATGTGTGGCGGAAAACTAACACTGCACATCACCCTGAACACACCATCCCCACTGTGAAACATGGTGGTGGCAGCATCATGTTGTGGAGATGCTTTTCTTCAGCAGGGACAGGGAAACTGGTCAGAGTTGATGGGAAGATGGATGGAGCCAAATACAGGGCAATCTTAGAAGAAAACCTGTTAGATTCTGCAAAAAACTTGAGCCTGGAGCAGAGGTTCACCTTCCAGCAGGACAACGACCCTAAACATACAGCCAGAGCTACAATGGAATGGTTTTGAGCAAAGCATATTCATGAGTTAGAATGGCCCAGTCAAAGTCCAGACCTACAGTAAATCCAATTTAGAATCTGTGCCAAGACTTGAAAATTGCTATTCACAGACGCTCTCCATCCAATCTGGCAGAGCTTGAGCTATTTTGCAAACAAGAATGGGCAAAAATGTCACTCTCTAGATGTGCAAAGCTGGTAGAGACATCCCCAATAAGACTTGCAGCTGTAATTGCAGCAAAAGGTGGTTCTACAAACTATTGACTCGGGGGGGTAAATACAAATGCACACTTTTCAGATATTTATTTGTAAAACATTTTGAAAACCATTTCTCATTTTCCTTCCACTTCACAATTATGTGCTACTTTGTGTTGCAACATGTCAAAATGTGGACATTTTTTAAGGGGCATGAATACTTTTTAGGGCACTATAGATCAGTGGCAGCTTCCCCTAAAGTTTTTCTGAACCCAAAAGTGAAAACATATATTGCATTGCAGCTTACAATTCTTAGATGTGGCGACTGCATTCATTTTCTTTTTTAGGCTTTTTTCCTTTATTTTCACCTGCTGATCCTGCCAGTAAGTCTATTATTTTTCAACTTCCTTTAAAGTGCTACTAAACCCAGGCCCCTGCATTCCCTATATTTGGTCTCCCACAGTACATAGAACATGGAAATGCAATTATATTAGTAAATATAAACTGCTTATTGCCTTTTCTCATCAGCATTTAGAGCAGACTTGTGACTTCTATGTGTGTCTGGATAAAAGCTTGTAGGAGGAGTTTTCATTCTCGCACGATTGTCATATGAGAATGCAGAACACCTGACCCTCTGTCTGGACAGTGCTGATCACATGCACAAAAAAACAAAACTTTCTAGCAATAAACACCAAACTGAGCATGTTCAGCCTGTCCCCTGGCTCTGTAAATATCAGGAAATATATTGGGAGTCAGTGGAAGCAGCAGATGATCAGGGAAGACAGGATCAAACAGCCTTCTTACACAATGCAGAGGATTAACCCCTTAGGTTCCACAGTGAGTATAACAAGCATGCTTTACTGCATATACAGACTGATTTTACTGTTGTGGGTTTAGTAACAGTTAGAGGATTGGGACAAACCATTTAACACTTATGCCCCGTACACACGGTCGGACTTTGTTCGGACATTCCGACAACAAAATCCTAGGATTTTTTACGTCGGATGTTGGCTCAAACTTGTCTTGCAAACACACGGTCACACAAAGTTGTCGGAAAATCCGATCGTTCTGAACGCGGTGACGTAAAACACGTACGTCGGGACTATAAACGGGGCAGTGGCCAATGGCTTTCATCTCTTTATTTCATCTATTTATTCTGAGCATGCGTGGCACTTTGTGCGTCAGATTTGTGTACACACGATCGGAATTTCCGACAACGGATTTTGTTGTCGGAAAATTTTATAGCCTGCTCTCAAACTTTGTGTGTCAGAAATTCCGATGGAAAATGTGTGATGGAGCCTACACACGGTCGGAATTTCCGACAACAAGGTCCTATCACACATTTTCCGTTGGAAAATCCGACCGTGTGTACGGGGCATTACAGGGGTTCTTTACAAGGATCAGCTTTTATTATTTCTGTAAAACCTATATCCCAAAAGGAACACAAATGTTACTGTAACTGCTTTTAATATGTTAGCTAGAGTTCAACTTCAATTTGTTAGCAAAGCCCACCTAAATCTGCTAGTGCATCTAATGCTACCCTCTCTCTAAATTGGCAATTCTGCTGTCCAGTGGTGTCTCTGTTGCTCCTCCATCCAGGAGGAGCCACCAAAAGTGATGGTAAACCCCATTCATGAAATTTGACCTAGGCACATATATGTGTAGTGTTTACTTATCTCTCTCCAAAGCTCTGAGGGCTGTGTCTTTCTGTTGCTCCGTTCCTCTGTTATCAGCAGGGTCACTTCTGACAAGCTCTCCAACACATGAGATAAAAGCAGCTGGAAATTTGTGTTGGGGTGGGAACTTAGAGATAGATAATCAGAGAGCTTGTCTATTTACAGTACAGCTTTGCATGTTCCTTTGTTGCTCTGCCTATGTGGAGGGGGGGGGGGGAGTGTCCCATTCCTCCAATCAGCTCTCACACAGTGTCTGCCCAGGCTCCCCTCCCACTGCTGAATGAGGAAGAAAGATTTGTAACACAATGTGCACGTTCTAAAGAATGTAGAAATGGAAAGACTGCAGATATACAAGTAAAACTTATGTAGGGAGATTTGTTTCATCTCTGTGTATCATCTGAGGCTGTTCACTTCACTGGGTATAGGAGAGGGGTTACAACTACTTTAAGACAGGAAATGTGTTACCATGTGAAAATAAAGGAAAAAAAGCTTGAGAAATAAAAACGAATCCAGCCACCACATCTAAGGAACTGCAATATATTCATTTTTTTTTTCTTTTTGGATTAGATACGCTTTAACTTGTCCAGCTAATATAAGTGGGTCCCCCTCTGGTAAGAAAAGGAGCAAATTGCTAGAAATAGCTGCCTAAAATAAGAAGCTGGCTGTTTTTCCTGCTTTTGCTGCCAATACCGAATACACACTAGAGCTTTATTGACATGTAAAGGTATTATCATGATGTGTGGGCATACGGTAGTTTTGAAGTGCTATAGTTTGTAACTCAGCTTTGTGCATACATACTGTACATTCTACGTAAATATTCCACTCTTTACACGTGTTATAAAACACATGCTTTAGATGTACTGTGGTGTGCTTTTGCGGTTTCCAGGGATATCTCCATTGAAAAGTGCTCAAGCAGAACATTTTCAAGGCTAAGCTATTCAAACATTCATGAAAACAGGTAGTGTGGTTTGTGTGATTTTGTGCCTGGTTGTGCACATATACTGTAATAATTGGCAGCATTTGTTTAAGGGCCGGTGTAAATGGCTTTTGGGCTTGTGTCAATGGGCAGATGATTGTACGCGGGAGAGAATTTTATTGGCACTGGCTCTAAAGCAGTCCTTGCGTGAAAATATAAGGTCTTCTTTGTAGCAACTCTGAGCTAAAAAAAAAACAACCTGACAGTTATAATGTGAAGGCACCTAAAGCTAACCACGCAAAACTCAAATTTTGCCCAGTTTTGGGCTTTAAAGTAGTTGTATATCCTTATGCCCCGTACACACGATCGGACTTTCCGACAACAAAACCGTGGATTTTTGTTCGAAGGATGTTGGCTCCAACTTGTCTTGCATACACACGGACACGGTCACACAAATGTTGGCCAACAATTACAAGCGTAGTGACGTACAAGACGTATGTGGTATCTCCATTACGAACGCTAGTTTTACAAGACCGAGCGCTTCCGGCTCGTATTTGATTCCGAGCATGCGTGGACTTTTGTGCGACGGACTTGTGTACACTCTATCGGAAAGTCCGTCAACAAAAATTTGTTTGCGGAAAATTTTAGAACCTGCTAGCCAACATTTGTTGGCGGACAGTCCGACAACAAATGTTCGATGGAGCGTACACATGGTCGGACTTTCCGCCAACAAGCTCACATCCAACATTTCCTGTCGGAAAGTCCGATCGTGTGTACGCGGCATTACACACCACCTTTTACCTACAGGTAAGCCTATAATAAGGATTACCTGTAGGTACTGGAAATACCTCCTAAACCTGCACAGTTTAGGAGATATTTACCATATACACTTGCGCGGACGTCATCAGCGCATGTTTACTTTAGAAAGGGCACAATCGTGCCGTTTCTATAGGGCCCGTGCCGTGACTGTTGGCTCCCGGCATGCAGGGGAGTAAAGTCACACGACTCCGACCAGTCACAGATCCGGAGTCCGTGACCCCAGAAGGAAGAGGGGTGAAGATGGATGCTTCCGGACATCGCAGGCATCGTTTGCAGGTAAGTGGCACATAATGGGCTAGTATGCGATGCATACTAGCCCATTATGCTTTTACTTTGCAGGGCAATAAAGAGGGAAAAAAAACATCAGGCTATCTTTAAAGCTGAACTCTGGGATTAGCTAAAATTGACTAAATACAAGAGCCATGTTTATTCTTACTTGAATCTTGATACACATTGTGTATTTCTTCCAGATCTGTGTAGTAATCCAATGTGAGACTTTACCTTTGTGCAGGAGCTTCCTGTAATAAAGACCGCTCACTGCTGCTCTCTCTCCTTGTGCAGGGTGACTGGTCTTGTCTCCGCCCCCTCCTGTAGTTTTCTGCAGGCAGCCTGTAGTAGGTGGGTTCTGCTGAGGCCCCTCCCACAGCTCTGCGCCATGCACAGGTTATGTACAGCACAGTGATGATGTCACTGCTACTTTTACAAGGTAATATTTGAGATTGCAAGGACATTGAGAACACACAAAGTAGATTTATTTGTGGCTATTGAGGAATATATTTAAATGCATTTTTTTTTTCTATCTGAAGTTCAAATTTAATGTTAATGTGACATTTCGAACACACAAAGTGGATGTAAACCCGATTCATGAGATTTGACCTAGGCACTAATATCTGTAGTGTTTACTTATTTGGAAAGCAAATACCCCAACGTATATTCTATGAGGCATTATGAGTCTGTTGAACATGTCATTTTTTCCACAAGTTTTTGGAAAATGTTGAAATAAAATGAAAATGCATTTTTTTGTTTACACAAAGTTGTCAGTTTATAAGATATTTCTAACACATAGCATGTACATAGCTAAAATGACACCCCAAAATACATTCTGCTATTCCTCCTGAGTATGGCGATACCACATGTGTGAGACTTTTACACAGCCTGGCCACATACAGGGGCACCATCAGGTACTCTAGGGACATACAATTACAAATCACATTTCCTGACTACCTATTAAACTTTTGTGAGGCACTGTAGGGCACTGATAAGCACTGTAGTGGCATGGATGAGCACTGATGTGGCATGGATGAGCATGATTGAGGCACACATGCGGCACAAATGACCACCGATTAGGCACAGATGAGGCCAGATGTGGCACAGATGAGGTATGGATGTGGCACGGATGAGGCATTGATGTGGCACGGATGAGGCATTGATGTGGCATGGATGAGGCATTGATGTGGCACAGATGAGGCATAGATGTGTCATGGATGAGGCGCAGATGAGCACTGATGTGGCATGGATGAGGAATGGATGAGGCACAGATGGGCATGAATGAGGCATGGATAAGACATGGATGAAGCACAGATGGGAATAATCGAGGCACATATGGGCATGAATGAGGCACAGATGAGGCATGAATGGGGCAAAGATGAGCATGAATGAGGCACATATGGGCATGAATGAGGCACAGATGGGCATGAATGAGGCACAGTTGGGCATGAATGAGGCACAGTTGGGCATTATGGAGGCATGAATGAAGCACATATGGACATGAATGAGGCATAGATGAGGCATTAATGAGGCACATATGGGCATGAATGAGGCGCAGATGGCCTAGAATGAGGCACAGATGGGCTAGAATGAGGCACAGATGGGGCATGAATGAGGCACATATGGACATGGAAGAGGCACATGTACTCATGAATGAGGCACAGATGGGGCATGAATGAGGCACAGATGGACATGGAAGAGGCACATTTACTCATGAATGAGGCACAGATGGGGCATGAATGAGGCACATATGGACATGGAAGAGGCACATGTACTCATGAATGAGGCACAGATGGGGCATGAATAAGGCACATATGGACATGGAAGAGGCACATGTACTCATGAATGAGGCACAGATGGGGCATGAATGAGGCACAGATGGACATGGAAGAGGCACATGTACTCATGAATGAGGCACAGATGAGGCATGAATGAGGCACAGATGGACATGGAAGAGGCACATGTACTCATGAATGAGGCACAGATGAGGCATGAATGAGGCACAGATGGACATGGAAGAGGCACATGTACTCATGAATGAGGCACAGATGAGGCATGAATGAGGCACAGATGGACATGGAAGAGGCACATGTACTCATGAATGAGGCACAGATGAGGCATGAATGAGGCACAGAAGGGCTAGAATGAGATATGGATGAGGCATGGATGAGTGCTGCTGCACTCTCCCTTCTCTCCTTACACGCTGTACTGATTGGTGTGTACAGCGGCGAGGGAAGGAGAGAGCTGAACCGGACATGCGCCGGTTTGTTGACAAGCGATCGCTCCGTCATTGGACAGAGCAATCAAGTGGTAAAGGGCGGCTGTCATTGGCCCTTTACTGCGATCCTTGATGCGTCAGGTTCGGTGAACCCGGCAAGCATGGACATTTCCGTGTGCACGCCCCAGGGGGCGCGCGGGAAGCATGAGTCTGGGAGGACATCATTGTACACCCTCCCAGAATTAGCCATCTACCCTGTAGCCGTCATTCGGCTATGGCCGGTCGGCAAGTGGTTAAAGAGGAGCTCCAGTCTACCCCCCCAAAAAGCTACAAATACTGGAAGATTTACCCCCCTTCATGACCAGGCCATTTTTTGCGATACGGCACTGCGTTACTTTAACTGACAATTATGCGGTCGTGCAACGCTGTACCCAAATAAAACGTATGCCCTTTTTTTCTCACAAATAGAGCTTTCTTCTGGTGGTATTTGATCACCTCTGCAGTTTTTATTTTTTGCACCATAAACAAAAAACACAAAAAAAAAAATGTCTTCATACATTTAGACCCCTTTCACACTGAGGCAGTTTTCAGGCGTTTTTGCGATAAAAATATCATCTGTAAAGCACCTGAAAACTGCCTCTCATGCCTCCCCAGTGTGAAAGCCCGAATGCTTTCACACTGAGGCGGTGCTCTTGCGGGACGGGAAAAAAAATCCTGCAAGCAGCATCTTTGGGGCGGTTCAGGAGCTCTGTATACAGCGATCCTACACTGCCCCTGCCCATTGTAATGAATGGACAGCTCTTCCAAAGCACCTGAAAAGCACTTCGGAAGCGCCGCAACACGGGCGGTTTTAACACTTTTTTCGGCCGCTAGCGAGGGTTAAAAACGCCCCACTAGCGGCCGAAATGCACCGCAAAAACTACGCTAGCGCCCCACTAGCAGCCGCGGCTGCAGTGTGAAAGCAACCTTAGGCCAATATGTATTCTGCTACATGTTTTGGTAAAAAAAAAAAAAATAACCGATCAAAAGTTATAGCATCTACAAACTATGGGATATATTTGTGGAATTTTTATTTATTTATTTCTTTCTACTAGTAATGGTCGCGAACAGCGACTTATAGCGAGACTGCGATATTGTGACGGACAAATCGGACACAAAGTGACACTTTTGACACTTTTTGAGAACCAGTGACACTAATACAGTAATCAGTGCTAAAAATATGCATTGCCACTGTACTAATGACACTGGCTGGGAAAGGGTTAACATCAGGGGCTATCAAAGGGTTAACTGTGTGCCTAGCTGGTGTGTTTTTGTACTGTGTCAGGCAGTGGCGTCGCTAGGGGTTGACTATTGGGGCTATAGCCCCGAATCTGGGGCCCATAGCCCAGAGTCTTTTGCCGCAGGGGTCCCTGCCTAATCAGTGGACTGTGGCCTCTCTGCAGCCAGGGCCGTGGGTGCAGCAGGCAGGCGGGCTGCATGAGAGAGCCGGGCAGACAGATTAGGGAAGCAAACGGGCAGATGAGCAGAGATTACATGATCTCTCTCCGCCCGCCCCGCATCACCACTCCTCTGCCCTCACAGCGCGGGCCTCTTCAATGTCGGAGCGAGGTGTTGCGGGGAGCAGCGAGATGACATCATCTCTCACTGCCTGCCCCGCATCACCGCTCTTCCGCCCTCACAGCGAGGGCCTCTTCAATGTCGGAGGGAGGTGAGGCAGAGAGCAGCGAGGTGACATCATCTCTCACTGTCCTCCCCACATCACCGCTCTCCTGCCCTCACTAAGAACTAAATTGACCAGTGCTGCCAGCCTGCCACCAATGGAGCGACAATACACATTTGGTGGCACTGGCTGGCATGGCAAGTGACAATCTGCAAATAGTGGCAGGCGACGTGGCAAGTGGTCATCCACATCTGGTGATAGGCGACGTGGCAAGTGACAATCCACATCTGGTGGCAGGCGACGTGGAAAGTCACAATCCACATCTGGTGGCAGGCGACAGTGGCAAGTCACAATCTGCAAATGGTGGCAGGTGACGTGGCAAGTCACAATCCACATCTGGTGATAGGTGACGTGACAATCGGCAAATGGTGGCAGGTGACGTGGCAATCTGCAGATGGTGGCAGGTGACGTGGCAAGTGACAATCCAAATCAGGTGCCAGGCGACAGTGGCAAGTGACAGTCCGCATCTGGTGGCAGGTGACGAGGCAAGAGACAATCCACATCTGGTGTCAGGCGTTGCTGGCAAGTAACAAGCTGCATCTGGTGACAGCCAGGCGACGGTGGCAAGTAACAAGCTGCATCTGGTGACAGGCGACGGTGGCAAGTGACAAGCTGCATCTGGTGGCAGGAGATGTGGCAAGTGACACGCCCAGGGCTCCCACTGATTCTGCCTTATGGTTAGTTGAACAACTTCATTATATATTACAATGTAACCATAGAAACAATGTACTTCAATCTCCATGACACCATATCAACCATGGTGCCATGATGATTGCAGCGCCAACACCAGGCATTGGCCATGAAAAATTGCTTACCCCACCCCGGGCCTGCAAAAAGGTTGGTGACCACTGCGATGGGCTCTAGCCCCAGATCTTTTGCAGACCTAGCAAAGCCCCTGGTGTCAGGAACACAGGATCCATATCTCCCCTTCTGACAGAACGGTGATCTGCCTTGTTTACATAGGCAGATCGCCGTTCTGGCTAGGCGGGTGCCAGCAGACATTAAGTCCATGATACCCGCTGATCAGCTCCCTCTGTGTATAATCACAGCGGGAGCGAGCCGGTGGCGGCGTGCATGCGTGCTCCAGACCCAGAAATGCAGGATCACATTATAGGTATGTGATCCTGCACAGCAGAGCCGCCTTGCTACCGTATATGTAATTTACACAGTCAGCAAGCTGTTAATATAACGAGACTTACCTGCCCCTAGATCCAGCACTGTCCTCACCCAAGCCGATTCTTCAATTGGCTTCAGGTGAAGGTGCTCGCGTTTTCATTAAGGGAAACTGCCAGTGAAGCCTTGCGGCTTCGCAGCTGGCTTCCAAGTGCACATGCACAGGTGGGGGAGCAGGTACCTGTCAAAATCATGTACCCCCCCCCCCCCTCAATGCAAAGAAGGAGGGGGGGAGCAGAACTTCCCCTTTTGGGTGAAGCAGCAGAGTGACCTCCCCGGTTAGGCAATGTGGAAATGCATGGAAATCACAGGAATAGCTAAACAGAATTACAAATCCATTGACAAACAGTAAACCTGTATAAAGTATATATTTCAGTTGAATTTAGTTTAGTTCATCTGGAGTTCCACTATATTGAATGGTGGTGGTCTGTTGGCGTGACCTCTTCCACTTTCATAACATCACATAAGCGGAGCGGAGCACATGCGATAGCAGAAAATCACATAAAACCTTTGAATAATGCATAAAGCAGCTGACTCTTATCCAGCTGAAACACACAAGAATGACTTTGGAAATGGAGAATGAATTGAATTTATTACAAGGAGTAGGTTTGGAATCTCCCTGGTTCTTTTGGTCAAACATGACATACAAGATGTGTGTCATTATTTAACTGCTTCATCACCAATTTCATCTGCAGATTTTGCATTTAGTTACATAATAAAGTGCAACTCTGCTGTTGCGTAAGCGTGCCTATAATAAAAGTATAAGCACCCTACAGGTTTCAGAAATATTTTTTTCCTTGTTATTCTCTTTTATTTCTGATACAAACCTCACTTATCCCTTTTTCATTACAAACTTCACATTTTCAATAGAAATGATCTTTGTTCTTTGTTGAATAAACCATAGACAGTTTTTTTTCACTATGTTGCACTGTGTGTTCTGAAAACTGCATACCCCCCCTTCTCCCCCACTCCAAAATATAATTATAAGGCATAGCAAACCATGCAACTCCTGGGGGGCCCAGCACGGCCTGCCTACTAAATCATAAATTCCAAATTTACAGAATACCTTTTGATAAGTTGGATGTTTTCACAACTTGGGAACCTCTATAAGATTTCTATAAAGACAAATCAGATTCTGTATCACTGAAGGTTGAATATAAGAAAAGTTGTAGAATGTTTTTTCAATGGGACTGCATAAGGCATAGTTATGACCCTGCACATACTCTATACCTTTAGGCTCCTTTCACTTGGGCACACTGGTGCGGTAAATTCGGGGCGTTGAGGCATTCCACCTTGGATGGCCCATCCACATTGTTGTGGCCACAATGCTATGCTTCGCATTGCGTCAAAGAAAGTAGGGCATGTTGCATTCGCCAGGGGATCCTACGCACCAACGCGCTACATAGAGCGGCCCTGGTGGAGTCCATCTATATACTTATGATTACTGTCATATGCTGGTTGCAGTAGTTCCTCTGCCCCCAATTACTTTGATTACATTACTGGTTAATTTCCCTGGAAGGAAATCCTGTCTGTTCACAGAGGCCCTGTCCTTGGGGGAGGCACTGACAATTTCATTATCAAAAACCCACTCTTCCACTTATTAAAGGTTCTCGTTCTTTTATTTACCTACAGGTTTATACCAATATCCTGTTTCACGAGGGCCATTTGTCATAACCTCCCAAATGCACATAAGAATGGATTGGGAAGACACAACCATTTTTATTATGCATTGCAACACATTAAAATGTATGGTGTTAATAGCCCCTTAAAGTTCACTTTTTTTTTTCTAAATTCCAGCTCCCCTATGTACCAATATATCAATATTGTACCTCTTTTGCAGAAAAGAAAAGCTTTCTATTTGTTCTAGGCCAGGCTATGCCTCAGTGTCCAGGTGAAAACTCCTCCATTAGTTTGAATACCAAATTCAGGACGAAAGGACCAGTAAAAGGGAGTAGCTGACCAGCTGATCTCATTAACACACAACCTGCACCTGACCTCTTTCCTCCAGGAGATTGATCCCACCCACCTCTGTAGGTTCATAATATTCCAATGAAATCAGCAGTCATCATTCTCAGATTGTTTAGTATATGGCCACCTTTATAAACCTCAAATTAGCTAGTTGCGCTTTCGGTGCCATTAATTGTTAATGGAACCCCAAATGCAGAAGCATACACATAGCAAAATGTGTGCAAACCGCAAGACACCAAAATGTTCCATGAGCTACTTTGCCATGTGTAGTGCAGCCAATTGAAATCAATGGGCTGCCCTATGCCTGTCATGGGAAAAACAAGCCAAAAAACATGTGCTCCCACTGCTCTAGGTGTGAATGGGGCCTGAAAGTGAAACTGGTGTGTTTAAAACAGAACAACGAGGCTTCATTCACATCTGTGCATTTCTGAAAGCATGGCAACCCTCACAGAAATTGCGTTCTTTGTTGTGCATTTCAGAAACGTGCTGCAAATGCAAATCATGCTTGCATTGTCATTGCATGTCTCTCCTGCAATATATATTATGTTATTGTGGCTGCAATTGCTCTGTTAAAGTGGAGTTCCACCCAAAAATGGAACTTCCACTTTTTGGAATCCTCCCCCCCTCCGGTGTCACATTTGGAACCTTTCAGGGGGGAGGAGGGAGCAGATATCTGTCTAATACAGGTGTTTGCTCCCACTTCCTGGCACAGATCACCTCGGTGATCGTGGTGACCTACGCCACTTCCAGCACCTAGTCTGTCCTCCCCCGCTGTCTTCTTGGAGACACACAGGTCCCAGAAGACAGCAGGGACCAGTAAGGACGCGCAGCGCGTCTCGCGCATACGCAGTAGGGAACCAGGAAGTGAAGCCGCACGGCTTCACTTCCTGATTCCCTTACCAAGGATGGCGGCGGCAGCAGCCGAGAGCCGATGGAGAGATAGGCTTCGGCTGCCGACATCGCAAGCTCTCTGGACAGGTAAGTGTCCATATATTAAAAGTCAGCAGCTGCAGTATTTGTAGCTGCTGGCTTTTAATATTTTTTTTCGGCGGACCTCCACTTTATTTGTATTCAGTGCAGCTGCCTTTGAGTAGTTAGGTCTGCTCAGTGTTCTCAGCTGCTGCATGTATGTTTACATCCTCTACTTTCCAGAAAAGCTGTGAGAGCCTTCTGGATCATAGGTGTAAAGCTATGCAGATGGCAGCATGAATATTTATACACCCCTGGCCAATCACAGGGAGCTGGGCCCTGAAGGCATGCTGGGAGATTGTATATATTCTCTCAGTACACTGGGCTATGGGTCCTTTCTCAGGGAGGATTAGTCCAGCCTGGAGAACGTGCTGCCCTCCAGGGCAATGCTGCCATGTGTTTGCAGTTCGTGAGGCCTCAGGTGGGGACCTGAAGGCCTGGATGCTTAAACTACAGAGAGCTGACTGAGGGGCTGTCTGCTGAAGATCTAGTCTGGTATTACTGGAAGAAAGTGTCCCTTGGAAGTTGGAAGGAGGTGACCAGCTTCCCCTGGACATTTTATTAGTGCAGACTGCTGAGAGATCTTAGAGACTTTTGGGCTGCTGACAGCCCTCTTGTGCTAGAAGGTCAGCTGTGTGTTTGCTGAAGGGGACATCGGTTGGTGTTCTGTAGAGCTTAAGTTATCTAATTCCTTGTGAAGGGACAATACTCTTATTACTCTAAAGTATGAAGCTTGTGTGCTGTCAACTGCTTCTACTCCAAGCCAAGTCCACAGTTTGCTGTCTGCAAGGACTTTTGCGTCAGCTCTACAGTACATTTGACTGTTTCTACTACAAGCCTGTTATATGCAAGGACTTTTGCTTCAACCATATCTCAATTCCCTCAACCCTATCCAAGTTCTCCAAAAATCAAAACAACGCCCCTAGAATGGTGATTGAGGGAAAGTGTGGTTGAGATTTTGTGCCTAGCTGCGGGACAATCCCTGAGGAAGAACCTGGGGAACTGAGGAAGAACCTAGGGAACTGAGGAAGAACCTGGGGAAATTTTCAGCGGCTCCCATGGGAGTAAGTGCTACATCTGATTTTACTGTACACTGTCTGCTATGTACAGCACCAAGGCAACAACTCCCACCAACCATGATATGTGTGTATTGCATAGGGAAGTACAGAGACTCGGGGATGACATCACTGGGCCTAAAATAAGGTATGTTTAAAAAAACAGTTTTGAATGAATTGGGGTGTCACAACCAATGGGCAGGGATTTTCTTGGGTCCCTTGGCCTACTGGGAGAGCCTAATTATTTAGGTGGGGTCAGGTGATCAGGGCTCTGAACGGCTGTCTGGGTGGACATGTGTTATGTTGCGCTGGGCTGCTAGACTGTAAGCCTTAGGCCTATCCTGGGGACAGCTGGCTGCCAGGCTGTCTGAGGGCCTATCCAGAAGCGGGAGAGCAGCGTATGGTTGGGACTGCGGGCTTGTAGTAGCTTGTTTTTTGTTCTTTGTTCTTCCGATTTGCTATCAGTTTTGTATTTTTCCATGTTTTTTTCGATTTTTTTTTTTTGATGTTTTTGATTTTTTTGCGATTCTTTGCGATATTTTGTGATTTCGCGACTTTTTGCGATTTGTGCATTTTTTGTGATTTTTTGCGATTTTATACATATTTGGTGATCCATAGCTGTTTGTGATCTACTTAGAGCCTGGAAGTTTAAATTATCGCTTTTGAAACAAAATTATCATCTTAATCATGTTATTGCACCAAGTATAGAGAGACTATGTCTCCTACACATCTACCCACACAATATCTGTTGATTTTCTAGGGTTCTTTGAGATTCAACTGAAAAAATCAGTAGCGTGACCACCTTTCCTATAGCAATTACAGATACAACAAGATCATTGCTCTTTGTTTACTGTTCCTTGCATAGCCATCCAGGTAATAGTTATATATCTCTATAAATTTTGGACCACCGTCTGAAGTTTACGTTATTTAGCACATATAGCTAGTCTATTAAAAAGATGTTCACGTAACTCCTTTAGGGTCCCTCTTTATTTTCCCACCTTTTCCATGCACCATTTAAATGCTTCCCCATCGGATGATGATTTTCTGTCTTTTTCTTCTCTTTTTTTCTTGGCCGTTTGTTGCAAATTTGAGATATATTTTTTGTTTATGAATCCAATATGAATGGATTCCAGATGTCGTTGGGGCTTTGCGATTTTGTATGGTTTCAGCATGTTTTACATTTTTAAGAATTTTGTTTATCATCATTTATACACAAGTTTTCCTTTAAGATTATTTATCATTTATGATTTGAAAATTAGTGTTGTTACTTTGTACTTTGTTATTGTTTAATATTGTTTTAGTATTTATCATGGTCTTTATCCCAAGATTATGGATGTACACAATGGGAGAAGTTGAATAATGCGAACATTAAAAATAATCATGTGTCTAGCGCATGTATATACATATATATATGTGCGTTGGTTCACTTAGTAAACTTTTTTAGTTTGGTGGACCTTTATAGGCATTATTATATTGTCATATTATCTTGTCTTAAATTTTTGATTTAAAATTCAACTTCACATCCCAGGTGTCTCCTATCTCTTGGGTGTTGTTCTAGAGTTTGATTATGTGGGCAGGTCTCTATTTGAGACCATCTCTGGATTGGCTATCAAAACCTGAAGTCCCTATATATACCCATGATTAAACTTTAGTCATGCAGCTATTAATAAGTGCCATGATGGGGCGTGAAACATGTTAGCTATCTTTACTGTTCCTCCCTGTACATGAGGTGACTGCATTTGGATTTTATTTCTTCATATCAATAAAGATGCCTTCTATGGTGTGCGGCCGTCCAGGATCTTTTTCTTTTCTTAGGCCTATCCCGGGGACATCTGGCTGCCAGGCTGTCTGAGGGCCTATCCAGAAGCGGGAGAGCAGCGTATGGTTGGGACTGCGGGCTTGTAGTCCAACGAGAAGTGACACTTCCATCGGTCGGGGAACCAGTTGCAGTCGGAGGTAGAGGGGAAGCTGTCGCTAATAAGGGACCATCCACTTTACTACCGGAGACCACAGTGAGTAAAGCTGAGGCCAGTACCAGAGCAGACTTTTTGCCAGCCGGGGACGGTGAAGAAGTGGGAAAACTTCAGCAAGTGCCAAGTCAGGGACTCAGCGGGACAGCAAAGGTGATGCTTGTGGAGCATCAGTGAGTGCCAAGCCAGGGACCTAACGTGTCAGCGGGGGTGAAGCTTGAGGAGTATCTTTGAGTGCCAAGCCAGGGACCCAGCAAGGATGCGGGGGTGATGCTTGAGGAAGATACTGAGTGCTAAAGTGGAAGAGCTTAGGGGATCCAGTGGCTAGTGGATCTGAAATTTAGCTTGTTGAGTGAAGACCGACAGTGAGTGAGTGTGGGGTAAGGAGAACTGTTTATGTTGCAAATAGTTGAATATCATTACTGTTAGTAACAGCTACAAGATTGTTGCCATAGGAGACAATGGTCCTTCCTATACAGAAGTGGTGTCCGGCTGGAAGCCTTCCCCTGTATAGCTGTCCACCTATAGAATCTCAGAGTCTGCTAATTATCTTTTCGTCTACCTAAGGGTGTCCTGGCCCTAATTCTCTCTCCCACAGTTCTGTTCAAGAGACAATAAATCTCTTTGCATTCAAAAAGTGTCTGGCTCCCACCTGTTCATCTTGCATTACACCCACCATGCCTTGTAACCCACTCTACACTGAAGGATGTTAGCTCTCCCTAACTCTGGAGGTAACCATTAGGCCTAAAGAGGCACGTAACTTTGCTACACTTAAATAGTATATTGTTGTACATGTGAATAATAATCCAGTTATATTTTTATCTTTGATTTAAAATGACTCCATGAATCAACAAGGAACCAAATGTTCAGGTAGTAGATGTATTATTTGTAATAAAGTTTTGATCTGTACACTTTTTCATCAGTCCAGTTTTTGGTAACAATAAACTTTGTATAATAATTGCATTATAAACCCCTCTGTTCCTTGCTAAAGCCTTTCTTCAAATGGAAATGAAAGGCCTTCTTGATACAGGACACAGCCCCCGTTTCCAAAATCACTTTTCTGCCCACTCTAACAATTAGGCAGCGTTTTGTCCTCAGGAGCTGTAGCATTTTCTGTTGCCGTAACAAACTGAAAAGCAATTTGCGAGGAGACCTCCATTTGTCACTCTTCTGCGTAGTATGACTCATTTTTAATCCGAGAACAGATTTATTCTAAAAGGATAATTAATGTTTAAGAAATAAATATCACCTCTGAGACACGGCACAATTCAATGTATTGCTTATGCTGCGGTTGACGGGGGTGGCGTGTGAAGTGGAGAGCCAGGAAGGATTGACTTTTACACAAACCGATTTCTGAAGTATACAGAAGTTGTAGTGTGCCTTGATTTAATCAACAGTCAGTTCAAACGGCTTTACTAATGTGCACAGTATAGTAATCTGTAACAACCAATTACATTTCACCCTTTATCCATTTTGCACAGTCAACCCCACGTTTGCTGATTGATTAGTATGAGTTATTGAATGCTTCACATTTTTAGTTGATACTTAAGTAAAACCCAATTGAACGTTCAGATTAATTTAATTTTATAGACATATTAGTTTATCTGATTTTTATGTGTAGCACCCTCTAGTTAGTGTGCTAGGTGTAAATAGGTTTATTTGCTAGTGTAGGAAAATTTGGCTTGGCTGAGAGCCAGGCCTGGGTTGTAAATCTGGGCCAGGGATTAGTGACTCATGGCTCATCCTGACAGCTCTTCTGGTGCCTCCCTCTGTTCTCTGGAACATTGGAGAATGTTCTAGATATAGTGAGTGGAAGCTAGGTGGAGCTTGTAGGAATATTTATGAGGCCTCTGCCAATCCCCAGCTTTGGGCCAGCAGGGGGCAGAGCATACCTCATAAATAGCCATGCCAGCAGGGCAGTCAGGTGAAAGATGGTGTGCTGAGGAGGCTGTTGGTGGCCCTTGAGGGTGCCCCCTAGTCTGGGGGGGTGATCTCAGGCCTGGGGCTCGGGTGCTGGAAGATTCCTACCAAAACACACAGAGGAAACCATTCCTGGATGCAGGGGAGCCAGGAGAGAGGACAGCAGGAGCAGGTCAGCACGTCTGGGAGATCTCCTGAGAGTCAGCTGGGTGGGCTGGTGAGTGTCAGTCTGGAGGACTGTGGAGAATTAGCCTGGAGAGCTAGTAAAAGGGACAGCTGCAGCCAGGTGGGCTTGCAGGGCCTAAAGAGGTGGTGCTGAGATCAGTGACCACAGAGAGGAAGTGCTGGGAAATTGTGAGCTGTGTCACCCAATCTGTTCTTCAAGTATAGGGGCTGTGAGTCCCTGCCTGTAATGGGCCTTTGCTACAAAATTACTACAGGGTGCCATAGCTGGGTTCTGCAAGCAAGTGTGTGCTGGAGGAAGAAGAGGAGCTGTATATAGAGACTGTGTATATAGGAAGAGTTGCCCCTGAAGCTTGATTTGAAGTCAAGCGGGCATCCCATAATCTCCCATCCCTAACCAAGTTATTATCCCTCAATAAACAGAAAGAAAAACAACAAAGCCACTGACTTTTCTCTAACTGCCCGTGGAAATTCTACTTGCAGCTCCCAAGGGGGTGTGCGCCATATGCATTTGTGATTTTCACCTATTTTACTAGTCTTTAAAGCATTGCACTACGTTTCTTTCAAACTTTGCATTAGCGAGAACCATTTACAGTACCCGCGTGCTAACTGGCTGTTTATTTCAGGAACAAAGTTGTGCATGTAGCACTGCCCCCTTGGGGGGTTGCTTAGAATTGCATGTTCTTCTTTGCAGCCTTGAACCTGTGAGCTTTCCAACCCTCCTGACACTCTAGGTTCAGGCATGTTGTGTATAGCTTTAAATAACACACTGACACAATGCAGATTGTTTTAGCTCTCTCAGATTTACTTCATCAAGAGAAGAGTCTTAAATAAGGTATCAGTCCTGGATAAACAGCCAAGATTCAGTTGAAATAGTCCCCAAAAGCAATTAAATGACAGTTAGAAATGACAGATACATAATATCAATGTACACAGTAATAGACAATAAGTGAATGGATTTCTAAGAATTACCTATTGGTTGCAATATATAATACTACTGCTAAAGGGGGACCCCAGGCCGGCCTATATACCTTTAATCCTAATGAGAGATGAAGTAATATAGGTACAAGTGGTGTGTTCCCTTTAAAAGCAATAGACTAGCAGCGTTCACAATGCAAGGCCTTGCAATTATCTTCACCGGCAGTTGGAGCTCAAAGAAACAAGAATTCTAAGGGTGGCACAGTGATACGCAGTCAAGGCAAAGTAGCTGAGTCTGACCAGTAGTAATCCTTAAGGCAATCCAGGTGTAGGATATCTGTATACAGTGTCCGATGTATGTCAGTGGTTGGTAACGGGATTGGTGGGCAGGTGCCCTCTCACCAATCTTGAGAACTTTGTAGGAACTTCCTGAAGAGCGATCCAAGGTGAAATCAATGGGCAGCGCCGTCGAAGTGCTGGCAAAGAGCCGCTGCAACGTCGCTTTGCGGGCGCTTTTAACCCTTTTTCGGCCGTTAGTGGGGGTTTAAAGCGCCCCGCTAGTGGCCAAAAAGGACCACAAAAGTGCCGGTAAAGCGCTTTACCGCCGACACCCCCAATGCCCCAGTGTGAAAGTAGCCTTACTGTGGGCAGGCTGAGATGGCGATTTGTCTAATAGCCACAGTCTCCAGATGACGAAAGAGAGGACGTAGATGCAGGATGCAGGCTGATGCGTTTCAAAGGATAACCTTCTTCCTTAGAGCCTAGCCTGGCTTCTTCCACAGAGCCTAGCCTAGCCTGGCTAGGCTCTGAGGAAAAAGGTTATCCTTCAAAACATATCAGCCTGCAGTGGTTTCTACATCCTTTCTTTCGTCATCTGGAGACTGTGGCTTTTAGACCGATTGCCATCCTTTAAAGGCTTCCATATTGCGGTTTACTTTCACATGCTTGTGAGTAGTTTTTATTTGTTTTTTAATAAACCTATCTAAGGATAATGCACAAGGCTGGTGCGCTCTCTTTTTTACTCCTTTTTTAACTGTTAGGATACCCCCATCCTGGAGGGCAGAAAGGCCTGAGTCCTTATCCATCTTGAACTATAGATTCTCCTCAGAGGAAGCCGTGATGACGAAACGCGTAAGAAGTGATCTTATGGCGACCAGAAGTGACGTTTGCGTTCCACGGCGAGGAAAAGACAAACCGGAAGTAAGCGGTGGATGCTGTCTTCCTTAGTTTTGTATGTCTCTTGGGTCCTGCTATGTGTAGAACGCTTTTTGAATGCTGACGATTTTAACTTTAAATACCGATTGATAGATGGATTTTATGGAATATGTCAATTTTTAAATTTAAAATAAACGAGAGAGAAAAATCGAATTACTTTATTTGAGCCCCCTTTTTTCTGTCCGAGTACCTGTGGGAAATCCAGTACAAGGTCTGACACCCTCCATGTCGTGGAAGACAGCCGTGGTTAACATATCAAAGCCTGATGTGTTCATCTTTCTGGTGAGTGAGAACTCCTAAGGGGAGTGTGACGCACGGCTTGCAGAGTCTGGTGTGAGGTGCACATCTTCAAATCATATTAGGACCACCATCTGTGTCTTCCTGGACTTTGATCACCATCTATCACTCTTCAATTTTCTCATGTGCCATTACCATATGAAAGCTGATCATAATATATAATATGTAATGACAGTAGCGCCGCTTTAGTAATCAGAGATACCTTGAGAGTATCTGAGGACATTTACTATACTGTATGAAATAGCATTTAGCATTTTCCACTTTAAGTGGCAGCTGACACTTTGAATCGCTGTGAAAGATTGAGTCATTGTGATTAATAAATTGTCCATATTTATAGGATCTAACATTTCCATAGCGCCGAGATAGTGGAAGAAGGCCTAGGTTTTCACTGTATTGTGACATTGAACTATAGATCGCCTGATCAACATATTTGTGTGCAAGAGTATTTGTTTTTTGAGATGGCGATTTGTCTAATGAAACAGTAATGCCGCGTACACACGAGCAGACTTTCCGGCATACTTGGTCCGACGGACTCCGACCGTGTGTAGGCTTCGTAGGTTTCCCCAAAAGTCCGCCGGACCTAGATTTAAAACATGTTTTAAATCTTTCCGTCTGACTCAGTTTCTGACGGAAAGTCCACTCGTCTGTGTGCTGGTCCGACGGAAAGCCCGCTCATCTGTATGCTGGTCCAACGGACCAGATACGACGCAAGGGCAGGGTATTACATTTCGCGCTCGCTGCAATAGGAAAAACACATTTTCCTATTGCGGCGAGTGCGGGGCATACTAGGCCCTTAGGTCTGGTATGCATTTTAAAGGGAACCCCCTACGCCGAAAAAACGGCGTGGGGTCCCCCCTAGAATCCATACCAGACCCTGATCCGAGCACGCAGCCCGTCCGGTCAGGAAAGGGGGTGGGGATGAGCGAGCCCCCCTCCCCCTCCTGAACTGTACCAGGCCGCATGCCCTCAACATGGGGGGTGGGTGCTTTGGGCAAGGGGGCGCCCTGCGGTGCGCCCCCACCCCAAAGCACCTTGTCCCCACGTTGATGAGGACAAGGGCCTCTTCCCGACAACCCTGGCCGTTGGTTGTCGGGATCTGCGGGCTGGGGGGCTTATCGGAATCCGGGAGCACCCTATAATAAGAGGCCCCCCAGATCCCGGCCCCCCACCCTATGTGAATGAGTATGGAGTACATGGAACCCTTACCCATTCACCTAGGGAAAAAGTGTCAATAATAAAACACACTACACAGGTTTTTAAAATGATTTATTAAACAGCTCCGGGGGAGGGTCTTCCTCCGGCTTCGGGGGTCTTCTTCCGGCTTCAGGGGTCCCTCCGGTTCCTCTTCTCCCGGCGTCCGGTTGGTTCTTCTCCGCTCTCTCTGGCCTCTTCTCCCGGTGTTCCAGTTCTTCTGCCGGCTCCTCCGCTGTCTTCATGCTGGTCTTTTGCCAACGGAGGTCTGGACTTCTGGGTTTCTTGTCTTCTTCCCTCTTCTCTTCTCCAGATGTTGACACGACGCTCTCTCCGGCTGGACTGCTCTCTGAGCGCTCCATTGTGACTTATATAGGCGGAGACCCCGCCCCCTTATGCCGTCACAGTCCCTGGGCATGCTGGGACTGTGACGTTTTAGGGGGCGTGGTCAACATCACCTGGTGACCATGCCCCCTAATATTCCCTTCCCTTTATAATCCATACCAGACCTAAGGGCCTGGTATGACCCGCGACGGGGCTCGCAAGGTGTCAATCTCGCCGATAAAAGCGGCAAGATTGACTTCCTTTTCTAGTCCCGTCGTACCTGAGTCACGTTCAAAATGAACGGACTTGTCCGTGTGTGGGCAAGTCCGTTCATTCTGAAAGTCTGACGTAACTCCGGCGAAAGTCCGTCGGAAAGACGGGCGGACCTAGCCCGCCAGAAAGTCCGGTCGTCTGTGGGCAAGTCCGTCCGTTTTTAAGTCCGGCGCACCTGGCAGACAAAGTCCGTCGAAAAGTCTGCCGGACCAAGTATGCCAGAAAGTCCGATCGTGTGTACGTGGCATAAGTCATCTGATTCTGCTGCATTCAACGAAGCCGTGGTGGTGCCTCTCGTGTAGCGGGCGGCGTCTGACCCGCTTGGGTTGGAGCTGCAAGAGCTGTATAACGCTTTTAGGCCGCAATCCTCTCACATGGCGGCGAATGGGTGCTGACTTGATGGGACCTGGGAAGCAAGAGACCTTGGGCCAGGTCTGCAGATCCTTTTATAGCCTCTCCCATAATTTTCATCCTGGAGCAGATGGCTTGCTGGGAGGTGTAGTTCACGGATAGTTCTGCAGTTCAGGGATGTCTGTGCAGGAGACTACAGTTCCCACAATGCTCTCTTCTTCAGGAGTATAATTTATGTAATCCGAGCCCAGCACTAGGGGAATAGAGAACAAGTCTGCAGTGTCAGATACACGTAGCCCTCTCTCGGCTACACGCAGACAGTACTTGTGGTTCATTAGGAGTGGCTATTTTTTTTTCTCCAAATCTGTGCCTTTTTTTCTGGAAAAAGTGATTAGTGACCCTGAAGGGCATTATATTCTTCTTAGAGGTACCTGGGATCATACATTGGTTAACCTGATTTCAAATTACGCTCCTAATACTGGTCAACTACCATTTTTTCATAGTTTATTTCACACAAAATTTTTGAAACTCTATTGTTGCCCTAAACTCAGTCCTTGATAAGTCATGTTTAATCGTAATACATGAATAGGATAGGAATGAAATTGGCCAAGATGCTTTTCTTACATGACCCAGTCAATGTTGGGTGACCATAGGTAAAAAATAATAAAGGAGCCTTATCTGAGTTATCCCTACTTTACAGGAACTTGTCCCTGAACAGCCATTCACCCAAAGCGTACTAAAATGAGGTGGGTTTTCCTTTTCAAAAGGTTCCCCAATGAAAATGGGCACCCAAGTCTCTTGAGAGTTTTGCGTTCAACTTGACAGGTTCTTTCAACAAGCAGAACCCCTTAGGGACCAATCCCCTTAAGATACCCCCTCTTCTCATGTAGTTATGGTACAAGGCCACATACAGGTGGAAGGACTACCTGCACCTGCCTACAAACGTGAAGGTACTTGTTGAAGGAGGTTGTTAGTACAATGTCTGTCTGACTTAAAAATCTGTTGCTGTGGCATTAACAAGGCTTTAAAGGTATTTCTACTTTAAAGGCTTGTTTCCATATGCAGCAACTCTTGTGGATCCTCACAAAAGTGTTCTGAGGGCGTTTAACAAGCATTCAGGAGGCAATATGTTGCCTCCTCACTGCCTGTTTTAACCTTAGAAAGGTTGAACCACCATGTCACAAATGCATGCATTACACGTGGTTGCATTGTGGCCCCGTGCACTTAAATGAGTGAAATGGTTTAATTTTTGCATATGTACAGCCCTGAGTAGTTGCTTACCCTTGTTTAGGTAAGCAGTCGAGGGCTATAAAACTGCAGCTCAACCTCCTCCTTTTACTACCCTTTGACCACCGGTGTGAACGAGCTGTTAAAATCGGTTTATGTTTTTATACAGTGCCAGTTTAGATAAAAATAGTGCTGAGAGGTATATGAATGGATGCAGTGGTCTATCTACCATGCATGCATAGGAGGTTCATTACAAGAGATCCATGTTTTGGCACCACAGAATGATATGCTCTGTTCCCTATCATTTCAGGAGCATCTGACGAGGAATTCCTGGAGGTTATCTGCAGCTGCACTATGAGGGTCATTAAACTCTGTGTATACATCGCAGTGCTCAAATATACCAGTTGCCATGGTAAGCAACATTAACTGTGTAATTCCCAGCGATAGAGAGCTAGACCCTCCAGCTACTGTATAAGCCCGGAGCCACTGAAAATAAGTGTGGTGCTTTTAGAAGAATGAGGTTGTACTTGGTCTGCACAACTGAAGCAGAATTCCAGGCATACTAAAAAAAAAAAAAAAATAACTATTACATGTACTGTGCAGCAAATAACCTAACGACATTTGGACAAAAAATATTTTTTTTACTTACCTTTTAATGCCTGTTGCTATGTGGTCCCTTCTAATCTTCCCCTTCCTCACCGCGGCACCTGGCGTCATTTCCCTTTGCGCCTCTGCTCGCTACCGCTCCTGGGAGATGTGTGTCATCGTTTCCCAGGAGTCAGTGGGCAGCGCCGAGGGCTAGGTTGCTATCACAACGGGGTAGGCACTTCCGACGCGGCCGCCCGTTGTGATGGCAACCTGTGTAGTTTCCAGCGCCACTACATGCTGTTACTGCGCATGCGCGAGAATGGGCGGTGCATGCTGGGAATACAGCAGCGCCATATCCCATAAGAATATGCTTGTGGGCTTCTCCTGCCCATAAGTAAGATGGGAAAGGCAGCACTAATGACAAGAGTAAGAATTGCTAAATATGCATTATGCAAGAGTAAGAGTTATTTTTGAAAAAAAATTTAAGTTGTGGGTGGAACTCCGCTTTAACAAAATAATGAAATGCAATTTTAAATACAACTAAGCTAAGTACCTGCATCTGTTGGAGCCAATCAAGTTTTACTACATGCACAAGTGCTGACAGAGAACATGCTGACTGGAGGAGAAAGCGGAGTGAGCAGAGCTGATGACTTATTATTGTGTCGCTGCTCTTTAACTGTCTAGTCAGCATACCGCAGACCAGGAAGTAACACAACCATATTTTTTAAAATGCTTCTAACCCCAAGAGCAAAATTTTGACATATTGCAGCTTACCGGGCCTTTTATGGTTCAATTCGTCTTTTTCGGCTTTTTTTTCTTTTTTTCACCCGGTGATCCTGCCAGTAACACATTTCCTGTGCTGGAGTGACAACACTCACTCATTGTACTTTATCAGTGGAGAGGCAGCTTTGTAATCTAGGACATAAAATGCTATCAGATACAGTAGTCGTCAGCAGAGGCAGAGAGCACAGGAAGTTATCAGCTCTCAGGATTTCTAGCAGAATCAACTGGTTGTTTTTTGTACTTAGATAGATCAACAGTTCTCAATTTTTGTGAGGCCAGGGCTTTTTAAATTATTTAAAGTGGAATTCCACCCAAAGGTGGAAACTCCACTTATCTGCCTCTCCCCCCCTCTGATGCCACCTTTCGGGGGGGAGGGGGAAGCTGGTACCTGGTTTTGACAGGTACCCATCCTCACTTCTGAAAAATCTCGCCGTAGCGAGATCACTTGGAAATTCGGCCCCCTCTCCTCCTTCCCCCGCCGCCGGGCCAATTAGAAAGAGCAGCGAGCATCGTGCATGCGCAGTAGTGAACCGTGTCGGTTACCCTTACAGACAATGGCGGCGGCAGCACCCGAGAGCCGATGGAAAAATCGGCTGGAGTGTGTAATGGAAATTTGTACGTTCTGTATATAATTGTATTCTATTTTGTATGTATTGCACAATGCCCTCACTGTGCACATGGCACTAATAATGTTTTCAGTACATGTTTACATTCTTTCAAGTCCTGATTAGAATTAGCCTGCCTATGTAACGCCCCTTGTTACCAAAAACCTACAATTCTAATATTAATGTGATACCTACGTAATCGTGTGTATAAAAATTGCGTCATAATAAAGCAGAACAGTTATTTGGAAAGATGCTGAGTGTATCTTTTGTGTCTGTTCCCTACTGCAGTAGTAATTATTAATTTGGAACCACTAATCAATATGAGGAAAGGAGTTGCCTATCATCAAAATGTCCTGGTCAGGTGCCAACATCGCTGGATTCCAGGAGAGGTGTCCTAACATTAATTTATTGCTTAGGGGTGGGGGGTGTAACTCTGCTTTAAGTAACTTACATGTCTTCACAGTGAAAAAAAGTAGAAAAAAAAAACAGTTTCTACTTATATAATAACAGTATTGGGATGCACAATAGGTATTTGAAAGAGGAACTAAACACTCCAATACGTAACAGCCAAGAAAGATGCCATATTAGCCTTTGTTTGATTTGTAGTTGCCATGGTGCTGCACATGTTATCAGTTATGATGGCAGCCATTTGATGGCTTAACAGTCCAGTTGAGGGCAAAAACAAATGTGATTATTCCTGGCAAGCCTTGAATTTAACTAGGAGACAGTCAAATCAATGGGTTTAGTTCCCTTTGAAATGTATTTCAATTGAGTAGACAGTTGAAAATATAAATTACTGCAATTTGAAAAAACTGACTAAATTAGTGTAGTCTCTGAGATATAAAGCAGGAAGAGATTTCATAGAGGAAATGTGATTCGTTGTCGCACTACACCTCACTGTTTACTTTTTTCTTTCTAACTTTATTGAAATGTGACAGAATAACATTTCATTCATTTCTGAAAAACTTTTGTACATAATGTAACACATCCCACTTGTTTCCAACACACAGTGAGGCAGCCTGTTTGCGTGAATAAAACAATAGGATGTAAGGCATTGTGCCATTGTATTGTAAGTATACTGTCTGCCCTAACGTTGAAAAGCTCTGCGCAAACTGTTGGCACTATATAAATCCTGTATAATAATAATATCTGTGCATTGGGGTACAACTCATAATATGTAAATGGGCCCTGATGTCTTGTTTACTCAGGTGCTGATGTCCATACATGAGGAAAGGGCTGTTTGATTATGCATCTCTAGCTGGCCGGTGCTTGTGCAGCCCGTTCAGGTCTTTGAGGACGTAGGGATTGTACAAACACAACCACTCATTCTAAAGTGACAGGCATGTGGGTGAGCGGCTCTGAACACACACTGTCTGTATTATGGGTGCACACCCACCCGTGCGAATGAGGCCTAACTCTTCATAACTTAGAACTTGCCTGCTGCTGCTCCTGTCCTGTGTCTGTGCAGGTTGCCGCTGTGAGGCGTGGTTGTGAGAACTTCCTTCCATGCACATGAGTCTTTGAACAGTCATTGGTTATTGCTTGTGGGTGACCAGAGCCGCCCGTGCTCTCAGCTGCGGAGCCGCCCGCCGACTCTCCCACCCGCAGCGACGCCTGCCCGCCCACTCACTTACCAACATTCTCGGAGGGGGCAATTGCCCCGTTGCCCCCCCCCCAGATCTGTCCCTGGGGTCGGCTCTGCAGAGACTGTGACAGCAGTAGCTATCAAGCCACTGCCTGGCAGAGGGAAAAGCAGCCAGTGCCACCACACAAGGACTCAGGAACAACGCGACAGTTGTCAAGCTGCTTTAGGGAAGCTGTGGTCTGACAGTGAGCCAAAGCCTGGCAGGAAGGAGGCTATCGTCCGGCACTGGGCCCCGCCTGGCAGGAGGTATGCTGTGGTCCGGCACTGGGTCTGGCCCGGCAGGAAGTATGCTGTAGCTCAGCACTGGGCCTGGCCTGGCAGGAGGGAGTCTGAGGTCCTGCTGCGGCTCAGCAGGAGGAAGGCAGTGGCTTGGCAGTTGGGAAACACTGAAATAGGTAATTTAAAAGGCTTTTAAAGGTACATTTAGCTTACTGAAAGAAGCAAATAATAGAAGTTTTTTTATTTAATTTATTAAGGTAATAAATACATAGCAATATAACACATTAGACAAACAAAACAAAACCATTGTGAGGCTAGACAGTGAAACCCTTGCGGGGTGAAACACCACATTTTTCAGGGAATACAAAATAGCAAGGGTTACACCCTGAAACATGAGGGTGCTGCTCATATTATCATACATTAACAAGGGGAAGAAAAAAACAAGAGGGATATCAGAGAAACCAACCAAGCTCATTAAGTTGGAATTCTTTGCAATATGTCAGAAGCAGTCGAGGGCTCCGCCAACCATTTACGCCATACCTTGCAATATTTTTTGGGGCGGCCTCTATTTTTATAGGTGTCTTTGTACAAGTACTTTCTACTCCCTGATGAAGCTCAGATTCATTGGTAGGAGGTTCCCTACACCACGTGAGTGACTTTCTGATGTCACGGATGCTGCTGCTGCACACACTGGCACACCCAGGCCACACATACTGAGGCAGTGGACGCCATCTTTACACCGGCAACTGTGGCTGAATCTTAGCATATTAACCAGATGATTACAGATCGCTCCCACCCCAACAAGAGACCAGAGCAATCAGATACCGATCTTGGACGCCAGTCTGGTCCCCTGTGAGCTACACACTCAGGAGGATTGCACTTCCCTGCTGCCTATATGAGTGTCATGTGCTTATAGGCTCTTATTAGTATTTACCGTCTGTATCATTACTGACAATATCAGGTGTGAAGTCTGAAGAGACTCTATTGGCTCTAGCTGAGTCCCGGGCTACTTTTCATCCAATCCCTATGTGGTGGTTTTGCTTGAGCTTTTTTAACCCAGTATTTTTTGTATCCTATGATTAAGTTGCACGGTCCTGCTGTGACTTCCTTATCTGGGGTCCTTTCCCTCAAATTCTCTATGCCTGTTTTTGGGTCACTTGGATTGCACCGTCAAGTTATGGTGAGTCAGCAATCAATTAGAACGCTGTGATCATGGCTATACTAGCCTCACAGTATTTAATAGACTAGTGATAAATTGGCAATATGTTTTCTTCTTTTGTCTTTGTACAAGCATACCTCCCAACATTTTGAGATGGGAATGAGGGACACCTACTAGCAAACGTATGTAGGCATAGGATACGCCCCCTGCCACGCCCCATTAAAGGGGAAATAACCCCCAAAAAGTTAATTAAATCCACAAGTGCTTTTTTTTACCACTATTATTCCTTTATATTGGCTTTTAAAATTGAAAAATGCAGCAATTTAGAATTTGGATGAAAGGTTTAGCACTGGGAAACACTTTTTTTAAAGATAAAAAGTGCTTTTTATATACAACTATATAGATCAGACCAAAATGAGGGACACCATGGTTGTTATGGTGCCAGGGTGATTGAAACGCATTATTTCTATTATTACATTGTAATATAAAATGAAATCATTCAACTCACCATAATGCAGAATCAGTGTGAGCACTGAGTCACTAGCCACATCGCCTACCACCAGATGCCATCAGGTGTCCCCAGCAGAGTCCGTCCTTACATGCAGCCTGTGTCCCATAAAATTCAGCCTGTGTCACACAAAATGCAGCCTGTGTTACACAAAATGCAGCCTGTGTCCCACCAAATGCAGCCTGTGTCCACCAAATGCAGCCTTGCCTGTGTCCCCCAAATGCAGCCTTGCCTGTGACCACCAAATGCAGCCTTGCCTGTGTCCACCAAATGCAGCCTTGCCTGTGTCCACCAAAGGCAGCCTTGCCTGTGTCCCCCAAATGCCTGTGTCCACCAAATGCCTGTGTCCGCCAAATGCCTGTGTCCCCCAAATGCCTGTGTCCACCAAATGCAGCCTTGCCTGTGTCCCCCAAATGCAGCCTTGCCTGTGTCCCCCAAATGCAGCCTTGCCTGTGTCCCCCAAATGCAGTCTTGCCTGTGTCCACCAAATGCAGCCTTGCCTGTGTCCCCCAAATGCAGCCTTGCCTGTGTCCCCCAAATGCAGCCTTGCCTGTGTCCCCCAAATGCCTGTGTCCCCCAAATGCCTGTGTCCACCAAATGCAGCCTTGCCTGTGCCCACCAAATGCAGCCTTTGCCTGTGTCCCCCAAATGCAGCCTTGCCTGTGTCCCCCAAATGCAGCCTTGCCTGTGTCCCCCAAATGCCTGTGTCCACCAAATGCAGCCTTGCCTGTGTCCCCCACATGCCTGTGTCCCACAAATGCAGCCTTGCCTGTGTCACCCAAATGCAGCCTTGCCTGTGTCCCCCAAATGCAGCCTTGCCTGTGTCCACCAAATGCAGCCTTGCCTGTGTCCCCCAAATGCCTGTGTCCACCAAATGCAGTCTTGCCTGTGTCCCCCAAATGCAGCACAGTGGTTGCCTTGCTGTGTGTTGTCTCCTCAAGCGGTGTCTTCTTCCACAGCGGCGATGGAGCGGCATACTTCCTGTTCCCTCTCTCCCGGGCGCAATGGGAGAAAGAAAACAGGAAGTGACGGGCCGCCACTGGTCTTAACATTATATTTAAGTCCGAGCATACGGATCTGGCAGCATATAAAAATGGGGGAGGGAAGGATTAAGCCATATTGGAGCAGCAAATAAGAGGAGTTTACCGGTAGGTAACAGAGAAAGCAGTGTCACCGTCTTGACTGCTCTGTTTGACAATGGCATGTAAACTACAAAAACAGCTGGATAGAATTATACATCCTTTTGGAGAAGTAACAGTTCATATTTGTGTATTTCAGCTGTGCATTTAGCTGTTTGCCTGTTTTCAGCTTTAGCTTAAGAAAGTTGTCGGCCTGAAACAACGTGCGAGTGTGAGGAGGAGGAGAAGGATAAAACATGACAGCCAATGCAGAGGTGGTGTACTAGCTTTCAGCTTGCAATTTTTTTTACCGCTCATCCCAAACGATACACAAAATGAGGTCCGTGACATTTAGTAAAGCTGTGCGGGTTTTGAAAAGCTTGTTTCATAGAATTGCACACGAATGACAGCTAATCTGCCAGGCAAGGAGATCGGGCGAAAGGTTAGATTGGCACACAAGAGGAGGCGGGCCTCATCACTTGTCAGCGCTGGCATGAGAGCAAAGCAGGCGAGCACTGTGTGTGATCAGAGCATATGACGGTACAGATGGCGCCTTCTATTTGTCTCAGATGCTAAGCTCCCTGCGTGGGCCGCTGTCTCCCCTAATCTTAAGTACAGGGGTCCCTCGAGAGGGAGCCGCTGTGCGTGGGAGAGACGTACAACTCACCCAAAAATTGCAGATATTTTTAACCCGATTGTTTGCCTTCCCGAGAGACTTATTTTAGCTATTAGAAAGCCACCCAGACGTAGTAAGACACAAACAGAGCGTGATGATGATGTCCGACGACTGCTCATCATTAAAGAGGTTTACAGGCGCTAATTAGGAGCAATAATTGCCGCTTTCCTATTCACATATTAAATGACAGTACAAAGATGTGTCAGTGGGCAAACACTTAAAGGAACATTCAACCAATATTTTTGTGCAGATACTATGTTTTGAGGTTTTCTATTCATTTACAAATTTGCCAATTTAAAGCGGTGTTCCACCCGCAACTTTTTTTTTTTTAAGTCAGCAGCTACAAACACTGTAGCTGCTGACTTTTAATAAGGACAGGGAGCGCGTGATGTTGGCCCCCCGAGGCCGATCCGTCCATCGGATCGGGTGCAGGCACCGCCATTCTAACTAAGGGAAACCAGCAGTGGAGCCTTGCGGCTTCACTACCCGCAAGTTGTGCGGTGCTTTGTGAATTGCCAGCTGTCTTCTGGGACATACACAGGTCCCAGAAGACAGTGGGGGGGGCTCGCCGCACAGAAAGGATATGACATCCTGTGCCGCGCGGACTGGATGGATCAGAAGTACAGACTGTACTTCATAAAAAGGTATGTTAGAAGAAGAAAAAAAAATTTTAATATCCAAAAACGAGGGGTGGAGAGGTGGTCTTTCGTTTAAGACCACATCTCAAAAGTGGGTGGAACTCCGCTTTAAGAATCACATGTGGGAATTTTTTTTACAACATATTCTGCTTCATTTTTAGTCATAAATCATTAAAGGGAAAATACAGTGTATTTCTAATAAGCACATATTTTAGTTACTGTTGCACTGTTGATCCTAAAGCTGAAGTTTAGGTATAATTTTTTCGCATAGTTACATTGGTTCTTCTTAGACCATTGTAAGTATGCATAGCTCATACCTGACCAATCCCTGTGTAAGCTGCAAATCACTGTAGTAGTTGCTGCTACTACAGTGTTGGCAGCAGACTTCCGGGTGCAGTGCCATGCATCTGCAGTTCTACAAAGCAACCACAGACGGTCACTTGCTCAGCAAAGGCCTTGTATTTTTTTTTCCAAGGAATACAAGGAGTTATCTGATTGGACGAGGTGGAGAAGCAAGACAGCAATTTCAAGATCCCCACCTTGTCCAATCACAGAACACCTAGTATTCATGTAAAAAATGACAAGGCTTTTGTAAGGTAATCTGAATTCCCAGAACCAGAAAACCAGTGCGGACCTATGCGGACCTATGCTCAATAACAATTAGTGTGCACACGTGACTCCCAGTGGCCTATTTAAATTGGTTTGATATTATAAACAGTTGCTAAATGGTCTGCAGCTTGTTTCCATGTTCCTAAGATCTGATCCTCTGTACCTGCTTACCTGCATATGGCCCGGCTTTCAATTGGTTGGACTTTGCTTCTGCTCCTGCCTAAACTCTGACCTCGGCCTGTTTACTGGACTTGTCTTTGCCTGCTAATTCTGTACTGCTTTTCCAGGCTGTTACTGACCTTGGCCTGCCTCCTAGACTTGCTCTGTCTACCAATTTGGTCCCTTACTGCCCATTTGTTGCTGACCGCTGCTTGTCTCCTGATCCTGCTTCTGTCTTCTGCTCTGGTGCCAAGCTGCTTCTGCCTCCTGTTCTGAGGGATGTGACTACCAGATCTACCCACTTGAAGAGTGGACATCACCAGCCAGCTAATCCGGCACTCGTGACACTCCTTGCCTTTACGCTCTCTTTCTCCATCTCCAGGAGTGTTAATTGGGAGGTGCAAGAAAAGCCTCAACATTCTAGTCTTCACCAGGTACATGATGGCTTTCTTTAAATGGCCGCACAGGACCCCAAGACTACTGCTGTCATTGTAGTAGCAACAACTTCTACAGTGATTTGTAGCTTCCATAAGGATCAGGAGGTGCAAGCTGGACCAATGTAATTATGCAAAAAAAAAATATACCTAAACTTCAGCTTTAAAGAAATCTTTTAATGTAACAATCACATTTTTATTGTTTCCATAGATTTTTTAGTGCATTAAATACAGAGTTGTAGGTTAACCAAATCTCATTCAGTCCAATTTAACGCCCCCACTTAATATGTTAATAAACCCAGCAGAGAAAAAAATCAAACACAATACAATCATCTATGTCCATTTTTACCTTGTAATAGTATCATATGTCTATATATACCAAAATCTAAATATATCAAATCTGCTGTGCTCCTACATCCATTATGAGGTTGGATACGTTTGGTCTCCATGGTCCCGTTGTATATGGAACACAGTCACCCTCTTCTGTTCGCTCCAAAAATGGACTACATTATCATATGCTATCACAAACAGGGCATAGTAATAGCACAGGAAATCTCCCCTTCCAAAAATCTCCATTCACACAGCACTGCTGTGTCAACACTGGTTGAGTGTGCTGGTACGATGTAAATAGGACGTATTCGCAATTTTACAGGGATGTTCATCCTGGGATTTGTAGTTAAAAGGTAGCAGTGCACATGACCGCAATGCATGCACACTGCTCATAACCAAGGGCAGCCAGTGAAGAGAAAAAAAGTCAGTGGCACATGGAGATACCACTACAAAAAAAGTACATGAATACTTTGTCTGCAGAAATGAAAATAGTAAGGATGTGTAGGGAATTATGCTGGTTTGTAAAAAGTAAGTTTTGTATGGATGGCTTAGTGACAGAACCTGAAGTCTGGAAGCTGTGTCCAAAAACAAAGCAGGCAGGGCAAAGGACTGGTCACCAGTACTGCCTGTGGTCTGATTACCATGCCTTGTTCTGCACAGGTTCTTTGTGTAGAGGCATTCTTCTTTGTAGAGCAGGGCTTTGCTTTCTCATATCAGAGCCTCCAGTAAGGAGAAGTGTGAGAAGCACAGAAGTGACCCCAACAAATTTCAAAGCATATTCATGTGTTATGCCCCGTACACACGGTCGGATTTTCCGACGGAAAATGTGTGATAGGACCTTGTTGTCGGAAATTCCGACTGTGTGTAGGCTCCATCACACATTTTCCATCGGATTTTCCGACACACAAAGTTTGAGAGCAAGATATAAAATTTTCCGACAACAAAATCTGTTTTCGGAAATTCCGATCGTGTGTACACAAATCCGACGGACAAAGTGCCACGCATGCTCAGAATAAATAAAGAGATGAAAGCTATTGGCCACTGCCCCGTTTATGGTCCCGACATACGTGTTTTACGTCACCGCGTTCAGAACGATCGGATTTTCCGAAAACTTTGTGTGACCGTGTGTATGCAAGACAAGTTTGAGCCAACATCCGTCGGAAAAAATCCTAGGATTTTGTTGTCGGAATGTCCGAACAAAGTCCGACCGTGCGTACGGGGCATTAGAATGGCCTAGTCAAAGTCCAGACCTAAATCCAATTGAGAATCTGTGGCAAGACTTGGTAAATTGCTGTTCACTGACTCTCCCCATCCAATCTGACAGAGCTTGAGCTTTTTTGCAAAGGAGAATGGGTAAATATTTCACTCTCTAGATGTGCAAAGCTGGTAGAGACATCCCCAAAAAGACTTGTAGCTGTAATTGCAGTGAATGGTGGTTCTACAAAGTATTGACTCAGGGGGGCTTATTTATTTGTAAAAAAAATTGAAAACCAATTATCATTTTCCTTCCACTTCACAATTCTGTGCCACTTTGTGTTGGTCCATCACATAACATCCCAACAAAATACATTTACATTTTTAGTTGTACCATGACAAAATGTGAAAAATTTCAAGGGGTGTGAATACTTTTTCAAGGTACTGTACCAGGACATGTACTGCTAATTTTCAGGAAGAATTCAAGACAAAAGATACATTTAGGGTACTGCTTAGGCACAATAATGATTATTAAATGTTCCCAATATAACATTCCTATAACATCAGAAAATCTTCACTTTTTTGAGTTCAGGGGCACTTCAACAGCGGGTAAGATAAGATACAGGTATATAAGTAGTGCATTGTTTTAAATGAGCCTGCTGACTCAAAGTAAAACCACTGGCTAATAATGCAATGCATTAATCCTGGGAGTCTGAACGCACTACCCATACTAAAGGTGTATGGGAACCAATTATGTGGGTTTGAGACTGGATCTTACATTTTTTATTTAAAAAAATTGTGGTTACATTAAAAGCAGCTTAGGTGTGAATGGATTGCAGTTACCCTAGCCTGGTGACTTATGCCGCGGACACACGAGCGGATTTTCCGTTGGAAAAACCATCCAAGTTTTTTCCGACGGAATTCTGCTCAAGATTGCCTTGCATACACACGGTCGCAGAAAAGTTCTCTGAACTTTCGACCATCAAGAATACTGTGACATACAACAATGCTTCCGAGCATGCGTCGAAATTGCTTCTGAGCATGCGTAGCGATTTTGCGTGTCGGAATTTGTACAGACGATCGCATTTTCGGATAGGAACTTTTTCCGACCGAAAAATTGAGAACCTGCTCTAAATCTTTTGCTGGCGGGAATTCCGCCAGCAAAAGTCCGATGGAGCATTCACACGGTGGCATTTTCCGACCAAAAGCTCTCATCGGTCTTTTGCTGGCTGAATTTCCGATCGTGTGTACGCGGCATAAGGCAATGAATGTTTTGGTGCCCTCCAGAACTACTTATCTCTGTGAAACAGGATTCCCTGCGGTAATAAATCTAAAATTAAAGCAGTGAAAAGGATATGATGTGTCAAATGACATGTGAGTAACAATTGGATATCCATTCTATGTTTTCTTTACACACAAAACAACAGCTACTATCTCAATAGTTGTAGTGTTGTAGTACAGTACAAATACTTTTTTTGTGATCTGCCTTTTATATATGTAAATAAATATGATAAAATTCCTATGGTTTTCTTTTGGGTGCTCCGAGCTATCCTCACTGTATGGAAAGTAATCCAAGCCATTGACATGTTTTTTTTTATAAGTTCTTAAATGGGATATCAATATATAAAGATGCGGTTATCCACCAGAAAGAACACAAAAAAAAAAAAAAAGCGATTTAATTTCAAAAAATCATAAACAAAGCAAATATTTTTGCTACAACATATTAAAAAAAACTTTATTAGAATAATCAGATCAAAATAACCCGAGCCACAAAATATTAAAAGTGTAAAAAAAGGTTTAATTTTTTTTTTTGTTGGGG
Source organism: Lithobates clamitans (assembly GCA_037952925.1). Taxonomy (NCBI): domain Eukaryota; kingdom Metazoa; phylum Chordata; class Amphibia; order Anura; family Ranidae; genus Lithobates; species Lithobates clamitans. The sequence continues at coordinate 3,146,523 of JBBGZY010000996.1, read as the reverse complement.
GGGGGGGTTCATTTTAGAGGATACTCAAAGCTTTATAAGTTAATATCCCATTTAATATTAATTTAAAGTCAGGATCTCCTCCTTTTTTTTTTTTTTCGGTCAGGTTTTTTTGGTTTATTCATCTCCTCCTTTTCCATGTTTTTTTCTAATTCTTTACTTTTTTATTTTCAACAAGCATACAATCTAGGCTCCAGCTGCCTTTGGCGCTCTCCTCTTCTGCCCAAATCTCTGGTCTGTGGGACTTCACCTATAATACAGCGACATTAAACTTGTATTGTATGTTGAGGGGGCTGGGCTCAGATTACAGAGGCAGCTGCGGGGGGAAACAGTTGCAGCCCTGAAGGGACCCTGCTGGAGCGAGAAATAAGTTATTTCCCTCTCCCTCTAAGCATTATGAACATCTTATGCCCCGCACACACGATTGGACATTCCGACAACAAAATCTTAGATTTATTTCTGACGGATGTTGGCTCAAACTTGTCTTCCATACACATAGAACATTTGTTTTCGGAAATTCCGAACTTGTGTATGCGGCATTACTCCTGCAGTCACTGAGGGGCACCACATGGGTTGATTTTTTGATATTCTTGTAGTTGGGCTTTTTTTAATATGTATTTTTTTTTTTGCAGAAGAAATGATGACATAACACAGAACAGGTAGATACAGGGCTGAAACAAGGGGTGGGCAGGAGGGGAAACCACCCTGGGTGCAACGGTGGTGGTGGTGGTGATGGAAGGGCACCCCCTCACCAAAAGCTAAAGAGCAGTGGCTGGCAACCAGTGGGTTGCAGCTTCATGTCTGTTCTGACAGCTAGTGCTGTCACACTGCACTCCAACCTGCCCACAATCCACCTCATCCACCCACAGCTGACACGAAACAGGCTTGTGCAACTACCTTTTAGCTGCTGTGAGAGTTCATATAGCTACATAGTTACATAGTAGATGAGGTTGAAAAAGACACAAGTCCATCAAGTCCAACCTATGTGTGTGATTACATGTCAGTATTACATTGTATATCCCTGTATGTTGCGGTCGTTCAGGTGCTTACCTAATAGTTTTTTGAAACTATCAATGCCCCCCCGCTGAGACCACCGCCTGTGCAAGGGAATTCCACATCCTTGCCGCTCTTACAGTAAAGAACCCGCTACGTAGTTTAAGGTTAAACCTCTTTTCTTCTAATTTCAATGAGTGGCAACGTGTCTTGTTAAACTCCCTTCCGCGAGTTAAACTCCCTTCCGCGAACCTTGTGTTACTTCCACATCCGAATAAATAAAAGTGGGGAAAAGCGAATTCTGCAGTGTGGACTGGATCCTTGTAAAATTCTTCACTTGAAGCTAAACCTCACATTGTCCATCTCTTTATCTCTCTCGCTCTCTCTCTCCCCATCTCTCCATCTAACCACCCACTCATCCACCCACCCATCCCACACATTCATTTTGTCAAAACATTGTTCCAGCCAAACGAAACGTACGTTTATCGTCAAGCACTTAATACATTTATTGAATTTGTTTATGGTTATCATCCCTTTACAGTCATCATTCTTAATAGATTTATGTAAGCTATTTAATCATAATACATGATAATTTAATCTGATAAATTTATCAAAAGAGAACAATATATAATAACTGCTAAATATGGGCTCTATGAGTCATCTGATGAGATCTAATGAAAGGCATCTAGAAGAGGTTTCCCGATAAGCCTTCTATGTGACTGTTGATTCATCTGCAGACAATTCCATTGACGTTCCTGAAAATAAGATGCAAGTTCTCTCCTGCAGTTCTTGTAGTGTCAGATATAGACCCCAAGCTGTCACTGTTCTGACATTTTCTGTGTTGGACACAGAAAGCGGCACTAATCCTCTTCCAATAAAAAGCTCAGATAACAGAATCATTAGACTGGAAGTACAAAGGCTAGTGATGAGAGAACCAGATTGAATCATTCAGGTTCTGATCTTTCATATAAAACCTAAATAACATAACTTGGACAATATGTGGGTGGTCTGTACTAGCTGCAAACATCGGCCAACTTTCCCTTTCCCCAGGACTGGCCCCATCATACAATAGGAAAAGCACTGCAGAGCTTGTGAAAACTGTTTAAAATAATGGTGTTCTCAGGGTGAAGGAAAAATGGAAACAAAAAATATAGAGAAACAAAGTTCCCTATATATGCGTATGAGTAGATCAGTAAATGGTGCAGGGCACACAAACCTTTACGTAACCTTTAATGGATTCTTCATAGTAATATTACCAGGGCAGTGATACAAGCAATCAAAGTTCAAAGCTAAGATTGGGGTCACATCTGCCTGGTAAAAAGTGGTAAAGACCAGGCAGGGCATAGAAACAGCAAAAATATTTAGCCCTCAAACGTAGTATATAAAAAATATGAGAAATTAACAAACATTAACAAACATTTAAAAACAACACATAATGCAAAAATTGAATGAACATCCATACATATGTAATATTTAACTTAGAAACAACAAAGAAACCTTACCATGGAACCTATGTAGTTCATAAAGATGATCACCATCAATCGGAAACCACTGTGCTACAAATCTCTACGTGTTTCGCGAGGAAAAAATTGCTTCTTCAGGATAGGCACAGGAAAGTAGCGTTAGTTGTAAAATATTGGCCACCTTCCACCATAATGGTGGTTAGGCTAGGATATGAATTGAAATCAAATATATAGCAATGTATATAACATCCAAGGCCCGAGGAAATTGCCTGAAGATAGGGCATAGGACTCCACCCAGCTCCATCTAAAATGGATGTAGGCTTCATGCACACGGGCATAAAAAAACTTAACTTTTACTGGTGTACAGCTTATTTCTTTATGCCTTTGAATGCAGTTCTATATTAACCTATGTGGCCACGCACGTCAGGCATTTAAATCAATATTTTAAAGGAGAAGTATGGGATGGGCTAAATACGGTAATTACCCAATATTACCATAATCATGAATCAGCTGTTTTTTCTTTCCTTTCTCCTTTTGTTTTTCCAGCAGGGGCCCTTCAGCTGTCATGTTGGTCCCTGTAACGGTTCATTTTCTGTTTGAAATTTTAGAGGGGTGGTTACAACTTGAGCAATCCACCCACACTTCCTGTCCCTCCTCTACTTGGAGATGTGTCCTGGTCTACTAAACAAGCACACACCTGAGCAGTAAACAAATTTAGACACTCTCCTATTGCTGTGCATAGCGGAAAAAGTGGTATAGACATGGCTGGATCCAGGGGGAGGTGTTGTGGAGGGCTGTGCCCCCTCCCCCCCAAGATTTCAGCTATACCACTCATCCTCCATGAAAGCTGTGCCCGTTAGGCTACCAACATCCCGGCACCGGACACAGTCTGAACGCAGGCAGCATAGCTCCTCTCCCACTCCTTCCTCCTCTCACAGCACACATCTTAGATCCATTCTCTTATAGACAGACTCCATCTGCAAACTGTGTGGCTGGATTTTATGCTGCACAGCCATTTTTATCTGGGAACATCACAGATCAGAACTGCAGCTTAGCAGGCAGCTGCATAGTGTGCAGATCAGGGACGGCCCGTCCATTAAGAGCACAGGTTCTTTTTTTCAGTATTTTTCAGAAATTTTCAGTTTGTGAGCACCAGTTTCAGTTTGTGAGCACTAGCCGCAAATTTTGAGTACCAGCCGCCACTGGTGCAGATAGAGACTGTCTGTAAAAGAATCAATCTGCGCTGTATGTTGTGTGAGAGGAGGACAGAGGTGGAAAAGCAGGAGAGCAGAAACACCAAGGCTGATATCAATCAAACATAGAAGAAGGAAAGGGGGTGGATTCCAACAAGATTGTCGGCATAAGAATCCAGAGAAGACTGTAGCCCTCCCACAGATATTTACCTTTTTTGACAGAAAGGGTGGACTTCTCTGAGGGCTGGAAATATTTGTATGTATTAGTAGCTCACAGGGAATAGGATAAAGCTAAAGAAAGGAAACCCATACTGTGCCTTGAAAAAGTATTCATATCCCTTGAAATTTTCCACATTTTGCCATGTTACAACTAAAAACATAACTGTATTTTATTGGAATTTTATGTGATAGACCAACACAAAGTGGCACGTAATTGTGAAGTGGAAGGAAAATAATATATGCTTTTCAATTTCTTTTTCGCCTTTTTGAATTTTATGCTTTTGTGATCACAGAGGAGGTTTTTTTACATCTTGGAATCTATGTAAAGCCTTTTTTTTCCAAATTAACTCATAACCATACGTTTTTTCACTATGTGGAGGCTTTCTGTTGTTTTTTATGGATGCTGTTAACCATAATCCTACCAAATGGTTCTGTGGTGGAAGGTTTTTTACCATCTGGGACATTGCCATCCTGATCCATATTCTCACATGCCAGGTCGAGGTTGCCTGAGGTGGCTCAGCTGAGGAGGAGGAATTGCATCACTCGCTATCCAGAGCTTTGATATCACATGCCCGATTGATGCTACCTTCTTCTTCTTCTCCCCTGGGTGGTGGATGCACACACGGGGATGACTCCTTTAGTCCTGCACTCCTGGATTCCTTCCCATCAATATATACTAATGGATTAATGTTTTAATCACCAATGGGACTATACTACCAATGTTGATTTACTATTTGCACATTGCACTTTATTTAGAGACAATGTCAATCAGATGATGGTGTTAGAGTATTTTTGTATATGCTAATCACAATTTATTTTGTATATCACAGTATGTTGATATGTCAATACTCAACATTTGATTCTTTCACTTTATTCATTCACACAATTTTTGTTAAGATTGTAGTGCTGGCTGCTATTGTTTATTTATGTGTATAGTGCAATATTTTTATATTAATTACAAATAAATATCTGAAAAGTGTGGCGTGCATTTGTATTCAGCCCCCTTTACTCTGATACCCCTAACTAAAATCTAATGGAACCAATTGCCTTCAGAAGTAACCTAATTAAAAATTAGAGCCCACCTGTGTGTAATTTAATCTTAGTATAAATACAGCTGTTCTGTGAAGCCCTCAGAGGTTTGTTAGAGAACCTTAGTGAACAAAATGCACCATGAAGGCCAAGGAACACCCAGACAGGTCAGGGATAAAGTTGTGGAGAGGTTTAAAGCAGGGTTAGGTAATAAAAAATATCCCAAGCTTTAAACATCTTACGGAGCACTGTTCAAGCCATCAAGCGAAAATGGAAAGAGTATGGCACAACTGCAAACCTACCAAGACATGGCCGTCCACCTAAACTGACAGGCCGGGCAATGAGAACATTAATCAGAGAAGCAGCCAAGAGGCGCATGGGAACTCTGGAGGAGCTGCAGAGATCCAAAGCCCAGGCGGGAGAATCTGTTCACAGGACAACTATTAGTCGTGCACTCCACAAATCCGGACTTTATGGAAAAGTGGCAAGAAGAAAGCCATTGTTGAAAGAAAGCCATAAGAAGTCCTGTTTGCAGTTTGCGAGAAGCCATGTGGGGGACACAGCAAACACGTGAAAGAAGGTGCTCTCAGATGAGACCAAAATTGAACTTTTTGGCCTAATAGCAAAACGCTATGTGTGGCGGAAAACTAACATTGCACATCACCCCCACTGTGAAACATGTTGGTGGCAGCTTCATGTTGTGGTGATGCTTTTCTTCAGCAGGGAAGCTGGCCAGAGTTTCTTAGAAACTTATGACTGGGGCAGGGGTTCACCTTCCAGCAGGACAACGACACTCATCATTCAGCCAGAGCTACAATTGAATGGTTTAGATCAAAGCATATTCATGTGTTAGAATGGTCCAGTCAAAGTCCAGACCTAAATACAATTCAGAATCTGTGGCAAGACTTGAAAATTGCTGTTCACAGACGCTCTCCTTGAAATCTAATAGAACTTGAGCTATTTTGCAAAGAAGAATGGGCAAAAATGTCACTTTCTAGATGTGCAAAGCTGGTAGAGACATCCCTAAAAAGATTTTCAGCTGTAATTGCAGTGAAAGGTGGTTCTGCAACATATTGACTCAGGGGGGCTGAATACAAATGCACGCCACACTTTTCACTAGTTTATTTGTAAAAAAATTTGAAAACTATTTATCATTTTCCTTCCACTTCACAATTATGTGCCACGTTCTGTTGGTCTATCACATAAAATCCCAATAAAATAAATTTACCTTTTTGGTTGTAACATGACAAAATGTGGAAAATTTCAAGTGATATGAATACTTTTTCAGGGCACTGTACTTCTCTTTTAAGAGCAGCATTTAGAGGCTTTAAAAAAAGCATCAAAACTGCATTTAGAAAGGAGCTTACAAGCAAAATGTACATGTGTACATGTAAATGTGAATGAATTCACATAAATGTGCATATGTGAGCCTAAATGTATTTCAATGGCTGGAATAAATTAATATTCTGGCCAGTAGAATGCATTTAGGCTTTATTCACATTGCCGTATAACAGCTGTAAAATGTTTACTGATCATTAAGCAAGGAGTACAAAATTGTAGTTTTTTGAATGCGTAAAAATTGTCCTGTTCTGTTTTTCAAAGGTCTCTTGATACCCTGGGTTCACAGGGAGTGGGTTGAATGACATTGGGCATCATTCACCCTGAGAGCAGCTCAGCATCACTGGATTGGTGAGTCTGCAGGGAATAACACTATAAATCGGTTGAGTGTAGCAGTTGGTGCAGGATTTGTATTTTTCTCTAAATACTGATGATTTAGCTGTTTGCTAAAGCTAGATTTGGGCTTTAACCTTTTGGGCATTTCTCCTGAACATATAGACATTAATGCCTGTTTGATACAAAGGCACATGTCTATACTAAAATTTGCATTTTCTCATGTAGGAAGCTGTTCCCTCTAATGTCTGTATTTGTAAATAGCCAATACCACATACATTTCCCATAGGACTTTAAAGGCTAAAAGTGTGTAAACGAATACATAAAAATTAAAATACAACAATCTTTTTTTAACAACATTCATAAAACCTCATAACATACAAAGCGGTTGGTATCTTGCACAATGCAATATATCATGAAACATCCATAAATCCCTGGTTGGGAGAATAGTTATAGTGTGTTCATGCCAGACATATCCAAACCGACTTCTGAGCTGGAACTAATCCAACACGTTTCAAGATAATTTCGTTTCTCTCTTCTTCAGGGAGAACATTGAGTATGACACACGTGTCTACAAAAAATTTACATCATAATAAGTATAATGAACATTCATTGCTAGTTTGACAAAACAGCAAAAAACATATTACATCTACATTGCAAAGTATGCATAACTAAACAGACCAGCCTTAATTTAAAAGAAGTCCAGAGTGCAAGAATGCCCCCACCATCTCTTAATGGCCACCAACTGGGTTTTTCCCTCTGCTACGCCCCTTTTCTCCTTTTTCTCTGGCATTTATGTCATAATAGAACCCCAATTAAAAAGGTTGGGCAATTACCTCGATGATAATGATCTCAAAGTGTTGTTCTTATATATGTAAAGTAGCCCGCAGAACTTTAATAAAAAGGAGGAGAAATATAGTTCATCCAAAAGTGAGCTCACAGAACTCTCACCTCCAATCCTTAGACAATCAGCATGTAAGTGGTTGGATGCTTCTCTGCTATTTTGATGGTGGCCACCAGGGTGTACTCCGTCCCTGTATAGATGGTGCCCTTACAGCTATCTCGTATCCGGATCTGTACACCTCTGTGGTGAGTATTACACACAGGGGGAGAGGAAGAAGAAAGACCTCCGATGGTGTAGTATATCAACATAACGAACCAATTTATTAAAACAAATTCAACTCCTACATAAATATTATGGTATAAAAGCAGGATTTGAAACAATGTGGCGCTATTTGCACCGTTCTCACGTCACTTCCGGTATTGAGTAACGTCCACTCCTGGCCACTCCCTACGCATTACGTCATCCACGTGACTTCATCAGGGGAACCGGATTGGCTTCTTTTACCTATATCCTATGTGTGTTCGTGACACTATTAGATCTTGCTGCAGACAGTATTCAGCACTTTTCATTGCACTCTATTGGTGTCACGAACACGTACTTACCGAGGCCGAGATGCCGAGAGCGGCTCGCCCTTACGACCACGCGCACCCAGACCCCCGAAATGGGTACAGGAGGCTGGGGGCACGCGGAGGCACGGGCTTCCGGACGGATAGCAGGTACAGAGGCTGGAAGCGGGTGCCCCGGGATCCAGGGGGAGCAAGGCTGCAAACACAAGCAGAAGTTAGGGAATAGGCAGGTATAATCAGGACAGTCCAGCAGAGAAGTGGTTAAACAGGCCAGGGGTTTGGTACACGGATCAGGCAGAATATCAAGGGCAAATCCGGGAGAGTAGTGGTTAATCAGGCAGCAAGAGGTTCGGTACACAGATCAGGCAAAGTACTTAGGGACAATCCAGCAGAGAAGTGGTTAATCAGGCAGCAAGAGGTTCGGTACACAGATCAGGCAAAGTACTTAGGGACAATCCAGCAGAGTAGTGGTTAATCAGGCAGCAAGAGGTTCGGTACACAGTTTAGGCAGAGTACTTGGGAATACAGGCTCAAGGAACAGGGGAGAGCTGACGACAAACCAGCAACCCGACTGGGTGCTGGAGCCGTCAGATATAGCCCCCGTGCCCGGCGAGCGCGTCAGTGTGACGCGCTACCGGGCACCCGCACGGGCTACGGCGCGCACACGGGGACCGCCGTGCACCCGCGCGCGCCGCACCATCAGGCCGCGGACGGGTGCGCGGCGAAGCGCTCGTCCCGTGGGCATGCGCACCGGAGCCCGGCGAGCGGAGATGCTCCCTGGCTCCTGACAGTGCCCCCCTCCTAAGGGCGGACACTGGACGCCAAGGCTGGCCATTAGTTCTGGATGATCTTGATGAAATGCTCGAATTAACTGTGGAGCGTGTAGATTCCTGGCGGGCTCCCAGGAATTATCTTCGGGGGGGTACCCCTTCCATTGGATCAGGTACTGTAACTGTCTGCCCCTCTTCCTGCAACCAAGAATGGATTCCACTTCGAATTCATTCTCGCCATCGATTCTGACTGGCGGAGGAGGAGGTTCTTTTCTTCCTGGAAAGGGGCTGGGCACCACAGGCTTCAATAGTGACACATGAAAAACGGGGTGAATCCGGTATGTTTTGGGAAGTGTCAATTCCACCGCCACAGGGTTGATAATCCTCCTGACTGGAAAAGGCCCAATGAACTTAGGCCCGAGCTTTCGAGATGGCAGTGGTAATTTCAGATTGATGGTGGACAGCCAGACCTCGTCTCCTACGTCAAATTTTGGGTTTGCCTTCCTGCCCCGGTCGTACTGTTTCTTATAGTCCTCCTGGGTCTTGCGTAATGTATCTTGAATCCTTTGAAAATTGGACTGTAACGAGATTATCCTATCCTGGACTGCAGGAACTGCCGTTTCGGGAATGTTGTTAGCGAAGGATGTGGGATGGAACCCACAATTGGTCCAGAAAGGAGTCTGGTTGGTGGAGGCATGGATAGAGTTATTGTACGCAAATTCAGCGTAGGAGAGGAGGCTCGCCCAATCATCCTGAGAACCCGAGCAAAAGCATCGGAGGTACTGCTCTAGCGTCTGGTTGGTCCTCTCTGTCTGACCATTGCTCTGAGGGTGATAAGCTGAAGAAAGACAAATGTTGATACCCAAAGCCTTGCATAGTTCCCTCCAGAATTTGGACGTGAACTGAACGCCTCTGTCTGACACGATGCTCCTTGGTATTCCATGGAGCCTAACGATCTCCTTTAGAAAGATGTTGGCCATGTCTACGGCAGAGGGAGTACCCCTCATGGGCAGAAAGTGGGCCATTTTGGAAAGGCGGTCAACAACAACTAGGATGGTGGAGAAACTCTCTGAGCTGGGTAGGTCAACGATGAAGTCCATGGATACGTCAGCCCATGGTCGTTCCGGAATGGGCAAAGGTCTGAGCAGACCCCAGGATTTGGTGTTCTGGCCCTTGTTTCTCTGGCATAGGGGACAGGACGCCACATATTCCCTACAGTCCCTTCTCCATCCTGGCCACCAAAAAGAACGAGAAAGGAGTTCAGCCGTTTTCTTGTTCCCGAAATGTCCTGCCATCTTGTGATCATGACACATCTGAAGGGCTAGGGACCGAGTCACTTGTGGTACAAATATTTTTCCTTTAATCCAGAAAAGGTCTTTATATTTTTTCAGGGAATGCACAGCTGGTTCCGTACATGTGTCTGATGAAGATTTGATGGAGGAGATTAAGTCTGCTTGAGTTAGTCCAAGAAAATTCTGAGGAGAGAGGATCGTGCTGGGTGTTGGTATTTGGGAGTCTGCGGAAAACATTCGTGAAAGGGCATCAGCCTTCCCGTTCTTTGCCCCAGGTCTGTATGCAATATGGAAATTAAAACGAGAGAAGAACAGGGCCCAACGGGCTTGGCGGGGTTTTAACCGTCTTGCTGTTCTGAGGTACTCGAGGTTTTTGTGATCCGTAAAGATCATCACCGGATGAACTGCCCCCTCCAGCAGATACCTCCATTCCTCCAAAGCAAACTTTATAGCCAACAGCTCTCTGTCACCCACGTCGTAATTGAGTTCCGGTGGGCTGAGTTTCCGAGAAGCGAAAGCTACTGGATGCAGGATGGCCTTTGGTCCCTGTCTCTGGGAAAGAATTGCTCCGGTTGCGATTTCTGATGCATCTACCTCCAGTACGAAGGGTTGAGTCGGGTCAGGATGGCAAAGGATTGGAGCAGAACTGAATAGTTCTTTTAACTTAAGGAAAGCCTCTTGAGCGGCCGCGGACCACTGGAACGAATGATGCTGCCGAGTTAGTTGGGTAATAGGTGCCACAATGGTAGAGAATCCCACGATAAATTTCCGATAGAAATTGGCAAATCCTATAAACCTCTGTACTGCTTTTTTATTTGATGGAGCTGGCCACTCCTGAATTGCCTGAATCTTCTGGGGGTCCATTGCAACCCCATTGGTGGAGAGTATGAATCCCAAGAATTGTATGGTTGATCTCTCAAACTCACACTTTTCGGCTTTTAGGTATAGCTTGTGTTGCAGAAGAATAGCAAGAACTGTTTTAACGTGCCTCCTGTGCATCTCTAGCGTAGGGGAGAAGATGAGGATGTCGTCCAGATACACCACCAGGAAGTCATCTAGATATTGTCGGAAGATGTCATTCACTAGATGTTGGAAGGTGGCTGGAGCATTGCAGAGGCCGAATGGCATCACTAAATATTCGAAGTGACCGAATCTGGATCTAAAGGCCGTCTTCCATTCGTCTCCAGCCCTGATCCTGACGAGGTTGTAGGCCCCCCGGAGGTCAAGTTTGGAGAACACCTTGGCCGATCGGAACCTTTGGAATAGCTCAGGAATGAGCGGCAACGGGTACCGGTTCTTAATTGTGATGTTGTTGAGTTGTCGATAATCTACGCAGGGTCTTAGGGTACCATCTTTTTTTCCCACGAAAAAGATACCTGCTCCAGCGGGTGAGGATGAAGGGCGGATGAAACCTTTCTCAAGATTTTCATCTATGTACTGCTTTAGAGCTTCCAGCTCGGTTTCAGAAAGGGGAAAAATCCGGCCGAATGGAATCTCGGAACCAGGAAGAAGATCAATTGGACAGTCGTAGGCCCTGTGAGGTGGTAGGCGGTCAGCCATTTGTTTACTGAAAACCTCTTGAAACTCGAGATACTCAGAGGGGACGTGTTGGAGGTTGATTGGCGGTACCGCCGATGTGGCACAAACTTTGGAATCCGGAAGCAGGCAGTGTTGGGAGCAATACTGAGAAGAGAATGATACTGACTTGGTGCTCCATTTGATTAGCAGGTCGTGGGCTTGCAACCATGGTAGGCCAAGTATGATGGGGAAGATTGGTGAGCGAATTAGGTCAAGCCGTAAGAACTCCCGGTGGCCGGAGTCTGTGACGACTGAAATAGGTTGGGTCTCCTGGGTAATGGGACCCGAGCAAGGAAGGGATCCGTCGGCCAGGTGTATTTGTAGATCCTGTTCTTTGGTCTGTAGAGGGATCTTCAATCTGTGTGCCAAGGCGGAATCTATGAAACAGCTGCAGGCCCCGGAATCAACGATGGCCTGCAGGCGAGTCTCCTTTTCCGGAAGCTGCAGAGAAACAAACAACATCACATAAGCCTTGGGGATGTTATGGTTAGGAGAGTTCAATATGTTTGACTGAGGGAACTTACTGGGCCTGATCGGACAGCTGCGCAGGAAGTGCCCGGTTCCTCCGCAGTAGAGGCAAAGGTTAGACTGCCGCCTGCGTTGCTTCTCCTCGGAGGTCAATGGACCTCGGACCAAACCGAGCTGCATTGGTTCGACTTCAGGGACCGATGCAGTGGTAACTGAAGGTGAAGTTTGGGGTACTGTAGAGTGAGGTCGTGGTGACGCCCAGGCAGGGCGAGGCTGCTGAAACCGTTCTGAGCGCCGCTCCCGAAGGCGCCGATCGAGTTTTGTAGCTGCTTGAATGAGTTCCTCTAAGGAAGCAGGGGTCTCCATCCTAGCTAACTCATCTTTGAGTAATTCAGATAGGCCTTGGCGGTACTGGTAACGTAGGGCCGGCTCATTCCAGTTGGTGTCGGCCGCCCACTTACGGAACTCTACTGTATAGTCCTCAATAGGTCTTCTTCCTTGGGACAAATGGTGCAAGATAGCTTCGGCGGTGGCCATGCGTTGCGGATCATCGTAGAGCTGGGTCATGCTCTCAAAGAATGCCTCGATAGTGTTCAGGGCAGGGCTGCTCTGTTCCATCAGGCTGTGGGCCCAAGCCTGGGGTTCCTCAGAAAGCAGGGAAATGACAAACCCCACCTTGACGATCTCTGAAGAGAAGGTTCTTGGCTGTAGGGCGAAGTAGAGGGAACATGCGTTTTTAAAAGCCCTAAACTTCTTGCGATCTCCCGAGAACCGTTCAGGTGTAGGGACCCTGGGCTCAGGAAGGGCCATGACCACAGTAGGGTTGGCCGGAGCTTGGGGAAGCGGACCCCCACTGCTGGGTGCAGGAGCTGCGGCTGCGGAGGGTAGTAACCCGGTGATCTGCTGCAGACGGTTATCAATTTGTGTATAACCTTCTTGTAGCTTCTGTACAGAGTCCGCCAGGGTAGACACTTGCTGGCACAGGATCTCCAGAGGAGAGCGCGCTCTGTCGGCCTCAGACATCTGGCTGGTTTGTACTGTCACGAACACGTACTTACCGAGGCCGAGATGCCGAGAGCGGCTCGCCCTTACGACCACGCGCACCCAGACCCCCGAAATGGGTACAGGAGGCTGGGGGCACGCGGAGGCACGGGCTTCCGGACGGATAGCAGGTACAGAGGCTGGAAGCGGGTGCCCCGGGATCCAGGGGGAGCAAGGCTGCAAACACAAGCAGAAGTTAGGGAATAGGCAGGTATAATCAGGACAGTCCAGCAGAGAAGTGGTTAAACAGGCCAGGGGTTTGGTACACGGATCAGGCAGAATATCAAGGGCAAATCCGGGAGAGTAGTGGTTAATCAGGCAGCAAGAGGTTCGGTACACAGATCAGGCAAAGTACTTAGGGACAATCCAGCAGAGAAGTGGTTAATCAGGCAGCAAGAGGTTCGGTACACAGATCAGGCAAAGTACTTAGGGACAATCCAGCAGAGAAGTGGTTAATCAGGCAGCATGAGGTTCGGTACACAGATCAGGCAAAGTACTTAGGGCTAGTCCAGGAGAGTAGTGGTTAATCAGGCAGCAAGAGGTTCGGTACACAGTTTAGGCAGAGTACTTGGGAATACAGGCTCAAGGAACAGGGGAGAGCTGACGACAAACCAGCAACCCGACTGGGTGCTGGAGCCGTCAGATATAGCCCCCGTGCCCGGCGAACGCGTCAGTGTGACGCGCTACCGGGCACCCGCACGGGCTACGGCGCGCACACGGGGACCGCCGTGCACCCGCGCGCGCCGCACCATCAGGCCGCGGACGGGTGCGCGGCGAAGCGCTCGTCCCGTGCGCATGCGCACCGGAGCCCGGCGAGCGGAGACGCTCCCTGGCTCCTGACAATTGGACTTTATTTCACCAATACGCTGGACACGTATATCATGGATCATTTATTTATTCACCTTTAACACGTTATAGTAGTGTGAGGGCTTGTTTATACATCCCCCAAAATATACAGCACCAGCCGCCACTGACCCAGACTCTTCTACTACAAAGCCATGCTGTTGTCATAGATGCAGTATGCTGTTTAGCATTGTCCCGCTGAAATATGCAAGGCCTTCCCTGAAAAGGACATTGTCTGGATGGGATCATATGCTGCTCTAAAACCTGGATATATCATTCAGCATTGATGGTGCCTTTCCAGATGTGCAACCTGCCCATTCCATACACACTTATGCTCCCCATATCATTAGAAATGCAGACTTTTGACCACTTGCTTACTGGGCACTTAAACCCCCCTCCTGCCCAGACTAATTTTCAGCTTTTAGCGCTGACTTTGAACAATAATTTCGCGGTCATGCAACACTGTACCCATATAACATTTTTATCATTTTTTCCCCATAAATAGAGCTTTCTTTTGGTGGTATTTGATCACCTCTGGATTTTTTATTTTTTGTTAAAAAAATGAAAAAAGACCAAAAATGTTGAAAAAAATACAAAACAGTTTTATATTTTGTTATAAAACTTTGCAAACAGGTAATTTTTTTCCTTCATTGATGTACGCTGATGAGGCTGCACTGATGGGCACTGATAGGCTGCACTGATGGGCACCGATAAGCTGCATTGATGGGCACTGATAAGGCAGCACTTATGGGCACTGATGGGCACTGATAAGGCGGCACTGATAGGCACTGATCAGGTGGCACTGGTGGGCACTGAGAGGTGGCACTGATGGGCACTGATGGGCGGCACTGAAGGGCATTGATAGGTGGCACTAAAGGGCACTAATAGGTGGCACTGATAGCTGGCTCTGATGGACACTGATGGTTGGCACTGATGGATACTGATAGGTGGCAGTGATGGGCACTGGTACACTGATAGGCAGCACTGTTAGGTGGCACTGATGAGGCATTGATTGGTACCACTGGTGGGCATTGATAGGTGGCACTCGTGGGCGTTGTTAGGTGGCACTGATTGGTGGCACTGATATACACTGTGGGGCACAGATTGGTGGCACTGATATGCACTGTTGGCACTGGCAGGTGGCACTGGCAGATGACACTGGTGGGCACAGATGAAGTGGCTGTGCCTCTTCCTCTTCGGGACCAATGTCCCTTACACAGAAGCTGGTAATCGGCTTTTTTTCTTCTCACGCTGTCAGACGATTACCGATCTTCTGTTTACATTGGCTGACGGCTGATCACGTGGTAAGGGGCTGGGATCGGCCCCTTACTCCGATCTGTGATCACCCGAGTCTCATTGACTCGGGGATCACAGCGCTCGGGACCTGCTTACGCAGATATACTGCAGCAGGTTGGCTCTCCTGCATAAACTGACTACCTGTATGCACGCGGAGAGGCAGATTGTTTACATTGGCAGGGAACTGCCAATGTAAACAAGGCATTTCCCTGTTCTGCCTAGTGACATGACAGAGATCTACTGTTCCCGGTGATCGGGAACAGTGATCTCTGTCATGTTTCAGTAAGTCCATCCCCCCTACTGTTAGAACACGCAGAGGGAACACACATAACCTCTTTTTTAGCACTGATCAATGTAATAATGTCACTGGTCCCCAAAAAGTGCAATTTGGGATCAGATTTGTTCGCTGCAATGTCGCAGTCCTGCTAAAAATCGCAGATCGCCACCATTACCAGTAAAAATAATAAAAAAAAAAAATTTCCCTAAATCTATCCTGTAAGCTTGTAGACGCGATAACTTTTGCGCAAATCAATCAATATACGCCTATTGCGATTTTTTTTACCAAAAATATGTAGAAGAAAATATATCGGCCTAAACTGATGCATACATTTTTTTTTCTATTTTTTTTTTTTGGATATGTATTATAGCAAAAAGTAAAAAAAAAAATTTTTTTTTCAAAATTGGTCTTTTTTTGTTTATATCGCAACAAATAAAAACCGCAGAGGTGATCAAATACCACCAAAAGAAAACTCTATTTGTGGGAAAAAAAGGATGTCAATTTTGTTTGGGTACAATGTCGCACAACCGCGTAACTCTCAGTCTAATCAATGTAGTGCCGTAATGCAAAAAATGCTCTGGTCATTAAAGGGGTAAAACCTTCCGGGGATAAAGTGGTTAATACTGCCCCCAGACTGACAAAGCTGCTGTCTGCTGTACCTCCTGTTCTAATTCCTCCACAGTTGTGTCTTACTAATACATGTAGCAGAATCTCTGACCTCTTCCAGTCTAATGGGAACCTTCAAGGCCAAAGATAGCTGACATCCTTCAATAAGTGATGGGTTGTAAGGCATAGTGGGTGCAAAGGTGGTAAAAGTTATTGGGCGCCAGACAATTCTTGGATGTAAAAGAGGTTTTATTTCTTTCTTGACAGTCCTTTTTATATTTTGTAGGGGAAAAAGGGTTAGGGCCAACACACCCTTAAGTAGTTGCAATTTCAAATAGCAGACTCTGAGACTTCAATAGGAGAACAGCCATACAGGGAATGGCCCCAGCAAGGCGCCACTTCTGCTCATGCAGGATTGCTGTCTCCTATGGCAACAGTACTTAAACAGTTCCTAAGTCAAAGTAACAGTTCTCTCAGCTGTACTACAATTTCTCCTTGTAGTTCTTCAGCCCCTTGAGCTCCCGGTCTCTCACTGGACCCTCTGATTCACTAACTCTGAATCCCATGAGCTCCTCAAGGCTTTTGCGGTGGTATCTCCCTCAAACATCACCCACGCTTCCCTGCTGGTCCCTAGCTTGGCACTTCGGATACCTTCAAGCTTCACCCCTGCTGATTGGCTCGGTCCCTAGCTTGACACACAAGGCTGCTCTGCAAGCGTCACCTCCGCTGTTTGGGTCCCTGACTTGATCACCGCCTGAAGTTTCCCGATTCTCCACCGTGCCCGTTTGGTGAGAATACTGCTCAGTTACTTACTCACTTTGGTCCCTGGTAAAGGCAATTGGTCCCTTCGTGGCAACAGCTTCCCTTCTACCTCCAACCACGACAGACAGGTTCTACGGCTGGCAGAACCGTCACTTTTGGTTGAACTGCAAGGCGCAGTCCCAACCCTGCGCTGCCCTCTTACTTCTGGATAGGCCCTCACACAGCCAGCCTGGCAGCCTGATGCCCCCGGGATAGGACCAATCTCCGGCCTAGCAGCCGGGGGCAGATGACACATGTCCACCCAGACGGCGGTCTGGGTGGCACACAAGAACACCGGATCACCTGACCTCACCCGAATATATAGGCTCTCCAAGCAGGCAAAGGGATTCATCGAAATCCTTGCCCATTGGCTGAGATACCCCATATACCCACAATCTGACCCTGGGCTGTCCCTCTCAATCCAATACCTCCAAGTGCCCGGCCACCTGGTGGCAGAAGAGGAAAGTACAACCAGGCCAAACTTAGGGAGAAGTCAATGGATCCCTAGTAATTAACTATAGTAGCTACTCCTGAAAAGGAATTTGGTGAGGAGCTCCCTGACTTAACCCCAGGGCGCTACATACAGGAGTGTGTGTGCTACTTGCCAGATCACTAGGTGAAAACAGAGGGGGGAGAGCCAAAGAAAAGAAAACTGATGCAGTCACCACATAAAATGATTGGTAAGCTGGAAAATAATACATTCTTGGTTTGGAGTTTAATACCGCTTTAACTTTTGTCTTATTTATACAGTGAACTGTGCCTTCATAGCCTTTGCTATGTATCAGACTGTGTAACTAGATCCTAGGTCACTGCTAATACTGTCCCTGCCACTGCTGGGTGACAAAGTGACAGTGTAATTGCAGAGGATGAGACAGCCAATTTCAGCTTCAGTAACAAGGACAGATTATGTTATTATCCCAGACTGACTCATCACACACATCACCTGCACAGATCTCTCCGGCTCCCCCCTGACCTTTCCTCTCCCTCCTCTTGCTGCATCTCTTCTTCCATTGTCTCTCTTCTGTGTATGCCTCTTCCTCCTCCACTGTGGGTATCAGTATGAGAGCTATGTATTCATTACACCCCAAGGTCCCTCTCTATGCTATACAAATTGACTACAAAGACCATCATGTGATAATGGTGCCAAGGGCCACATCTAGTAAATACTGCCAGAACGCTATGTTCTGGATTTCAAATCAATTAGAGAATACATGCAACCTCTAGAGATGCCACCCAGTACCGTTTATTGTTCTAGTAGGAAGGTTTGTCCTTGGAGAATTTCTGTTCTGGGCTCTATATAGCTTTTCTGTTCTGCACTCTGTATAGCTATTCCTCGCTAACATTATAAAGCGTGATAGCACAATGGTTTTTAAAAATCTCAGATTAAATGTCAGGTATAAAGGGAAAACGTGACTTATTCAAGATCACGTGGACCTCAGGCAAGAACACAAGTCACGCTTCAGACCAGAGGCCTAACTAGAATCTTCAGGGCCCCGGTGCAAGAAACCATGAAGGGCCCCCACCAGGAGCGTTGCTAGGTCTACAAAAGATCTCAGGCTAGAGCCCATAGCAGCAAAGTAAAAAAAGAAAAAAGTCATACGCTTGGGCGGGCATACACATGTGTGTATATATATATATATATATATATATATATATATATATATATATATATATATATATCTATATATATGTATATCAGAGTCCCCAGAGAGCCCCCCTTACATCAGGGTTCCCAGAGAGCCTCTCCTTATATCAGGGTCCCCAGAGAGCCCCTCCATACTCCATGGTCCCCAGCGAGCTCCCCCTTACATCAGGGACCCCAGAGAGACCCTCCTTACATCAGGGTCCCCAGAGAGCCCCTTCCTTACATCAGAGTCCCCAGAGAGCCCCCCCTTACATCAGGGTCCCCAGAGAGCCTCTCCTTAAATCAGGGACCCCAGAGAGCCCCCCCCCCTTACTTCAGGGTCCCCAGAGAGCCCCCCTTACATCAGGGTTCCCAGAGAGCCTCTCCTTACATCAGGGTCCCCAGAGAGCCCCTCCATACTCCATGGTCCCCAGCGAACTCCCCCTTACATCAGGGACCCCAGAGAGACCCTCCTTACATCAGGGTCCCCAGAGAGCCCCTTCCTTACATCAGAGTCCCCAGAGAGCCCCCCTTACATCAGGGTCCCCAGAGAGCCTCTCCTTAAATCAGGGACCCCAGAGAGCCCCCCCCCTTACTTCAGGGTCCCCAGAGAGCCCCCCTTACATCAGGGACCCCAGAGCGCCCCTCCTTACATCAGGGTCCCCAGAGAGCCCCTTCCTTACATCAGAGTCCCCAGAGAGCCCCCCCCCTTACTTCAGGGTCCCCATAGAGCCCCCCTTACATCAGGGTCCCCAGAGAGCCCTTACATCAGGGTCCCCAGAGAGCCCCCCTTATATCAGGGTCCCTGCATGTTAAACGGATAGCCAGGGGATGCAGGGGGAGATGCCAGGTCTTGGGCCCCCCCCTACAGTGGCAGAACCACAGGGCTCAGTCGCAAGTGCGACTGCAGCGACCCCTATAGTTCCGCCACTGCTTCAGACTAAGTGGTACCTACAGGCTTTAGGGAACATTTGCCTAACCCTGGATGTTTGTAGGCACCTGCATGGCTGATTCTTGGGCCTGGCCTGTTTGGGAAAAATACATTGGCTGGAACAGATAAGTGTAATGCCCCGTACACACGATCAGATTTTCCGACAACAAATGTTGGATGTGAGCTTGTTGGCTAAAAGTCCAACCGAGTGTATGCTCCATCGAACATTTGTTGTCGGACTTTCCGCCAACAAATGTTGGCTAGCAGGTTCTCAAATTTTCCGCCAACGAAATTTGTTGTCGGAATTTCTGATCGTGTGTACACAAGTCCGACACACAAAAGTTTACACATGCTCGAAACCAAGGAGAAGGAGCCACACTGCCTATTGAACTTCTTTTTTCTCGGCTCGTCGTACGTCTTATACGTCACGTATAGGTGTTTGTAGGAGGACTTTGCATAAGACCTTCCCTCTGTTTCTCCTCCCCGTCAACGTTTTCTCACGTGCATGATCGATAGGCGTCATTTCTGGGCGACTTTCTGATGTCACTTCCGGGTTTCAGATCAACAGGGAGGTCGTGCGGAGACTTCACTTCTCCCCGCTCTCTCGTTCAGGGCTACGGCATCCTCGTTGCCTTGCGACAGTATCGCGGGAAGTCTTATGCGCTGGGGGCGCAGGTAAGGGGGAGATGCTTCTTCCCAATGATTCTCACTTTGCTCAGGACAGGTATTTCGGGGTTAGCTCGGGGATCTAGCATTAGGGCTTGTATTCACGGTCTGAAGTTGTTGGGGGAGTGTATTTTTTTTGGGGACTATGAGGGGGTGTCGGCGGCGTGTTGTGTTGTGCCCCCCGACCAGACCCCCGCATCTCGGCAGGTGTTTAACATAGGTGAGGTTTTCTGAGGTAAGAAAAAAAATAAGAAATTATTGAGTTTGCAAAAAAAAAAAAAACATACATTGTGGACTATCATTTGGTCATAGGATAAGCTACCGGCGGGGCACGGCTCAGGAGCAGCCAGCAGTCTGCACCCCATCATGTTCATTCCAGGAGTGGCTCAAGTGGGGGCCCCCCCAGTGCTCAGCTCGGGAGCACACCACACCGGCTCAAGGGGGTCACTGTGCATGCATGGTTACACGAACCATCCTCACCTAGCTTACTCCCACTTTTTTGTGACCAGGGTATATTTAAAAAAAAAAAAACATAATAAAAACAAATATAAAAAGGGGTATAAAGGAATCTTTTTCTAGCCTAAACTGCACATTCTTTATTCATTTATCCTGAGTGGTAGCTTTTGTATGCTTATGTTCCTTTTTTATAGTTGGTATTTCTACAGGAGTCACAAAGTTTCATACTTTGTGGTTTTCAGTCCATTTCAGGTAGGTATTATTTGTTTTCCTCGTACCGGATTTTCATGGGTGGTTTTTTCATTTTCATTATTCAAACCTGACTCATCGGTAGATACGCATTGTTCTGAGTGTTAGCTTTTATATATTTGTTTTCCTTTTCCATAGTGGTGGTTTCTACGTTTCAACAGGTTTCACGGAGTTTATTTTTATTTTTTTCCCGGTTGCAGTCCATTTCAGGTTGGTATTTTTCTGTTTTCTCATACACGGTACATGACATGTCTTCACACGTTGGGTCTTACAGCATTACACCACTACAGTTTTACCCATCACGTTTATGGGTACCAACAGATTGAGGTGATCGTTCCTAATTGGCTTGTACGGTGGCAAGTCCCCTGATCTGTTTCTCACGCAGCTTATGTTTCTAACTTTCTTACACAGACACGTTTCACTACTTATATCATTTGGCTGGGCACAGTTTAGGCTTCGTAGGCTTGAGTTCACGTTTGGGTTGCCTGCTTTGCTTCAGGGAAAGTCACGAAACAGACACGTTAGTCATTACTACATATACTTCTCTGCATTTGGGTTATCATGTCACATGTTTTACATCACATCTTCATGATTGGGTCATGGCGTCACCACTGCAGTATTACCTATCACGTTTATAGGTACTTACCGATTGACATGGCTGTTTCTAATTGTCTTGTGCGATGGCAAGTCTCCTCATCTGTTACTCATACAATTTACGTAACAATCTTTTTCACGTTTGACATTTCACTACTCACATCAGTAGCCCGACACGTTTTCAGGTTCAAAGGCCTGAGTTTACGTTGTTAATTTGCCTGATACACCTCAGGTAACTCGGCCTTGTAAATTCACAAGAATGACATGTTTTCAGTCCTGCACAAACGTTTTTTGTTATTTCAAAGTCACTGCTGGAAAAAAAAAAAAGAGAGAGATGGGGGGTATCTGGTTGGTGAAAGGTAGGTGATGGGTACTGTTAATTTACATTCCTTGGCTTATGTCAGTATTGTTCTCGGTTTATGCAGGTCATGTCACAAGCAGCGGACATTGAGGACTTTGCATCCATCCCTCCTTCTCCGGCTAGGGGTTCGGAACACGGTAGCACGCCCTCCCTAATAACCTGGACCGTCCCAAGACTCATGGCAGAGCGCAGGGCAGGGGGATTTCATACCCTGCTTTGGCGCACAAAGCTGAGCTGTTCAGGTTGCTATTCCCCTGTGCTTCAGGCTCTAGTGTGGAGCAAGTTACCCTTCGGACTGTCGCCTCATCCCTCTTACAAATTCATGCTACCCTGAGTTCCCTGGCAACTTCCTGTCAGGAATTGCGTGCCAGGGTTGAGGTGTTGGAGAGTCAGCCGAATCCAGCTCCAGGAGCTTCTACCATTCCAGGGGTGTCAGCAGGTTCCGGGACCCCCTTGGTACCAAGCCCTGTACCTTTAGGCCCAGGTAATAGCATGAGTGCTCCTTCCATTACCCCGGCACATTTTATTCCTGGGAACATCAAAAAAGACATTTTGGAGAGCAAAGATGTTAATTTGGCATCCCTGTTAATAGCTTCCCATGATGTAGCCGATAAAAGATCGTACCCTTGCGCTGATGTTTTTCGGTGGTAGTAAAGACCAGGGATCATCGGCTCAATTGTAAGCTCTCCATCCCAGAGTTTGTCCTGGCTTTTAGTTTGTTCAGAGACATAATTTGCTCTGTAAGTCCATTAAGGAGGGAAGAGCTGGACCTTTACCTTTATACATGGGTAGAGTTAGGTCAGAAGTATGGGGAATCAAATTTTTATGACTATCACCATCCGTTTTATGCCAAGAATGCAGCCTGTTTTGCTCAATACAAAGTGGTGACGGTCTGGAGTAATATAGACACGGAATTGTTTTGCCGGCATTTCACTGGGCTTAGGTCACAAGTTTGCATGACTTGCCAATCATCCACTCACACCGCTTACTGGTGCCCTATTTCGGAACTTCCCACGCTACCAGGTACGTCCAGGGCTTCAGGTATTTCACTCCTGACCCCAGTCCATCCTGCACCTTTTGACAAATTAGACCAGCCCATTCATTTTTTAGGTAAATCTCAGGTTTCTAACAATTTCAACCTTGGTACGTGCAACTATAGCCAGTGCCATCTTTTACATATATGTACCGGTTGTTTCAGGGCTCACCCTAGGTCAGCTTGTTCGCTGAGACAGAACGAGACCATGTGACTAAGCCACATTAACGTGCCTTTTTTACAGGCTTGTTTAGCCACCCATCCGTCACCATTGTTGAGCAAATTTTTGGTAGAAGGTTTCACAGAGCGGTTCCACACTGGGTTTGTTTCTTTGCCACTAGGCACTTTTGAGTGTCAGAATCTGAGGTAATCTTCCACAGATGTGGAGGCGGTGGATTTGTTGCTTCAGTCTGAACTCGACAAGGGCTTTATCATCAGTCCTTTTTCAACACCATGCCACAGTTTGGAGGGTCAACCCCCTGGGTCTTGTCAAAGGGAAGTTTTCTAATAAATTATAGTTAATTTATGACTTGTCAGCCACTCTTTGTTCACATGTACCTAGCCTTAACTCTTTGATTCCAAGTTGTCACTAGAAGTTTTCACTTAAACATGCGTCAGTGGATCAGGCGATACAACGTATCATCGGGATGGGCGAGGGCGCTTGGCTGTCCAAAGCTGACATTGCGGACGCTTTTAAACTTCTTCCAATTCTGCCATCACTCTGGCAGTGGCATGGAGTTAAGTGGAAGAGGTTTCATTATTTTGCCACCAAACTTACCTTGGGCTCTAAAAGTAGCCCTTGGCTGTTTGATTCTTTCGCACAAGCACTCAGCTGGATCCTCACACACAGAGAAAATTGTCAGGAAGTTATACACTATTTAGATGATTTTCTCTTCATTGAGAGTTGTAAACATGCCCCCGCCGACCTTCAGAAACTGACGTCAGTTTTCTTGGCACTCGACATCCCACTGGCAGTTAAGAAGATGGAAGGCCCGGTTACTAAACTTACATTCCTGGGGATCAGGCTTGATACTCAGTCCACGCAGGCAGTCTTCCTACAGACAAGTTAGTAAGGATCAGAGATCGTATACATGTGTTTACAATCTCCCAAGTCTGTACCAAGGTTGAGTTACAGTCTCTGCTGGGTATGCTGAATTTTGTGATGAGGTTCATTCCCAAGGGGAGGGCTTTCATTTCTAGGTTATTGGCTTTGTTACCCTCAGTTCCTGAATCTGATTCTCGTATTAAACTAGATCCTTCCGCTCTATCTGCTTTACACATGTGGGATGAGTTCCTCCAACATTGGAATGGTGTCACCATGTTTATCCCCGCAGAGTCAGGGTTTTTCCCTCAAGTCTCAACAGATGCAGCAGCCACAAAAGGCTATTTTTGACTCACACTGGCAGGGCCTTGGCCGGACAAGGTTTTGGCTATTCCAAGGTTTATAGATGTAGAGAATATAGTAGATGCTCTGTCCCGTTTTAACTACTCACTGTTTTTCTGGCAGGTGCCACACCATCCCCACATTTCCTTCAACTAATGATGAAATAGATACCCATTGGGCCGATGCGGCAGCCTTGATCGACAAATCATTGTCTGTGAACACCAGAAAGGCTTATGTCACAGCCTGGAATGTTTTCCAGGCCTTCAGTTACGGTATCCTAGGGTTGATGGCTACAGCATTCAGTATCTACTGGCTTCCACTGTTTTTGCCATTCTCAGCTTAAAATGTCCCACAGCACCGTCAGAACTTTTCTGGCAGGTATACAGCACTTTTTGTCTTTACAGGACCCCAATAGGCCGTCTATTTTTTCAGCACACCTTATTAAGGCTATACTTAAAGGGATTCAGAAGAGTAGCCCTCCTACTGTGGTTAGCAGACTTCCCATCACAGGACACATATTTAGAGACATGTCCGATACTCACCAGGTCTCCTTTCGGGTTTGCTACCTAGCTTGGTGCTTAAGGCAGCCATGTATCTGGCCTTTTATGGTTTCCTGAGGCCTGGGGAGTCTACACGTACTGGGACAGGGTCCTGTATAATTTTGGTTGATCAGCTAGTCAGGTACCCCGACCACTACCGGTTGCGTCTGCACGCTTGCAAGACACAGCAAACAGGAGTCGGCACTGACATCAGCTTCTTCGAGACCAGTAATGCTCGGTGACCACGTGACCATGGCACACCCCAGGTCAATTCTCAGTTTCTCCTTCCTTTTCTAAAACAATCCATAGGAACACTCTGAGTACAAGTGTAAGGCTGACCGCAGGTCAGCCTGTTTTTGTAGGAGAAGTCAGCCTGCATAAAGCCTGCCCTCCATTCCTCCTTTCCTGTCGACGTTTGCTCATGTGTGTCACCCACCCATTCCCTTTCTTTCTTTTACTTTCACTTTCCATTTAAATTCATACTTGGGTATGCCCCCTTTTAGGCATACTGACCACAGGACCACGGCACACTCCAGGTCAATTCTCCATTTCTCCTTTCTTTTCTAAAACAATCCATAAGAAGACTATTGTGCAACTATTGTTCACCACTATTTCTTCCCTTCTTCCATTGGCCAAAATTTGAAAACTCGTAAATATTGGCTGGGATGGAACACTATCGTTCACCAGCAGTTCTTCCCTTCTTCCATTGGCCTAAATTTGAAAGCTTGCAAATTTGTCGATTGATCATACTTTAGAAGGTTAATTTGGCTGTAAAGGGGAGGTACCTTATCCCTATAAGGGGGTCCTCCTTCCCCTGCTACCCACTGCAACTCGCTATGCGGTTCCTCTAGTTCCAGTACCATGGTGTCAGAAACCTACCACGATACACAGGGACCAGTAGCTACATTTAGATACTGGAAATCTGAGCCTTCCCAGCTCAACCATGGCTGCCCATACAGGGTTACATTATGTTTCCCAACTTCAGCTCCCAGAGACACACAGAGAGCTTTGCTCTCCCAGGGCAATCCTATGGACACAGGAACAGACTGACTCACACATGGCCTTCCAGTGAGTGTGCAAATCAGTACTCACAAGCTGCACCCAACAACCACTGGGAAATACCAGAGGTTCACTCCCTAATTCTCAGTCCGAACCCCTACCTCTCGAGGCAGGTTGCTTCAAACTAGCAAGGCAAACATCACATTCTTAACTTTTCTTCAAGAAAGAGTGACACACGGCAATATGAGGACCAAGCTTACGCACATACTGAATGATGAATTGATAACTTGGAAGCGGCAATGTAATGCTCCACAGATGCTCGGAGCATGGAATTCCGTGCTGCTCTGCTTCCAGTTCAAACTGACAGAATGGAAACGAGACAAAGCATCAGCCACTGAATTATTAACTCCTGGAAGGTGCACAATTCCATGGACAGTACAATGGGAAAACAGTTTTCCGAACAGCCAAATTACACACAAATCCAACCTCCCTCCATTCCACTGGCAAACCAACTCTCAGCACTTCAACGACCCTGACAGTAGGTTCCATAATCAGCAGAGCCCGCCGCATCAGTGAACAGTTCTAGATCAAAATTGGAAATCACCTGCTCCAGCCAAAGAAAGAGACCATTGTAAGAAACCAGAAATGACTCCCACACTCACAAGTCCTCATGCTGATCTAGTCAAATATAAGGATGTGGCGCCTTAATGCCAGCTGTAGCAGCCACCAGTCATCTACAAAAAATGTGGCCCATGGGCATACTGCAACAAGTAAAGTTCAACTTGCCCAAGAGAGATTGCAAAGCACGAAGGTAAATTTTTTTGCATTGCCTGGTGGCAGAAACCGTCCCCCTCAGATCTCCGAGTTTGTCCAAAGCCAAATGACATTCCATCTCCACTGTGTCGACGACAATACCTAGAAACCACAACTCAGTGGCCGGGCCCTCTGTCTTGTCAGGGGCCAATGGCACACCAAAAAACTGGAAAACATGTTGGACCGTGGCCTAAAATGAGGGATTGATAGTACTTTCAGCAGGCCCTATGCACAAGAAATCATCAAGTCATGGATGACTGAATTAAGCCCGGAAGCATCCCGAACCGCCCATTCTAAAAAGGAACTAAACCTTTCAAACAACAAACAAGAAATGGCACAGTCCATTGGTAAACATCTATCAACAAAATTCTGCCCTTGCCATTTGCACCCCAGCAGATAGCAACAACTAGGTTGTACTGGCAACAAACGAAAAACTACCTCAATATCAGTTTTGGCGAACAACGTACCTTTACCAAACCTAGGAACCCATGACACTGCCATATCAAAAGAAATATAGGACACCATGCAAAGCTCCGGATCAATGACATCATTCACTGAACCCCATTTAGGATGCGACAAGTGATGAACGAGGCTTAACTTATTCGGTTCTTTTTTGGGGATAAAAAGGGGCCAGCCATGGGACCCAAAGCAACTACTTTGAAAAGTTTTCCTGAAAACGACCGCTGGATGACTGCAAGCTATCTACCATAGGAGGATATCAGAAAAACCCTACGAGAAACCCAGCTGCAACACACGAGCTGCCTTTCTGTTAGAATAATGCTTTAGGAAAGGTGCCATCTTTTCTACCTTCACCAGCGTCTTCCCTCTTTCCAGCGTCATTTCCTTCTTCTTGCTTGAAACATCTGGACAGCATGAGACCCTCCACACTCTGAACAGTCATGAGGGAAACAGCACGCGGTGCAAGATCTGGCATTGAATTGCCAACATAACCCCCTGCGATTTTGCGGCCGGTTGTGAAGAGGCTGCTGCACCCTCTTCCCCCCCTTGAAAGGGAAGAACCAAACTCTGTTGAGACGACATCAGTTTCATCCAGAGAATTATGTTTTTGTGGTCCCACCGTAAAGAGGGCTGGACTGCCTTGCGCTGACAAAATTGTTTGTCATAGCGAAACCAAGCAACTCCACCATAGACTCGTTGGGTCCAGATAACAAAATAAAAAAAGGGGGAGCTGCATCCTTAGCTGCTAAATTTTGTTAGGTATTGCTGAGGTCCCTTAAAGACTCCTCTTTGCCCTCCTCAATGTCGCGTGCAGTTATTGTAGTCATACCTAAGCCGGGGAAGAATCCGGACCTTTGTTCATCCTACAGGCCTATATCCCTGTTAAACATCCATGCTAAGATTCTCACTAAAGTTTCAGCAGTTCGACTTAATAAAGTGATACTCTCATTAGTACATGGGGACCAGACGGCCTTCATACCAGGCAAGGGCACGAATATTAACCTCAGACAGTTGCTTACAGTGGTCGACCGGGTGAGGGTGGGGGGTGGGGAGACAGGTCGGAGGTGGTAGCTTCCTTAGATGCCGAAAAAGGCCTTTGACTCAGTGAAGTGGGAATACCTGTGAATGACATTGCGCAAATTTGGTTTTGGGCCGGTCTTTATATCCTGGTTACAAATGTTATACTTGAACCCGATGGCTCAGGTCCGCACAAATGGCATGCTCTCTGCGTTCTTCCCACTCCACCGGGGCACTAGGCAGGTTTGCCCGCTTTCCTCCCACTCTCTTTGCCCTGGCCATCGAACCCCTGGCAATGATGTCCTGGGCCTCCTCTACAGTTGATATGTCTGTCCCCCCCGATGGAAAAAGTGTCTATATATGCAGACGACACCCTCCTATATCTTGGTGATGCCCGCCAATCCTTGACAGCTGCTCTGGAGATTATTAATGTATTGGGCAGGTTCCCCGGTATCAGAAACAATTGGGATACATCAGTACTATTCCCCTTGACTCGGGCGACCCCTCCTGCTAATCTGCCTGACCCCCTCCAATGGGCGGATAGGTTCAAGTACCTTGGAATTCTTATCCAGAGAGATTTGTCCAAATACATGGAGGACAATGTACGCCCGGTCTTCCAGAACTTCCTTAGAAAGTGTGCAATTTGGAAAAATCTACCTATTACGCCAGTGGGTAGAGTCAATTTAATAAAAATGTCTTTTCTCCCTAAATTTCTATATGTGTTTAGATACACCCCAATTTGTATTCCTAACTCCTTCTTTAACAAACTGGACTAAGCAATCAGCTCTTTTGTCTGGAAGAGCTCTGTCCCTAGAATGGCTAGATCCACGCTCCAACTACCCTTATCAGAAGGAGGGTTGGCATTACCTAACTTTAAAAAATACTACTGGGCGGCTGTCATGGTGTCAGTGCGGTGGTGGTTTGCACAAGTACAATCTAACCCTGCAGTTAATCTGGAGGACTTGGGTTCATACTCTGAACTCAGTAACCTGGTGTACAGGGGATCCAGATCCAGCCCCCACATTACCACCCCTATGAAGACCACGGCTTTGGTGTGGAGACAGGTTTCCCTGTCCATGACGGGGCCCGCAGCGTTCTCTCCTTACACTCCGTTGTGGGGTAACCCGTTCTTGCCTCACCTGCGGACCGTCCCTGACCCACAGGTGTGGGCTCGGTATGTGGTCAGGACTCTGCGTGACATATACATAATTACATAGTAGGTGAGGTTGAAAAAAGATACAAGTCCATCAAGTCCAACCTTTGTGTGTGATTATATGTCAGTATTACATTGTATATTCCTGTATGTTGTGGTCTTTCAGGTGCTTATCTAATAGTTTTTTTGAACTATCGATGCTCCCCGCTGAGACCACCGCCTGTGGAAGGGAATTCCACATCCTTGCCGCTCTTACAGTAAAGAAACCTCTACGTAGTTTAAAGTGGGGTTCCCACTTAAAAAAAATAATTAAAAGTCAGCAGCTACAATTACTGCAGATGCTAAATTTTCATAATCGGACACTTACCTGTCCCAGGGTCCAGCGATGCGGGGGATCGAAACCCCGCTCGTCCCCCCTTCGCTCGGCAGCAGCGGCATCTTAACTGTGGGCGCCCAGCTGTGGCAACTAATGCGCATGTGCCGTCACTGGCCGTGTAATCATCTGGGGCTGGTCACGTGTCCCAGATGATTGACAAGAAGGAGGGGGAAGAGGCGATCTCCCTTCCTGCGCCGAGGGAAGTGACATCAGGAGCCCAGGCTCCAAAGGAGGCAGACTAGGAGGGACCCCATAGCAACAGGCATTTAGAGCTGAGTAAAAAAAAAATTTTCTCCAAATGTTTGTTTTTTTTTGTTTTTTTTTTAAGCACATTAATATTTTTCTTTTTTTGGGGGGTGGAACCCTACTTTAAGGTTAAACCTTCTAATTTTAATGAGTGGCCACGTGTCTTGTTAAACTCCCTTCCCATATTATACGCCTCAGAGGCTATAGGTTATCTACCCTACATTAGATGCTTTGTGCCCACGCTGTCGAGGGGAGGTGCATTTTATACACATTGTATGGTCATGCCCATCATTCCGCGGCTTCTGGTGGGCGGTGGCTGCTGACGTTCAGAGGATCAGTGGGGTGCCCCTCACACTTGACCCCCTGGTCTTCCAATTGACAGATAATTTACCTGCAAACACTCATATAAAATTGTTCGTATTTTATGCTCCATACTATGCTAGGAAAACTATACTGAGCTGGCTGGAAGGCGCCTGAACACCCCATGGTTTCCACATGGAAAAAGATGATAAATGAAATTCTTCCACTATACAAAATGACGTATATGGGCCGCAACTGCCCCAAAAAGTTCCACAAAATCTGGTCGGCCTGGGTGGAGGCTAGACACCTTACGCTGTAATCCCAGTCCAGGATTCCCTGCCCCTGTTTCCCCCCCCCCCTCCCCTTCCTCATCATTTGTGCCCTTCTTCCCGTTGGGATCTCCCACCCCCTTGATCCCCCTGGTTTGGCATTGCATTATATTTTGTCATCTTCTCGGTATAAATGGATTAAGGTATTTACAGTGATTATGTCTTGCTACTGTATCACTGGATGATGTAAAGAAAACCCTTTTTTATGTAATATCTGCTGACATCCACATGTACACTGCTGTTCATATATCAATAAACATTCCTTCTGTTAAAAAAAAAGTGGGGGAGCAATTCTCAGCGGCCTTTTCCCTAATGGCACTAGCTAAAATTGCATACGCCTGCAACCAGTTTAAGAACATACGGGAGATCAACCAATACCTCCGTTTTCTTCCTCCTTCTTACTTTCATCTGGTCTAATTTTAAAGTTAAATTTCTCCAAAGGCAACAAAGAAAAAATTTCCACATGCTCACCCTTCCATATACGCTCCTTCACTTCCGTTTTTTTATGTGCACCAAAAAGGCCCTTCAAAATACGCATACACATCGCATTTTTTCAGCATTTGCCAGACGTATCCCTTCAACCCCGGTGACTCCTTTGCACCAAGAGGGCGAGCTGAGGCCTCAGATGGAACCCAGGCCACTGACACTGGAGGTGGCAGCTTGTGCTATGGACTACGCAGCTACCAGAGAGGAAGAAGCCTCAGACATCACCCCAGCTTCACAGTGCACCTGCACCTCCCTAAAACCTGCCCCAGAGCCTGGCGGGCGCTCCGCTGATGATGTCAGCAGCGGCCGCCTCACCGGAACCCACGGGGCACTCCCTCTCCTACTCCCAGGCTGGGCTCTGTGAAGGATGGAGGAAGCCTAACCAGCCGACGCCTGGCTCCTTCCAGCCGTGGCGCACACTCTGCAATGCCAGGACACAGCGTCTGCTGTCACTGGGGGCTCCGGACACTCCTGGAACCTGGCCGGCACCCGCTGCTCTGCCACTCCCACGCTGGGCCGCACTAGACAAAGGCAAGTAGCCTGTATAGCCAGCCGCACCATCCACACTGTTTGATGTGAGGGCAGGGAAGAGTGTACCAGATGAAAAAACTCCCATTCTGGATTCGCCATAGACGGGGATTCCTCCCGACTTGCACACCAGGGGAAGCAGGCTTGCGCTTGACCGGTGTGGTCAGAGAGTCCCTTAAAGGGGCTCCTAGAATGGCTCTGAACCTGAGATGTCACCTCGGGAATGAAGCGCTCAGAAGGCCTAGACCTCCTAGCACGTGGGCAACTAGAAGAGGGCCCAGGAAAAATCTGCCTGGGCTCCTGCAATAAGTCTGATAGTTTATCCTGTAGCCACCCAGGGTCTCTGGCCACAGCCACAGCTTTAAGCTGGGACAGCATGTTATCCAAGTCACCCACCTTTTCTTCTTCCTACAGGTTAAATCCAGGAACAAAGATGAAAACTGTCTGGTGCTCTGATAAGCTCTGACTGATTTGTGATGCGATCCCCCATTCTCTCTACCCACTACAGTACACACCCTCAGCCTTGAACTCTTAAATCTGCTAAGCAGGCTGCATCATTCTAGATCACCAATGAATACTCCACCTCTTCTGCAGGCCCAGTCATGCTGGCCCTCCTCCTAGTTTCACTCAGCTCCAGGCTATATACTGTATATCCCGAGTTTGGGTATTCTGTGTGCCAGGCAATGTGCCAGGGCAATGGCCAGGGAAGAACCATCCCTTACAGGGCCAAAAATAGCTTCAGCATTTAGAGTTTACTACCACTTTAATCCTGCCTGTAACCCTATCACTGTCCCTCTTTTAAAAATGAACCCGTTTTTCCACACTCACTGTGTGTGTGAGAACTCACACAGCAAGCACCAGTCTCCATGCAGCAGCTGCCAATCCTCATTCTGCTAATGCCAAGGTGCATGCACGGAACCATAGCCAGAGGCAAATGAGATCCAGGGGGGGCATGCACAATGGCACCTCTATGCGAATACGCACGCGCGCTAACGCGCGTCCGCAAGTGCCAAATCGCTAATATGCTAACGCACATGCGCCAATGTGCCAAAGTGCTAATGTGCTAACGCGTATGTGCCAATGTGCTAAGTTGCTAATGCGCATGCGCGTACGCACGTATGCTGGCGCCAATCCTGGCACACAGCACCCTATATAAACAGAGAGTCTGCCTAGCATCAGTGCTGGATTGTCTTCAGCTTGTTCCTGTGTTCCTGTTGTTACTCTGCCTGATTGACCTTGTTCCTGAAAACTCGGCTATCTTCTGACCATTCTCTTGGATCTCCCCTGCCTGCTGAACCTGCCTCTACTTGCAATACTGACCTTGGCTTGAACTTATGATTACGGCTCTGCCTCCTGATTCTGTACCCTGCTGCCCGTCTGTTGCCAACCCCTGCCTGTTCCTGACTACGGTTTTGCCTTCTGACTTGGTACCCCGCTGCCAGCCTGTTGCCGACTCCTGCCTGTTCCTGATTCTGCAGTTGATCCTGATCTGGCTCCCCGCTGAACAAGTTTGGTGATCAGTTTCCACATCTCCTCAGCAGAGGTTCCTATATCTCCAAGTTCCAGCCTCCTGCCTGCAGGCACCTGCACCCTTTCGTTGCCCTCGCACTCCCTGTACCCACCACCAGGGGTGCTTGGACCAGAACCGTGCAAGAGGCCACCCTCACCATTTCGGGCTCCGCGGTAAGGTACGTGACACTCACCTTGTATTCTTTGCATTTAACACTGGCCATACACATAAAGATTCCCTCATACACTAATAGATTCCATCATCCACACTAAACGATGTGGATGGTCGAATCTCCCATCGCCCTGCTGGTTATTGTATTATGACAGCTGGCACCCGCAGCTGTCAGAATACTTGAACAGTGACTGCAGTTGATTGGCTGCAGTCAATGTTTAGGCAACTTTTTTCTTCCTGGCTACTTTGATTTCTCAATTGAAATTTGTTGATCTGGGCAGTGATGGCAGGGCCACCCACATCTCAAATATGGCAGAGTCTTGGTAAATTGGTTAAAATGTGAGCAATTCATAGCCAGTTTTACTTTTATGCATCAAAAACCTTTTACTGAGGCATGTTCCTTCTTCGTTTCAATGCTTAAAGCAAAAATATACAAAACAATAGTGTGGCGCTAAATGGTGAAAAACATATACATTGATCAAAATAATGAAAACAACCAATATGCCAAGGGGCAAAATGAATGTTAACGGGTGAAAATAAAATGGTGAATTAAGAAATTATAACAAAAATAAATGAATAAAAAACAACATGAAAATAAATCAGTTTTGGAAATAGAGCAAATATGTGAAAGTCCTTCTTGTGCTGTTCAACTTAGGTCTTAAACGTGCAATCAAAATTATAAGGTTGGCATGCCTACCAGACTTGGTGGACACACTTACCACATAGCACGTGGGTCAAACGGGCAGTCTCAGCGAATTCCACTGCAACGGGAACGATCCTTGGACAATGATCTTCACCAGATATTGAGCGAGGTGTTTCAAGCATCCACGAAATAAACTCCAAAGTGTGGAATAAATCACATTAACGCATTTTGTCCTATTGGACTTCATTAATGTAGGATGAAACGCGTCAGTTGATGCTTGTAGAATCGTTGAATTTGCCTTCTTTTTAATGACAAGCTTGATTTTATCAGAATTGCTGTAAGTGTAAACCCCCTTTTTTACTAATAAACCTATCATACAGAGTCCCACTATGTGCGGTTATCTGTTTTTTTATGCATACTACCATGGATCACCACAACATCTAATTTGATTTATCCCCACACTTTGGAGTTCGCTTCCTTGATGCTTGAATCACCTCGCTCAATATCTGGTGGAGTTCATTGTCCACGGATCGTTCCTGTTGCGGTGGAATCTGCTGAGATTGCCCATTTGACCCACGTGCTGTATGGTGCGTGTGTCCACCGAGTCTGGTAAGCATGCCAACCTTATCATTTTGATTGCACCTTTAAGACCTAAGCTGAACAGCACAAGAAGGACTTTCACATATTTGATCTATTTCCAAAATGGATTTTCACATATTTGTTTATTTTTAAGATGGACTTCTTTAGGATGTTTTTTTATTCATTTATTTATTTATTTATTTATTTTTAATTCACCATTTTCTTTTCACCCCCTAAAGAGGAGTTCCACCCGAGGTCCAGTAAAAAAAAAAAAAAAAAATTAAAAGTCAGCAGCTACAAATACTGCAGCTGCTGACTTTTAATTGGACACTTACCTGTCCCAGGGTCCAGCGATGCGGGGGATCGAAGCCCCGCACGTCTCCCTCTCCGTTCAGCGGCGCCGGCATTGCAACTGTGGGCGCCGGGCTGTGGCTTCACAGCCTGGCACCCACTGCGCATGCGCGAGCGGCGCCGTGCGCCGTGATTGGCCGCTCAGTCACCTGGGACCTGTAATGGGTCCCAGATGATTGACAGGAGGGAGGGAGCAGAGCTGAGCCCTTCCTGTGCCGAGGGGGAAGTGATGTCACCAGCCCAGGCACTGGAAGAGGCAGACTACGAGGGACCACCTAGCAACAGGCATTTAGAGGTAAGTAAAAAAAAAAATATATCCAAATTTTTTTTGTATTTTTTTTTTTTACATTTTTCATGTCGTTTTTTTTTGGGTGGAGCCCCACTTTAACATTCACTTTTGCCCCTTGGCAGATTGGTTGTTTTCATTATTTTGATCAATGTACAGGTTTTTTCTCCATTTAGTGCCACACTAATGTTTTGTATATTTTTGCATTACATGTCTAGTGGCGTGTTGGCAGCTTTTCCATTCTCTATGCGCAATTTTCTCGTATACTATAATGCTTAAAGCAAGCCTTTCTAAATGTCAGCTGCCATTGCTGTTTTCACATTTTGCACATGCTAGCTGTCTGGCAGTCATGCTGGGAGCATGGAGAAATACCCAGTTGTTGCTGGTACAGGGAGCATGCAATGTATCCTAGCAAGCAGCATCAAATACTTCTCCTTTAGGGTATAGGCCTCATTAAAAGCACTGGCAGCCATGCCAGCAATAGCGTCAAGATAACAAATGTACACATGAAACGTTCACCTAATTGCTGGGACACATAGCTCAAGCATCATTTTCCTACCCAGTACCAGTCAATAATACAATTCACTTCAGCCTATAAAATAACTGGAAAAATCCACCTTTACATGCTTGAAGAGAGATTTAGAGGGCAGGTAATAAAAACTGACATTTCATTTTCCCGGTTTTTGTAGGCTTTTCACACTGAGGCAAAAGACGTGATAAAAGCAGCAGACATGGTAGAATAGGCACAGTTAAAGGTTCATATCTCCTTTCATTATATATAGAAAAATCTATTAGCAAAATGGATTTCTGCTGTGATGTGAGTAACATAGAGCAATGGAATAGCAGAAACAATGAACCGTTTTGCTTTTTAAAAACAGGTAAATAAAAAAGAGTTAAATAAAAAATGAGATTGAGATTTGATTGTACATCTTTAGACTCATGCTTTATTGGTAAAACATAAATGTCATTATATTGTTTTATTTTGAAGTGGCCAATCTGCAGTGATTTTCTATCTGCAAAGACTATCGTAGGCAACAGCTGCAACAGCGACACCTACTGGCTAAGGAGGAAACAGAGAAAAAAAAAAGAGAAAAATTGATGCAATAGGATGCTATTTGGTACCAGTATGTATCTATGCAATATGTATGTATGTATTTATATTCTATAATAGCGTTGGCATTACTCATGAAAGATCTTACATGAGAGAGATTTCTGTGCTTCGAACCCAAAATGAACCCTCAGTTTAAATCAGCTAAATACATTCCCAACTTTTTGAGATGGGAACGAGGGACACCTATTAGTAAAAAGTATGTAGGCATAGGACACACACCCTGTCCCCTTAAAGTGGAGTTCCACCCACTTTTACAACTCTTCAGCATCCCTTACTAAACTGTGCACTGTAAACAAATTGGATATTTTTAAATTTTTTTTCTCAGCACCTACTGTATATCTGCTGTATTCATTTTTCACTTCCTCCTCCCTGGCCATGGCCCATCGCATCATTTCCTGTTTGTAATGCCTTCTGGGAAGGGGCGGCAACTTCCTCTGACACTGCCGTTGCTATGGAAACCTGACCTGAAACCTATTACACTGCTTGTGCTGCACTGAGCATGTGCGAGATCTGCAAGGATGAGATCCAGGAAGAAATAACAGTCTGGCTTCAGATGCCCACACTTAAGATGGCCACAGCCTGCTGTAAGTTTATAAAATAACAAACTACTTCTATAAACTAACAAAACAAACCTTAGTTTACAGACTAACTTTACTAGAATACATTAAGCTTGTGTATTATAGGGGTATTTTTATTTAAAAAGTATAATTTCGGCCGGAACACCACTTTAACCATTTAAAGACCAGCCTCGTTTTGGATTTTAGGTGTTTACAAGTTTAAAACAGGTTTTTTTGCTAGAAAATTACTTAGAACCCCCAAACATTATATATTGTTTTTTTTCTAACATCCTAGAGAATACAATAGCGGTCATTGCAATACTTTTTTTTGCACCGTATTTGCGCAGCGGTCTCCTAAGCGCACTTTTTTTGGAAAAAATTCACTTTTTTGAAAAAAAAAATAAGACAACAGTAAAGTTAGCCCAATTTTTTTTTATATTGTGAAATATAATGTTACGCCAAGTAAATTGATACCCAACATGTCACGCTTCAAAATTGCGCCCGCTCGTGGAATAGCGTCAAACTTTTACCCTTAAAAATCTCCATAGGCGACGTTTAAAAAATTCTACAGATTGCATGTTTTGCGTTACAGAGGAGGTCTAGGGCTAGAATTATTGCTCTCACTCTACCGGTCGCGGCGATACCTCACATGTGTGGTTTGACCACCGTTTTCATATGCGGGCGCTACTCACGTATGCGTTCGCTTCTGCGTGCGAGCTCGTCGGGACAGGGCGCTTTAAAAAATTTTTTTTTTTTTTTTTATTATTTATTTTATTTTATTTTATTTATTTTTTCACTGTTTTTAAAAAAAAAAAATTTGGATCATTTTTATTCCTATTACAAGGAATGTAAACATCCCTTGTAATAGAAAAAAGCATGACAGGTCCTCTTAAATATGAGATCTGGGGTCAAAAAGTCCTCAGATCTCATATTTAGACTAAAATGCAAAAAAAAAAAAAAAAAGTCGTTTAAAAAAATGACATTTAAAAAATTTGTGCCTTTAAGAGAGTGGGCGGAGCTATCGTTATGACGCCGCTCCGGCCGTCACATGGTATAGAGACGGGTGGGCGCCATCTTGGCCTCACTCGTCTCTGTACCTCAGCGGTGACAGGTCCCGATCTCCTCCGCCGTTACCGACGGCTCCGGTAAGCGGCGGAGGGTGCGGGAGAGCGGCGGGAGGGGGGGTGGCACCTCTCCCGCCGCCGATAACGGTGATCTCGCGGCGAACCCGCCGCTGAGACCACCATTATCGTTTACAGAATCGCTCACTGTAAAGGTGGATATCTCGGTTGTGGCAGCAGCTGCTGCCGTTACCGAGATATCCATCTTTAAAAAAATGACGTATATATACAGTGAGCGGGGCTGAAGTGGTTAAGGAAAATTATACAAAAAAATTATTGGTTAAAGTGGTTGTAAAGTCAGAAGGTTTTTTTAATCTTAAAGCTTTCTGTGTGCAGCAGCTGCCCCAGCCCCCCCTAATACTTACCTGCTCATCTCTGTCCAGCAATGTCCACGAGTGCCTCAGCCGTCCAAAACTCTCCCTTCTAATTGGCTGAGACACACCAGCGGGAGCCAATCAAAGTCATTCAGCCAATGAGAGGAGAAAGGGGGCGGGGCTCCGTGTCTGAATGAACACACAGAGCTGTGACTCGGCTTGGGTGCCCCCATAGCAAGCTGCTTGCTGTGGGGGCACTCGACAGGAGGGAGGAGCCAGGAGTGCCGAAGAGGAGGATCTGTGCGAATCCACTGCAACAGAGCAGGTAAGTATGACAGGTTTGTTATTTTTATTGAAAAAAAAATGAGACTTTACAATCACTTTAAACTCGCAAGTGCTTTTTTTACCATTACTATTCCTTTATATTGGCTTTTGAAATTTCAAATTTAACAATTTAGAAATTGGGTGAAAGGTTTAGCACTTGGAAACACTTTTAGAAAGATAAATCGTGCATTTTATGTACAACTATATAGATCAGACCAAAACGAGGAGGAAAGAGGGGCATTGTTCCAAATCAGGGACAGTCCCTCACAATCAGGGACAGTTGGAGCTATGCATTCCAGGTGCCTCAAAACAAAAGCATGCCTCCCAACATTTTGAGATGGGAATGAGGGACACCTACTAACAAACGTATGTAGGCATAGTATACGCCACCTGCCACACCCCCTTAAAGGAAAATTAACCAAAAAAAAGGTAATTAAATCCACAAGGACTTTTTTTACCACTACTATTCCTTTATATTGGCTTTTAAAATTTACAAATGCAGCAATTTAGAAATTGGATGAAAGGTTTAGCACTGGGAAACACTTTTTGAAAGATAAAAAGTGCAATTTTTATACAACTATATGGATCAGACCAAAATGACGGACAAATGAGGAGGAAAGAGGGACAGAGAGAAATTGCTCCAAATGAGGGACAGTCCCTCGAAATCAGGGACAGTTGGGAGCTATGCAAAAGGTGTGCAAAGTCTTACAGTTCATGTTCTTTCTAAATAGTGACAAAGTGGAAAGCCTGTCCCCTGCCAGCAGTTGCAGCGTGGGACCCTTGCTCTCTGTTGGGAATCAGTGGTCTCTCTGCAGAGGTCTGGTACACTCCTTGCTGAGTCCCACCCAGGGCCATGCTTCTTATGAGGCCAGTTGATGCAGCCAGGGAGGTTCAGCTTTTTTACGAAGGATGTCGACTCAAACTTGTCTTGCATACACACGGTCACACAAATCTTATCGGAAATTCCGAACGTCAAGAACGTGGTGATGTACAACACGTACGACGAGCCGAGAAAAATGAAGTTCAATAGCCAGTGCGGCTCTTCTGCTTGATTCAGAGCATGCGTGGAACTGTGTGCGTCGGAATTGTGTACACACGATCGGTATTTACGACAACGGATTTTGTTGTCGGAAAATTTGAGAACCAGCTCTCAAATTTTGTGTGACGGAAATTCCGATGGAAAATGTCTGATGGAGCCTACACACGATCGGAATTTCCGAAAAACAAGCTCCCATCGAACATTTTCCGTCGGAAAATCCTATCATTTGTACAGGGCATAAGC
Source organism: Lithobates clamitans (assembly GCA_037952925.1). Classification (NCBI taxonomy): domain Eukaryota; kingdom Metazoa; phylum Chordata; class Amphibia; order Anura; family Ranidae; genus Lithobates; species Lithobates clamitans. The sequence continues at coordinate 3,106,784 of JBBGZY010000996.1, read as the reverse complement.
CCGGTAAAACCACAGGGTCAGTGTTATTGAGCTCTCTGCCTAGCCACTGCACCGGGCACAGACACAGAGACTCCTCTGATACTGGGATTGAGCCTAAGCCTAATGAGGGTGCAGACTCATCCTTACTTAGCAGATCTCCCACCCGCTGCGCTCTGCTCATAGACTGCTCACCTCGAAGTCCAAGTTACTACTAAAATTAAGTAAGTATATGTGTACTCAACGGTTACAACCATCAAGTACATATCTTCAAAAAGACAGTAATTGGAATCTGCAAATTCTTAGCAGCAGTTGCCCCTGGCCGCTACTTTGCACCCATTTTGAATGTAGAGTTAGAAGAAAGCTACAATAGGGACCAATCTAAAAGCACACAAAGTAAAATAATTACAAATACAGTAAAAAAAAATAAATAAAAAAAATACAACAATAGAAGGGCTTTTGCAATGGAAAAATAACAGGGAATGACCCTTCCCTCTGACAGCAGGCGTAGCAGCTGATCCCACTTGGGAATCCCAATTATCTGACTAAGCAATGCTGCTTGAACTGTGAGAGTATACAGGAACGGCGTGCATCTCAGGAGGAAACTCCTGTCATCTACCATTACCACAAGACTGTGTCACCCACATCCACAACAAACTAACCTAACCTATCCTCCCTCTGGCATCTAATACACTTAGTCTACTGTCTGCGTGTCAGTGATTTACCCAGGGAAAAATACACATATAGGACTTAATCCATTCCTTCCATCGCAACCTTACATTATCACCATGCTAGCAAGGGCCTGATCATATTATTTTGTACATAAGTATTTATAATGCATATTTAACTTCTTTTGCTTTTTCGTGTTTATTCCTTAAAAAAAGAATATTATATTTGTTTTTAATATAGGGATTAATGGCTACTCGCCCACAATCCATGGGTGTCATTAGAGCCCTGGTGCACACAAGTCCAGGGTCGGTGCTACCACTAGGCAGCCGCCTAGGGTGCACTGCTGCCTAGGGCGCCCGGCCACTGGAGTTCCTACTCTCTTCTCTCTGCAGCAAGCAACTAAGTCTCAGCCTCAGCAGGCGGCTGCCGCTCCATTCGCACATAGTGTCAAAGGCGCAGCAGCAGCGGAGGACAGTGTCTGACTCCCGAATGAATGAAAGCAAGCAAACATTAATTGATGGGCGCTGGTAGGCTGCATTTGATGGGCGCTGGTGAGGCTGCATTTGATGGGCGCTGGTGAGGCTGCATTGATGGGCGCTGTTGAGGCTGCATTTGATGGGCACTGGTGAGGCTGCATTTGATGGGCGCTGGTGAGGCTGCATTGATGGGCGCTGTTGAGGCTGCATTTGATGGGCGCTGGTGAGGCTGCATTTGATGGGCGCTGGTGAGGCTGCATTGATGGGCGCTGTTGAGGCTGCATTTGATGGGCACTGGTGAGGCTGCATTTGATGGGTGCTGGTGAGGCTGCATTTGATGGGTGCTGGTGGGCACTTCATTAAAAAGGTGGGGTATACATGGGAAGGGCAAAGGGGTGGAGTCAGGGGTGGACCCAAGGGGGGGAGCAGCAAAATGAGGTTTCGCCTAGGGTGTCAAAAATCCTTGCACCAGCCCTGCTCAAGTCACAGGACTTGCAAGATGTTAGAAATATCCATTTATTGCAAAACAGATGTTTTGGTGGTGCAAATGAGAGTAAAGGATGGAAACATTGTATGTGACATAAATACACTATATTACCAAAAGTATTGGGACGCCTGCCTTTACACACACATTAACTTTAATGGTATCCTAGTCTAATGGCCCGTACACATGATCCGAAAATCCCGCTTTCGGCGCATTTGCGTGATAATCGGATCGTTAGTACAGAGCTTTCGAGAGCCAATCACGACAATTCATCCGATATTATTAGATCGGACAAGCACGAAAATTTTCCACGTACGATACCAGATCGTACGATTTTTTATTTATTCAGTACAGTTGTCGTCCGAAAATACAATACAAATACATTACAGCAGGGGGGCGTGGCCTGGCTATGGAGGAGTGAGGACGTGTCTTCCCTCAGCTCCTCGTCCACCGCTGTATAAAGGACCGCACAGAGGGGAGAGATTGCCTCCGGAGCGCCGGAGATTATGTCGCAGGGACGGAGAGCGCTCTCCCAGCACTCGAGAGCCGAGGGATCCCGGCAGGAGCAGCTGGAGACCTATTTCGCCCCGAATTGCGGGCCGGGACACGAGGCCTCCAAGATGGCGCAGACGCCGAAAACTACAAAGGCAGCAAAGGCTGCACAGAAGGCGCTAGCCCAGCAGCAACAACAGCAGCAGCACGACTCCCAGATTCCCTCTCCGAAGCTGGTGAGTGACACAGCCCCTCCACTCTCCCCGGGATCCTCTGCCTCCCATGATCAGGACCCTGACATGGCTGACTTCTTAGGGGAGGGGGACATAAAGCGCCATATTTGGTCTCTCCCCACCAGGGACGATTTGGAGAGATTCACTGCCAGGGTGGAGAAAGCCTTCAGGGAGGATATAGCCCAGCTCAAGGCTGACACCAATCATCTGGGAACCAGGGTGGAAACAGTGGAGCAGAGGCTAGATGAAGTGCTGCCTGCTATCACAGCATTGTAGGACAGATGCAGCCTCCAAGACCAGAAAATTGAAGCCTTACTGTGTCACTTAGACAATTTTGAAAACCGTAGTAGGAGAGCGAACATCCGCATACGTGGTCTGCCGGAAGCCAGGGCTCCTAAGGATATTGTTCCCACACTAGAAGACATCTTTAGAGAAATATTAGGTCTGCCTGCCACGGCTCCTATTGAAATAGACCGTGCTCACAGGGCCCTCAGACCACCCTCCCAAGATGCAGACAATCCGAGAAATATCATCTGTAAGCTACATAAATATACCCTGAAAGATAGGATTATGCAGAAGATGCGTGGGAAGCAATACTTTGACTTGTATTTTTATCAGGACATTTCAAGACGCACTCTCATACAATGCAGAGCCCTAAGACCCCTGCTGGAGGCTCTCCAGAAGGCAGGTTTGCCTTATCGCTGGGGCTTCCCTTTCTACCTACAAGTATCCAAAGACGTGAAAAATGTTACGTTGCATACCAAAGATGACCTCCCTTTTTTCTTGGAGACCTTGGGACTTGAACCAGTAGATTTCCCGGACTGGAGAGGCCCACAGGACCACCCCGCCTGCAACTCCCTCAGCCTTGGCTTCCAGTTAACAGCAGGAGCCGCAGACGAGAACGCAGACGTCCCACGTCTACCTTCCCCATGGATCCTGTGTCACCACGGCACTAAAGGAAAGCGCCTTACTGTTGACTTGCTCTCTACACTCCTGTGAGGAACATTCTTTTGTTCAGTTACAGGGCTCCACCTTATCCTTCGCAAGGGCTCCTGCCCACCTGAACGAACAAGCTCGCTGTCTGTTGGGACAAAGCCTCAATTGCATGATATGATGTTGTACTCCCGTCCGTTAAGACAACTACCCCTAATAATGAGCTTGACTCTGACCTCATAAAAATGCCCTAGGGGGGGTTGTGGAGGCTACAGTCCTGAATCTATCCTGACAGGCTTTTGCTTTGGATGCCCTGTTTATCCAGTTAATTTTTTATACTTTTTTCTTCATCCTCAGGTTTAATTCGCGCCCTTTGGTTTTTTGTTTACAAGACAATTCTCCTCTCTTATACATTATACATTGTATGTTGCCTATTGCTCAGGAGGAGGCAGTGGACGGGGGCTGACCCTCGCCCTCCTCCCTCTTATGAGGGTCCACGTTCCCCACGTAGGCCATACCTTCTGAGGTATTTTTTTCCTTTTTTTGGAAACAGGGACGGGTCTCGGGCACTTCTACCCTATGGGGGGGGGACCCAATGCCTGGCCCCCAGGTACCTCACGTTGTGATTCTATTCACATTAATGCACTTTGTGTTTTATGTGTGCCTTACTCTCTTTAACTTTTGTTTTCTTCTTTTCCTTCTGTTTACTCCTCTCTGCTGTACACCCTTATACGGGGACTGCCTCTGGCTCCGTCTCCTACTCTGCACCCACAGGAGTACAACAAGATTTAACTACTCTGAGAATCCTAGATGACATCACTTAAGGTAATCTCGTATAATGTACGTGGTCTCTGCTCCCCATATAAGCGCAGTAAACTATGGTGGGAACTTAAGCGTTCAGGGGCTCAGGTGATCCTTTTGCAAGAGACACATTTTACCCCCCATTCAATGCCTAAATTGCCCAGTCACATATATAATCAATGTTTCCTGAGTAACTCACCTGTCGCAAAATCTAGGGGTACGGCAATTGCAATACATAAGTCTTGCCCCCTCCAGGTTATTGATAGTAAGGTAGACCCCCAGGGGAGATATGTTTTCCTAAAGGGGACCATAGTTGGACAGAAGCTTACAATCGCTACGATATATGCCCCAAACTCAAACCAACTCACCTTCCTAGACAATACCCTTGATAGTCTGACGGATTTTAAAGAAGGCCCTTTGATCCTGGGAGGCGATTTTAATATCAGCCCTGACCCTCAGATGGACACCTCACATAAGCGCCCCTCTCATTCCAACGCCTTCCTTAAACATTTTCGTAAATCCTTACAAACTCACCGTCTGTTAGACGGCTGGCGAGTTCTCCACCCTGTAGATCGGGATTATAGTTACTATTCGAAGGTACACAACGTCTATACCCGCATAGACCTGATTTGTGTAGACCATTTGGCTTTGGAGTGGCTGCAGGCCTCATCCATCGGGAATATCACAATTTCTGACCATGCCCCAGTAATGACCTCACTGGTTTTGCCACAAGGTACTCGTAGGGCTTGGTCGTGGCGCTTAAACAAATCCCTGTTGGATGATGCGGCAGTGGTCTCGGGAGTCACGGGGGTCCTATCCCACTACTTTAAGCAAAATAACACAGAGGGGATGAGCAAGAAGATTATGTGGGAGGGCCATAAAGCAGTGGTAAGGGGCGAGCTGATCTCTCAGGGATCCAGACTTAAGAAAGCTAGGCAAGCAGATTTTGATACGGTACTCCAGGCGCTGCAGCAAGCGGAACTTAAACACAAACAGAATAGTGACCCGGAGACTCTGAAAGCACTGACGGAATTGAGGGGATTGTTCTCTCGACTGCTAGATCGACAGGCACACAGACAACTGCGATACCTGTCGCATAAATACTATGAACATGGCAATAAATGTGGCCGTATGCTGGCTAGGGCTCTTAAGAAAAAGCGCGTGCTCATGTATCTACGTAAGCTACGCCTTTCCTCAGGTGATCATATGGTTAGACCTTCCCAAATAGCTACTGGGTCCTGGGACTATTACAACACATTATATAACTTGAACTCAAACCAGACCCCAGAGACCCAAGCTGTAAGAAAGGCAGCTATTCAAACATACCTGACTGCATCTGGCCTACCCATACTGACAGACGAGCAATGCTCCACGCTAGAAGCCCCCATTACTGCCACAGAAATAGAATCCACGGTGACCTCTTTACCTAATGGGAAAAGCCCAGGCCTTGATGGGTTCACCAAAGCATACTATAAGATGTTTCTGCCCCTACTGTCTGATTCGATGTGTTGTTATTTTAATTCCATAGCAAATGGCACTGCAATCCCTAGTGAAGCTTTACTGGCCCATATCTCCGTAATACCTAAAGAGGGGAAGGACCCTGTTATACCCCAAAGCTACAGACCCATATCCCTTCTTAAAGTGGATATAAAAATTTTAGCTAAGATCCTTGCGACCAGACTGAAACACTTAATCCCACTAGTAGTTCACCCGGGGTTTATAACAGGCAGGGAAGGTAGGGACAATTCAGTCAGAGCAATTCACCTTATCCATTGGGCGCGCGCTTCCCCTGACTCCCCCTCTACTTGATCCTGTCTACCGATGCGGAGAAAGCTTTGGATCGGGTGGACTGGACTTATTTACGGACTGTGTTGGAAGCTTTAGGTCTCCGTTCCCATATGCTTACATGGATCATGGCCCTGTATTCAGATCCCAATGCCCAAGTCAAGGTCAATGGTTGTCTCTCCACGAGATTCCCGATCAGAAATGGCACGAAGCAGGGGTGCCCTCTTTCTCCACTTTTGTTCGCCCTGGTGCTGGAACCGTTTTTACGAACTGTTCGGGCAAACGTGGATATTAAAGGGCTTACGGTGGGATACACGGAACATAAGCTTTCGGCTTATGCCGACAATGTGCTTTTATACCTCACGAAGCCCCTGACTTCTTTGCCTAATCTGATGCAAGAACTTCAATACTTTGGGACACTTTCTAACTTTAAAATTAATTACACAAAATCAGAGATATTACCTATTCAATTGACACCCTCCCTGACTGATCGACTGCAAACTGCCTTCCCATTCACTTGGACTAAATCGTCCCTAAAATACTTAGGTATAAAATTGACTGATAGGTTTGAAACTCTATTACTAACTTCCAATCCCTAATAACAACGATAAAAAAAGACATGACCCAATGGACTAAGACAGCCTTTACCTGGATAGGAAGACTCAATTTTTATTAAAATGAATGTTCTCCCACGGGTGTTGTTTTATATGCAAATGATACCCGTGGCTCTACCTAAGAGCTTTTTTGCTCAATTGTCCACTCTGATATCCACTTTTGTCTGGAATAACAAGAAACCAAGAATTGCACTTCGGTTGCTGAGTCATCACAGGGATAGAGGGGGGACTGAGCCTCCCTGTCACGTACCTTGTGGACGAGCCCGACTTGCAGGGGATGGCCTCTCTTGCGGCTCCGACTCGAGGGCCCTGGTAGGGTATACAGGAAGCACAAGAGTCAGGAGTGGCACGAGTGCCTGGCACGATCAACAGCAGGAGGTAGGTCTGGAACTCTGGAAACACTGTGCAGTGGAGATTAAGCTGAGCTGGTAGGTAGACTGGAACACTGGTGCAGCAGACTGAAACTGGATAGCAGGCTGGAACACACAGGACAGCAGACTGGAACACTGGTGCAGCAGACTGGAACCACACAGCAGACTGGAACTGGATAGCAGGCTGGAACACACAGGACAGCAGACTGGAACACTGGTGCAGCAGACTGGAAGGTCAGACAAGCCGGATCGATAGCCAAGCGGACTGTAGATGAGCCGAAGGGTCAGGCAGAAGAGTGGTCAGACAAGCCGGGGTCGGATGCAGGCAGAAAGCAGGGATGGTCGGAGACAAGCCGGGATCAGATGCAGGCAGACAGCTAGGATAATCAGGAACAAGCCGGGTCTAGTACAGGAAATAGGTTCTCAGGAAGTGCACACATAATGCTGTAGAGCAGACAGCAAGATTCTCATGTGACAGATCAGTTTAAATAGCCCATCTGGTGCGCGCGCGCATGCGCGCAACTGCCCGCACAGGGCGTCTGATACTGACAGGACTTTCCTGACACTCCCAGATGCTCAGAGATATTATAGGGCTATAGTCCTTCAAAGGATACTTAACTGGCACTTCCACACTCAATCCAAAATATGGGTTTCCCTAGAAAAATACATGGCAGGAAGAAACCTAACCTACGCCCCGTGGCTAGCCCGGGAGCACAGGGGGCTGTCTGCCTTTACTTCACCGTTAACGGCCCAACTTTTGAAATCTTGGGACCGACTCAATGCCAACTTACTATTGGCGCCCCCGGTGTCTCCGCTGGCCCCATTAGGAGGTTACTTGTGGTTCCTCCCTGGTGAACAGGCGGCTTTTTTTGGTCCTTGGGTTGATGAGGATAGCGCCAGTTGTGGCAAACGAATGCAAGATGGTAAATTAATCCCTCTACAAACCCTAAGACAACGGTCAGGGAGCTTCCCTATAGACTTTTGGCGCTATAGGCAGCTCCATCATTTTTTAAAAGCACAAGGAGACTCAGTAAGAGATATCTCTTCCCTCACACCTTTTGAGCGACTCTTTGTAACAGAAGAACCGTTTCCACATATGATCTCTGAACTGTATCAATTGCTCAGTTTGGCTTCTCCCGTAGTGAAGCCCTCATACGTTAGGGCATGGGAACGGGACCTAGAAATAGTTTTTACTCCTGCCAAACTCTCTTCCCTATACCAACTTACTAGAACCAGCTCAATAGACTCCAAGACGCAGTAAAAGAATTACAAAATTTTGATGTGCTGGTACCGTGTAAAGCTAAAATATATCCATCCACGTCAGACCTATGTTGGAGGGGGTGCGGTCAAAAGGGCACTCTTTTGCACATCTGGTGGGATTGCCCTATGGTCAAACCTTATTGGGAAGACATTAAATTCCAAATTAAGGAAATTGTGGGCATTGACATACCTCTCTCTCCGGTTCACTTCCTGCTACACATTCCTCCCATGCCAATAAGTCACTATAAGAAAAGTGTGCTACCTCACTTGCTCAATGCAGCAAAGCGGCTACTTCCTATATTCTGGAAGCGCCCGCAAGTTCCATCCAGAGAGGAGTGGAGTGGCAGGGTGAGTGACATCCGAGAGGCAGAGAATTGGATTGCCACTTGTAGAGGGGTCCGTGACCGATTTGCAGCAACTTGGCAGCCCTGGATAACGTGTACCTCAGATCCAGATCACATACCCTCTAGCTTAGATATAGCCCTCCTCGAATTAGCTGACCCAACCTGAAGGGACGCCTTAAAGACACACAAATGGGAACTGCGCATTAGGTGCCGATATATCATTTTGTCATATACCCAAATGGGGGAATGGGGAAGAGACACATCTTTTCTTTCTCAGTGAATATAGTGCTGTTGAAAGGGCTTGGAGGGGAGACGGGGCTGGACGCGAATTCCCAGGTATGTTCTACTCTACTTTTCTTACTTCCTTTTCTTCTACCTTTCCTATTTATTAAAATACTAAGTTTTAACTGGTTATGGTTGTCTATTTAAAAATAGCCAATATGTTTGATGTTAAGTGGCGGACAGAAATGGACGAGCAAGCTGATCGGATAGGCTTTGGAGGTCTGATGCCATGAGATACCCTGATCTGTAAGGGGTATTGGCACCTTTGTGCCGGCATGGTGCAGATACCTAGCACTGAGGGGGTCTGGGAGGGGGGCTGTGGGGGGAGGTCAGTTGGAGGCGCAGGTTGCCCCCCTCCCTACATGTGCTCCTGCCCGTCCCACCCCTTCACCTTATACGATAGTAATTTTTAAAAAAGTTGTATAGGATGCCTGTCTACTCTCTATATTGCGGTTACTGAGATGTGCCTGCCCCACTATTCTGTCACCTGACCAATTTGTTTCTTCTACTGTTTGTTATACCAGATACAATTACGAGCGTTTCTCATTTATTTCTTCTGGTTTGTATTTTTATTATTCATTCTCATTTTTATTTTTCATTCTCATTTTCATTTTTCTCCTTTAAATAACAAAAAAAGGAATGATTGGTGTATTACTTGAAGTCACCACTTGTGTAATTATATCTTTATGGTTTATTATTTTGCAATGTAATACCCTGTCTTTCATAAATAAAGATTTATAAAAAAAATACATTACAACACATGACATTACTTCTGATTTTTTTTTTCTGTCGTACGAGAATTTTCGTGACTTTAGTAACCTATTCAATTTCTACTTGCGCCTATTAAGCGAAAAAAGTTGTACGATCTGTCGTACGATATTCGGATAGTGTGTACAGGCCATTAGGCCAAAGGGTTCAATATTAAGTTGGCCCAAGCAAGGTCCATTAAGACATGGATGAGCAAGTTTGGGGTGGAGGAACTTGACTGGCCTGCACCGCAAACCAATAGAGCACCTTTGGGATGAATTAGAGTGCAGACTGCGCGCCCGGCCTTCTTGTCCAACACCCGTGCATAAGTTTGCATATGCGCTTCTGGAAGAATGGTCAAACATTCCCATAGACACTCCTAAACCTTGTGGACAGCCTTCCCAGAAGAGTTGAAGCTGCTATGGCTGCAAAGGGTGGGCCAACTCAATATTGAACCCTACGGACTAAGACTGGGATACCATTAAAGTTCATGTGAGTGTAAAGGCAGGCGTCCCAATACTTTTGGTAATATAGTGCTTATACTTTCATTACCTTGAAAGTCCCATGAGTGTCTCAGTACCTTTTGCTTGTGTTATTTTTTTATATAAATTATATACTCTCACAAATAAACACTCTTGACACAGACACAAACTGTGGCCCGGGGCCCTGGGACATTATTCCTCCCACTGATACAAGGCACTATTCCTTCTACACCAAGAATGGGGCATAATTCCTGTCAGTAATACCAACAATAGGGCACTATTCCTACCTCTGACCCCAACAACAGGGCACTATTCTTCCCACTGACACCAATGATGGGACCCTATTTCTCCCACTGACACCAACTGCAGGGCCCTAGTCTTCACATCAACACGAATGATAGGGCACTATTTCTTGCTCTAATACTACCAATGGGACCAGGGCCGCTGACAAGGGGGGACCACCAGCCCTCCTGTACTGGGCCCTGCCCTGCAGGGGGCCCGGAGGCAAAGAGGGGACTCCCAAATTATGGGGACTATACTAATCCTGTGCTCGGGTCCCATGTAGTGTGTGTGGGAGGAAGCAGAAAGCAAAGTATTTAAACACTTTCAGGAGTAATCTGCAGCCGTATGTCCAGACAATTACATACAGTACATTACACAAGTCCCGGTCTCTTCTATATCAATATGTCGGCTGGGACTGTAGGGTTGCCACCTGTATGGGAATGACCCGGACAGTCCGGGTTTTTGACAGCTGTGCCCGGGTTTCTCTCCTCCTGAAACCCGGACACAGCAGCATAGGCTCTAGCTAGTGTGGGAAGTGGGTGTTCACACCTCCAGCCCACCAGCAGCATGACCCCCTCCTGTCACTGGATGCACACTTTCCAAAAGCACCTGCCCCCGACAGCTCCTGTCCTGTGTGGCTTCAGTGTTGAGCATTCCCCTCCATCCACCTCTCCCCCCATCAATGTGCCAATGCCGATCGGCAAATGCAGCCTGCCCTGAGTGCGGTCTCTCCTGCGAGAAGCACGCACCCCCCCATCATTCCCCTGCTCCAGCAGGGTTAATGATTTTTGGCAGTTTCACTACCACTGGTGAATGGTGACAGTGTTGAGTCGGTCCTGGTCCGGTCCCCCTTGCCCCTGTCAATGCAGCGCTAGGCTAATGAATCCTGAATACTGCAGATAACTGTGCGCTCTCTTCCCCCAGCACCAAACCAGCCCCCCTCCTGTCTGTCAGCCCCCCTCCTCTCTGTCAGCCCCCCTCCTCTGTCAGCCCCCCTCCTCTCTGTCAGCCCCCCTTCTCTCTGTCAGCCCCCCTCCTCTGTCATGCCCCCCTCCTCTCTGTCAGCCCCCTCCTCTGTCAGCCACCCCCTCCTTTGTCAGCCCCCCTCCTCTGTCTGCCCCCCTCCTCTCTGTCAGCCCCCTCCTCTGTCTGCCCCCCTCCTCTCTGTCAGCCCCCTCCTCTGTCAGCCCTCCTCCTCTCTGTCAGCCCCCCTCCTCTGTCTGCCTCCTCCTCTCTGTCAGCCCCCTTCCTTTTTTCAGCCCCCCTCCTCTGTCTGCCCCCCTCCTCTCTGTCAGCCCCCTTCCTTTTTTCAGCCCCCCTCCTCTCTGTCTGCCACCTTCCTCTCTGTTGGCCTACACTCACACTATCCCTAGACTGACACTAAACTAATATTCTACACTGACAATTGAAGAAAAATAGCACACTAACTAACAGCACTAAACAGAGCCCTGTTCTATCTCTCGCCACGTCGAAATCACACTCAAAATGGCTGCCATTGAAAGAATACTTTTATACTGTGGGGCGGGAATAAACCATGATGGGATAAAGTCATGATGACAGTGTCCAATCATGACTCTGACAGTGCTCTGTGTCCTGATTGGCTGAAGCTTTCACTACTTCAGCCAATCAGGGCTTGCAATGCACTGTTCAGCGCCACAATGCATTATGGTTGGTTTGGGGGGCCTGTTTGTTTGGCTGTTCGTCAAACGCTCGAACAGCGAAAGTTCGGCCAGAACTTATGCTCGGGCCGAACCATTTGCCCATCCCTGATCAAGAGTACCTCTATAGGGTTACAGTGTGAAAACGCCATCGACACCCAAAGATCAATTTTTCTGCACCTGTTTGACAGGTGCATATCATTTCACTTTTTGACAGCAAGGCCAATTCTTGCTTTCATCAATAGTACCTCTATAGGGTTATGTTGTGAAGGCGTCACAGACACCCTAAGACCAATTTTTCCACACCTGTTTGACAGGTGCATATCATTGCAATTTTGACTGCAAGGCCAATTCTTGCTTTCATCAAGAGTACCTCTATAGGGTATGGTGTGAAAGCGCCACCGACACCCAAAGACCAATTTTTTAACACCTGTTTGACAGATGCATAGCATTTAAATTTTTGACTGCAAGGCTAATTCTTGCTTTCATCAAGAGTACCTTTATAAGGTTACAAAGTGAAGGTGCCACCGACACCCAAAGACCAATTTTTCTGCACCTGTTACTTCTATCCAAAGTCTGTGGAAGAGACACCAGAATTCATCTAAAAAATCTCTAATCTTGTTCCCAGAGCACTATATTGTGGCCTCATCATAGAGACTGGCTTCCCAAGCCGTTGCTTATAAGCTCACAAAAGTGAATACACCCCTCACATTTTTGTAAATATTTTATTATATTTTTTCATGTGACAACACTGTGCTACAATGTAAAGTAGTGAGTGTACAGCTTGTATAACAGTGTCAATTTGCTGCCCTCTCAAAATAACTCAACACACAGCCATTAATGTCTAAAGCACTGGCAACAAAAGTGAGTACACCCCTAAGTGAAAATGTACAAATTGGGCCCAAAGTGTCAATATTTTGTGTGACCGCCATTATTTTCCAGCACTGCCTTAACCCTCTTGGGCACAGAGTTCATCAGAGCTTCACAGGTTGCCACTGGAGTCCTCTTCCACTCCTCCATGACAACATCACGGAGCTGGTGGATGTTATAGACCTTGCGCTCCTGCACCTTCCGTTTGAGGATGCCCCACAGATGCTCAATAGGGTTTAGGTCTGGAGACATGCTTGGCCAGTCCATTACCTTTACCATCAGCTTCTTTAGCAAGGCAATGGTCGCCTTGGAGGTGTGTTTGGGGTCATTATCATGTTTGAATACTGCCCTGCGGCCCAGTCTCTGAAGAGAGGGGGTCATGCTCTGCTTCAGTATGTCACAGTACATGTTCAATCGCCCAATCATGTACAATCGCTCTCACTCTTTCATACTGGTCACTGGAAGTTCAACATGGCACCTCATGGCAAAGAACTCTCTGAAGATCTGAAAAAAAGAATTGTTGCTCTACATAAAGATGGTCTAGGCTATAAGAAGATTGCCAAGACTCTGAAACTGAGCTGCAGCACAGTGGCAAAGACCATACAGCGGTTTACCAGGACAGGTTCCACTCAGAACAGGCCTTGCCATGGTCGACCACAAAAGTTGAGTGCACGTGCTCAATGTCATATACAGAGGTAGTCTTTGGGAAATAGAGTGCTGCCAGCATTGCTGCAGAGGTTGCAGGGGTGAGGGGTCAGCCTGTCAGTGCTCAGACAATACGCTACACACTGCATCAAATTGGTCTGCATTGCTGTCGTCCCAGAAGGAAGCCTCTTCTAAAGATGATGCACAAGAAAGCCCGTAAAAGGTTCACTGACGACAAGCAGACTAAGGATAATGGATTGCTGGAACCATGTCCTGTGGTCTGATGAGACCAAGATAATCTTATTGGGTTCAGATGGTGTCAAGTGTGTGTGGCGGTAACCAGGTGAGGAGTACAAAAACAAGTGTGTCTTGCCTACAGTCAAGCATGGTGGTGGAAGTGTCATGGTCTGGGGCTGCATTAGTGCTGCTGGCACTGGGGAGCTACAGTTCAATGAGGGAACCATGAATGCCAACATGTACTGTGACATATTGAAGCAGAGCATGATCCCCTCCCTTCGGAGACTGGGCCACAGGGCAGTATTCCAACATAATAACGACCCCAAACACACCTCTAAGATGACCACTGCCTTGCTAAAGAAGCTGAGAGTAAAGGTGATGGACTGGCCAAGCATGTCTCCAGACCTAAACCCTATTGAGCATCTGTGAGGCATCCTCAAATGGAAAGTGGAAGAGCGCAAGGTCTCTAACATCCACCAGCTCCGTGATGTCGTCATGGAGGAGTGGCAGAGGACTCCAGTGGCAACCTGTGAAGCTCTGGTGAACTCCATGCCCAAGAGGGTTAAGGCAGCGCTTGAAAATAATGGTGGGCACACAAAATATTGACACTTTGGGCCCAATTTGGACATTTTTACTTAGGGGTGTACTCACTTTTGTTGCCAGCGGTTTAGACATTAATGGCTAAGTGTTATTTATTTTGAGGGAAAAGCAAATTTACACTGTTACACAAGCTGTACACTTACCACTTTACATTTTAACAAAGTGTCATTTCTTCAGTATTGTCACAAGAAAAGATATAATAAAATATTTACAAAAATGTGAGAGGTGTAATCACTTTTGTGAGATACTGTATATCTGCATCTTCTAATTAATGTCCATGGGTGGTTGTGGGCAGGGCTTTTTTTTCAGTGGGAACGTGGAGGAACGCAGTTCTGGCACCTCCAGCAATGAATGTCTGTAATGGCAATGAGTGCTGGGGTGTGCTGGAAGGTGTGTTGATGCTGGCTGATGGGGGATCCATTGTCGCTGGTGGGGATCTATTTTTGTATGGAGGTCTATTGTTTGCTAAGGAGGTCTATTGTTGCTGGTGGGGGGTCTTTATGATGCTGGGGGGTCAATTGTTGCTGGGAGGGATCTACTGTTGAAGAAGAGCCTATTGTTGTTGGCTCCTGGAGGGTCTATTGATGCTGGCTGCTAGGAGATCTGCTGTTGCTGTTGGGGGTCTATTGTTGCTGCGGTGGTATTTTGTTGTGGGGGGGTCCATTGTTGCTGGGGGGGTCTATTGTTGTGTAGGAGATATATTGTTGCTGGGGTGGGGTCTATTGTTGCTCACTGCTGGGGATCTATTTTACTGTCTTTCTTATTATCATTAACAAATTCTTTGCAAATCACTGTTTCTGTATTCTCTAAAAGGGATGGTACTAGGAAGTACTAGGAGGTGGATAGGAGGTGGAACCAAGGGACAGTGCTCAGAGGTGGGTGGGGAGTAGAAATGAATAGTGACTCAGAATGGGGGAGTTCCTGCACTTATAAAAAAAAGCCCTGGTTGTGGGTCCCGGTAGGCTTTGGATGCTTTACAGATATGTACATGAGCCCTAAAACTTTTTTCATGTGCCAAAATGTATTCTGGCTAATAGAAGTGATCTCTATCACCCTCTAGGGTCATGGGTGCTCAACCTGTGGCCCTCCAGCTGTTGCAGAACTACACGTCCCATCATGCTCTGCCTTTGGGAGTCATGCTTGGAACTGTCAGTCTTGCAATGCCTCATGGGATTTGTAGTTCTGCAACAGCTAGAGGGCCACAGGTTGAGCACCCATGCTCTAGGTTAACCTCATTTTGCCCAGTCTCTATTAGAGCACCATATTGAGCTGTTAGAAGTTGGGGTGAAGCTATTATATCCAGTCTAAGCTTTAGTGGATGCATATGTGTTTCCCAAATATGCTGCCTTCCACCCAAATTTAAATTGTTATTCTCAGCACACTATGTGCAGGATTTTATACTCTTCTTTAATTATAAGCATGTGATGCCCTAAGAGAAGAGGGGGCGGCCATGTGTCCCCCAAGCTATTATTCCTCTAATCAGCTCTAGCATTGTACATGGAAGAACTGAAATAAGACAAATGAGAGAAGCAGGGAAGTGTCATTCCCACAGAGTCAGCGACTAAACGCATAGCCGAGCAAAGGAAGAGGTGACAAATGAAATAGCATTAATGGAGAAAGACGAAGACAGGGGATCTGAGTGGAATAAAAATAAGAAATGACATTGCTTACGAAAAATTCCAGCAATATTATGTTTGTGTGAACAATAAAACCTTGGTTTGCAAGGATAATTCGCTCCAGAAACATGCTTGTAATCCAAAGCACTTGTATATCAAAGCAAATTTCCCCATAAGAAATAATGGAAACTCAAATGATTCGTTCCACAACCATTTATTCATAGGTCCTTCAGTTTATAGTCCATATAAAATTATAGCACTGTGACCAGGTTGTGCAACCATAAAATGTCCATCCACAAATGGAAGCCTCCACAAGGGGATTAGAAGCAAAATCCAGCAGGAGCTACAGGGTATAAAAGAGAAGAGAGGCGCCTCTAATGCCCCGTACACACGGTCGGATTTTCCGATGGAAAATGTTCGATCGGAGCGTGTTGTCGGAAATTCCGACCGTGTGTGGGCTCCATCGGACATTTTCCATTGGATTTTCCGACACACAAAGTTGGAGAGCAGGAGATAAAATTTTCCGACAACAAAATCCGTTGTCGGAAATTCTGATCGTGTGTACACAAATCCGACGGACAAAGTGCCACGCATGCTCAGAATAAATAAAGAGATGAAAGCTATTGGCCACTGCCCCGTTTATAGTCCCGACTTACGTGTGTTACGTCACCGCGTTCAGAATGATCGGATTTTCCGACAACTTTGTGTGACCGTGTGTATGCAAGACAAGTTTGAGCCAACATCCGTCTGAAAAAATCCTAGGATTTTGTTGTCGGAATGTCCGAACAAAGTCCGACCGTGTGTACGCCCTATTAGTGTAGCAATGTGTTGCTAAATGTTGTACCTTCATTAGATGTAACCATATTGCTACACTTAGAGCCGCCTCTCTCCTCTTTTATACTCAGTTGTGACATGACGCTACTTGTATATCAAGACATTGCTTGTATATCAAGTCAAAATTTATTAAAAATTTTGCTTGTCCTGCAAAATGCTCTCAAACCAAGATTTTACTATATATGTTAAGGAATAAATGAAACCTTACGAGGGAACGCATCAACCATATCTCCTCTTTTATCTTTGATAATGCAAAGAGTAGAGATGTGCAGTAACTCACAATGACCAACCAGCAGTGGCGGCCCGTGCACTGTGGGCACATGGGCGCGGCCCCCCAGTCCATGCGCCTGGCCCCTTTCAGGACGCTGGACGCATGGATTCCTATGACAGGGTGGTACTTTTTGAAACACCTGATTAGAGCCAAAGGCTCTAATAGGCTTAAAAATAGGGTGGGCTCGGGGCGCAGAGAGTGCACCCTGATCCCACCCAATTGTGTGCCGATAGCGAATTAATTTTCACTATTTTCACACTAACCTTCCTCCCCTCCAATCAGGAGGCAGGCCTGTTTCCTGATTGGCCAAAACGCCAAGCCACCCTATTGGATGCCTGGCACTTAGGAAGAGGAGAGGAGACACACGCTGGAGTGGAAGTGTCAGATGTCAGAGCCGCGTGGAGGGGGGGCTTGGGGGTGCTGCCAAAGCCGCGAGCCCCACGAGTGGGGGGGCTCGGTGGGCACAGTGGCTGCATATGATCGGCACAAGTGGCTGCATATGATGGGCACAAGTGGCTGCATTTGACGGGCACAAGTGGCTGCATATTATGGGCTCTCTCACTGTTCAATCACAGGATGAAGGAAGGTAGGTGAATTTCCTGTTATGTTCAAACTCAGCTCAATTAAGTAATCAGGTTGGCTATGTTGTCTGGCAGGGCCATGAAAATCTATTTAGCTGTTTGCTTGCAGATGAGCCTTCAACGTGCAGTTCTGGACAATAAAGAGTAAATCAATCTACTAAGGCTATTCAGAAGTCAGCACAATTTTAATAAAGTCTTATTTGAGGTCCTCTATAGAGAAAAAGCACCTACACTTTTACAAGCTTTTACGAGCTTTTGCCAAGACTTGGTGTCAGGAGTCATATCACATAACTTGCAGCAGAGATGGGGCTGCCTGGAGAGTGTGCCAGACTCACTTTACAGTATTCATTATTTTGTTCCTTTATGCCCACTTTTTTATTCACTGCTTATATTGTGTTCTTGCTCACCAATTTGTAGTTTAGAGAAGCAGACATTTTCATTAAAGAAATGTAACCAGAAGATGATGGGTGGGGGAAGCCTACATAGTAAATCTGGCACAACCCCCTATATGATAAAGATGAAAAAAGTAAAAAATTCCCAGGTCTCCCAAAGGGGGACGGGGGAGAGCACTGTGAGGTGGGAATTATTATTGTGCCCAAAAGTAAGTTGCTATTTACCATAAATAAAATCAAAACATTTTAATTCATACAAAAACATTAAAATACACTAAATGTGCAATTTTCATAAAAGATATGAGATGTTGCCATATACCGTATATACTCGAGTATGAGTCGAGATTTTCAGCCCTTTTTTTAGGCTGAAAGTGCCCCCCTCGACTTATACTCCAGTCACCGCCGTTTGCCTACATGATCAGCGTGTCATGCAGGCAGACGGCGGCCAGCGTGTGATATTACCATTCGGCGGCCAGTCCACTGTTCAAAAGCCGCACCTCCTCCTCGTCTGTGATAGGCAAAAACACTCCATTTCCCAGCAGTCAGTGTAAAGCCTATCACGGACATTCTCTCATCCTCGTCCGTGGTATAAGGATGAGAGAATGTCCATGATAGGCTGACTGCTGACTGCTGGGAAATGGAGTGTTCTGCCTATCACAGACGAGGTGGAGGCGTGGCTTTTGAACAGTAGAATGGCCGCTGAATGGTATTATCACAGGCTGATCGGTGCAGAGCGGCACAGGGAGGATGGACATAGCCACACGGAGGCATGCACAGGACACAGGTAGGCTGCACAGGACACATGCACACATACACAGGGACACATGCACAGGACACAGGTAGGCTGCACAGGACACATGCACACATACACAGGGACACATGCACACATACATAGGACACAGGGACACATGCACACATACACAGGGACACAGGGACACATGCACAGGACACAGGGAGGCATGCAGCTGCAGATGGGCATTGTTGGCCCTCTTTTCCATTTACAGTAGCTGCTGCATTTCTCACCCTCGTCTTATACTCGGGTCAATAAGTTTTTCCCAGTTTTTTGTGGTAAATTAGGGCCTCGACCTATACTCGAGTATATACGGTAATACATATATTTGCATCCGGATTGATCTCACAAGCTTAGGATGGAAGCGTTTCGCCCAAGGTATAGGCTTCTTCAGGACAACACTTCCAATATTTTTAAACCTATGAGGTCATATCCAGGAGAGAATGTATATTAAGGTATATTATATGCGTACACCCTAAAAGGTCAGAGAGAAGCTCTGATCTAAAATAAAACAGTATATATATCTATATATAAGTATAAATGTAACAAGCACTATTCAAATTGGATGAAAGGCTATATCTCACAGTACATTCATAGGGGATGTTTGGGTTTTATTATGCCAAACACACCACAATCATATTTTCTTTCAAGTCCTGTCTATGTGAAAGTATAGTGAACAGAAGCTCAGTGAGACAGAACAGAAGTTTGCAGGTGAGAAGTAGGGAGATCCAAATTTTCAAAAGGCCATGAAGGATACTACACATTACACTCAGCACTGAAATGCTGCATAGGCAAAGGCCTAGGGCTGCCAGGGACCCAATGCAGCCACCCACACATTATGTTGCTGAGAGGGTCTGTAGGACCAAACTGCTGGCCCCATAGGGTGACAATTTGCCTTCTTTTAATTCTAGAAGTGCTCCCGCAGAGTGGGCTGTCTTTTTCAGCCTCTCCCTCTCCAGCCTTGGGGTGCTGTTGTTTGGCTATCATGGTTGATCCTATTAATGTGGTACTGCCAGCCAATGGGTAGGTGCAAAAGACAGGCAGCAAACAAGTACAGCTGTGCTCATACGTTTACATAGTTACATAGTTACATAGTAGGAGAGGTTAAAAAAAACAACAAGTCCATCAGGTCCAACCTATGTGTGTGATTATATGTCAGTATTACATTGTATATCCCTGTATGTTGTGGTCGTTCAGGTGTTTATCTAATATTTTGTTGAAACTATAGATGCTCCCCGCTGAGACCACCACCTGTGGAAGGGAATTCCACATCCACACCCTTGTCGCTCTTACAGTAAAGAACCCTCTACATAGTTTAAGGTTAGACCTCTTTTCTTCTAATTTTAATGAGTGGCTATGTGTCTTGTTAAACTCCCTTCGGCAAACAAGTTTTATCCCTATTGTGGGGTAGTATGGTACTATGGTAACAGTATGGTATTTATAAATTGAAATCATATCCTCTCTCAAGCGTCTCTTCTCCAGAGAGAATAAGTTCAGTGCTCACAACCTTTCCTCATAACTAACATCCTCCAGACCCTTTATTAGCTTTGTTGCCCTTCTTTGTACTTGCTCCATTTCCAGTACATCCTTCTTAAGGACTGGTGCCCAGAACTGGACAGCATACTCTATGTGCGGCCAGACCAGAGACTTGTAGAGCGAGAGAATTATCGTTTTATCTCTGGAGTTGATCCCTTTTTAATGCATACCAATATTCTGTTTGCTTTGTTAGCAGCAGCTTGGCATTGCATGCCATTGCTGAGCCTATCATCTACTAGGACCCCCAGGTCCTTTTCCATCCTAGATTCCCCCAGAGGTTCTCCCCCCAGTGTATAGATTGCATTAATATTTTTGCCACCCAAATGGATTATTTTACATTTTTCTACATTAAATCTCATTTGCCACGTAGTTGCCCACCCCATTAATTTGTTTAGATCTTTTTGCAAGGTTTCCACATCCTGCGGAGAAGTTATTGCCCTACGTAGCTTAGTATCGTCCGCAAATACAGAGATTGAACTGTTTACCCCATCCTCCAGGTCGTTTATGAACAAATTAAATAGGATTGGTCCCAGCACAGAACCCTGGGGGACCCCACTACCCACCCCTGATCATTCTGAGTGCTCCCCATTTATCACCACCCTCTAAACTCGCCCTTGTAGCCAGTTTTCAATCCATGTACTCACCCTATGGTCCATGCCAACGAACCTTATTTTGTACAGTAAACGTTTATGAGGAACTGTGTCAAATGCTTTTGCAAAATCCAAATACACCACTTCTACGGGCCTTCCTTTATCTAGATGGCAACTCACCTTCTCATAGAAGGTTAATAGATTGGTTTGGCAAGAACGAATCTTCATGAATCCATGCTGATTACTGCTAATGATACCATTCTCATTACTAAAATCTTGTATATAGTCCCTTATCATCCACTCCAAGAGTTTACATACTATTGATGTTAGGCTAACTGGTCTGTAATTCCCAGGGATGTATTTTGGGCCCTTTATAAATATTGGTGCTACATTGGCTTTTCTCCAATCAGCTGGTACTATTCCAGTCAGTAGACTCTCAGTAAAAATTAGGAACAATGGTCTGGCAATTACTTGGCTGAGTTCCCTAAGTACCCTTGGGTGCAAGCCATCTGGTCCCGGTCATTTATTAATGTTAAGTTTCCCAAGTCTAATTTTAATTCTGTCCTCTGTTAACCATGGAGGCGCTTCCTGTGATGTGTCATGAGGATAAACACTGCAGTTTTGGTTACTAACCACCCCGATTCCCTCGTGAAGACTGAGGAGAAGAATAAATTCAATACTTTCGCCATCTCCCCATCCTTTGTAACCAGATGTCCTTCCTCATTCTTTATGGGGCCAATATGGTGTGTCCTCCCTTTTTTACTGTTTACATACTTAAAGAATTTCTTGGGATTTTTTTTTGCTCTGCTCCGCTATGTGTCTTTCATGTTCTACATGAGGATTTGGGCATTGGCAAAAAAAAGCCATTGCCCAGTTAGGTATAACCCCCCACTCCCAGGATGCTTTTTTGCTAGTGTCTTATAGGAACAGACGTCTTTTCTCTAAAGTGTAGCCATATTTACTAGCCTTTTTTCTTTTCCTCAAGATTATCTTTTTCTTCAATCAAGACTTGAATCTTTATGCAGCTATCTGGATCGGCGCATTCTCAGTAATAACTAACCTTAAAGAATTTCTTGGGATTTTTTTTGCTCTCCTCCGCTATGTGTCTTTCGCGTTCTATCTTAGCCGCCCTAATTGCACCTTTACATTTCTTGTTGCATTCTTTACAAAGTCTGAATGCTGATGATGATCCCTCAGCCTTGTATTTTTGAAGGCCTTCTCCTTTGCTTTTATATGCATTTTTACATTGGAGTTAAGCCATCCAGTACTTTTGTTCACTCTTTTAAATTTATTACCCAATGGGATGCATTGGCTAATGCCCTTATTTGGTATACTCTTAAAGCGACAGAAACAACCGGGAAATAGCGGGAGGGGAGGCACCTCTACCGCCGCCCATAAAAGTGATTTTGTGGCGAATCT
Source organism: Lithobates clamitans (assembly GCA_037952925.1). Taxonomy (NCBI): domain Eukaryota; kingdom Metazoa; phylum Chordata; class Amphibia; order Anura; family Ranidae; genus Lithobates; species Lithobates clamitans. The sequence goes on along the minus strand of JBBGZY010000996.1, from coordinate 3,084,514 downwards.
GGCCCTGGGACAACTTTTATTTGAAAAAGGATCGCCCACTGTGCAAAAATATACCAGGGTTATAACAGCTATCTGCTGCCATAACCCCGGTATATAACGTCAGTAGCAATGTATATTCACGGTGGGCTGTCTGTAAGTGGTTAAGAGCCTTCAGATCCTAAATAAGGTGGATGCCCCATTTTGTTGTTTTGGAACAGTGAAAAGTTTGGATCAAAACCCCTGAAACCTTTCTGCTGTTGGAACAATGGTAATAACTCCTGTGACAGTGCAAGGTCCCGCCACCGTGAAAATGTAGAGGAAAAGAACACAAGGTACTGGAGAATACAATTTGAGGGGCTCTAGAATTTCAGTTCTAAATGGGGAAAGGTGATTTGTCTGCAGGATTAGGGGAATAAGGGGCTCAGGATTTGCAGTTGAACTGGCCTCATGATATGGCTGTAGCCTTTGTTTTTTGAAGCCCCAGAGAAGGAAGCCTTCCCAGGTTGACGCTTAGGCTTCTTCTGGTGGCTTAAATCACTACATTTACCCCCCAATGAAATTCTCTATGGGGGTGTCCAAAGAAGCACCAAAGAGATGTTCAGTGAAAGGCATAGGTAGCAAGCGTTTCTTATATTGCTGTTCCACAGACCAGCATTTTAACCAAAGAATTCTCTGCATACTTACAGATAGGAAACTCATTCATGAAATGAGATGGACATTATTCACTAACCTGTCTATGCATTAGTGTAGGGCTGAAGGCGTAAGGTGTATGTGCTTTACAAATAAAGGATTGGTAAGAAAAGTAGTTGGATCCTTTGACATAAGTTTAGTCCATTTCCCTAAGTTTGACAGACTGACATCAATGCTATGGTAGGCTGGAAAGTAAGGCATCTTGGTAAAAACAATGATTTCAAAAAGGTTTCCAAACATTTGTAAATGAGATCTTCCAACACTGATGCATCCTCAGCAAGTATGGACAGTGTTTTTTTTACCAGATTCACAGTGGAAATAGCCCACTTTTTGATAACGGCCTCCTTCATTGGGTATTGGTCCGTGAAACTTTGAGAGGAGTGAATTGTTTATGAGGAGTTTGCCAGTCTCCAAATAGAACACCTTCAAGTAAGGAGTGTACCGGAAATATTTTTATAGTCTTGGGGCCTCTCAGGGATCCCAGATCAGTAACAGCTTTTGTAAAAGGTACAGGCTGCTCTATTTTTAAGGACACATGCACCGTGTCAGTAAGAACTGATATAGTAAGCCTGAGAGCTATGGCAGCTGCCTGCGCCCCTCAGGATTGAAGTCATCCATCATCAAGAATTTGTAGGACTTTTCATCAAGCATAGTTTCCGCAGCAGGAGGTTCTGAGGCCACTATAGTTGTAAGTATGTCAGTCATTGATACGAGAGGGGAACGTGCAGAAGTACGCTTAAAGCCTCTACATTCGAAGTCAGCAATTATAACTGCAATTTGGCTCATAAACTACAACAGAGGAGGGGCCACACCTGACAGAGCTAGGGAAGACTCAGAGGAGTCTAAGCAGGGGACAATGACCCAGGCTGTTGATGTCGCCCCAGAACTGTAAGTGGATTTTGAGCCGGAGAGGGTCAATAAAGCAGGACTGCTCCCGTTGCACTTGGGATCCAATATTTTGTACTGTGTAGCACCAAGAAAATGCTACCTCACCTGAAAAGGTGGGAATAGAATGTGAAGTGTGCGCACACAACACTTAAGCTAATGATATAGCACCTAATTCCCCAGTGTATGATGTAACACAATGGAAAGCAGGTGTAATAATAGTGTCCAACAGATCTAATAAATGTAGTGGCTCCCCATGCTTTGCCCACACAGCATACTCATTAATGGTCTTCAGAGATTGGGTCACACAATAAGCTGGGCCACAGTTCTGAACCTGAAGAGTGCTCTACAGTTATGTAGCACAGTTACGAGTATGCTTATCTAAAATTGGGGTTATTATTGTTGATGTTTTATGATGTCCTTAACATTATTCTTTAATAAATTACTATATCTAATTTTTACATATGTCTACTCATTGATACGGTGCCCATACAGTCTCATATTTTTTGGTCTCTTGTTATCTCCCACTTTCCAGGGACATGGCATAGCGTACTATCATATGCCCATGGTAGCCATGCCTTGTGAACATAACCCAATTTGTCACGTAACACAGTACACAAGGGTCTGGAAGGCACCCACCATAAGTAGGTTCCTTCAAGGCAGGTTCCACAATTTTCAATCCAGTGAGGTCAGGTTAGTTATTACTGAGAATGCGCCAATCCAGATAGCTACATAAAGATTCAAGTCTTGATTGGAGAAAAAGATAATCTTGAGGAAAAGAAAAAAGGCTAGTAAATATGGCTACACTTTAGAGAAAAGATGTCTGTTTCTATAAGACACTAGCAAAAAAGCATCCTGGGAGTGGGGGGTTATACCTAACTGGGCAATGGCTTTTCTTTGCCAGTGCCCAAATCCTCATGTAGAACATGAAAGACACATAGCGGAGGAGAGCAAAAAAAAATCCCAAGAAATTCTTTAAGTATGTAAACAGTAAAAAAGGGAGGACAGACCATATTGGCCCCATAAAGAATGAGGAAGGACATCTGGTTAAAAAGGATGGGGGGATGGCGAAGGTATTGAATTTATTCTTCTTCTCAGTCTTCACAAGGGAATCGGGGGGCTTCAGTAACCAAAACTGCAGTGTTTATCCTCATGACACATCACAGGAAGCACCTCCATGGTTAACAGAGGACAGAATTAAAATTAGACTTGGGAAACTTAACATTAATAAATCACTGGGACCAGATGGCTTGCACCCAAGGGTACTTAGGGAACTCAGTCAAGTAACTGCCAGATCATTGTTCCTAATTTTTACTGACAGTCTACTGACTGGAATAGTATCAGCTGATTGGAGAAAAGCCAATGTAGCACCAATATTTAAAAAGGGCCCAAAATACATCCCTGGGAATTACAGACCAGTTAGCCTAACATCAATAGTATGTAAACTCTTGGAGGGGATGATAAGGGACTATATACAAGATTTTAGTAATGAGAATGATATCATTAGCAGTAATCAGCATGGATTCATGAAGAATCGTTCTCGCCAAACCAATCTATTAACCTTCTATGAGGAGGTGAGTTGCCATCTAGATAAAGAAAGGCCCGTCGACGTGGTGTATTTGAATTTTGCAAAAGCATTTGACACAGTTCTCCATAAACGTTTCCTGTACAAAATAAGGTCCGTTGGCATGGAAAAATAGGGTGAGTACATGGATTGAAAACTAGCTACAAGGGCACGTTTAGAGGGTGGTGATAAATGGGGAGTACTCAGATTGATCAGGGGTGGGTAGTGGGGTCCCCCAGGGTTCTGTGCTGGGATCAATCCTATTTAATTTGTTCATAAACGACCTGGAGGATGGGGTAAACAGTTCAATCTCTGTATTTGTGGACGATACTAAGCTAAGCAGGGCAATAACTTCTCCGCAGGATGTGGAAACCTTGCAAAAAGATCTGAACAAATTAATGGGGTGGGCAACTACATGGCAAATGAGGTTCAATGTAGAAAAATGTAAAATAATGCATTTGGGTGGCAAAAATATGAATTCAATCTATACACTGGGGGGAGAACCTCTGGGGGAATCTAGGATGGAAAAGGACCTGGGGGTCCTAGTAGATGATAGGCTCAGCAATGGCATGCAATGCCAAGATGCTGCTAACAAAGCAAACAGAATATTGGCATGCATTAAAAAGGGGATCAACTCCAGAGATAAAACAATAATTTTATCTCTGGTCCGGCCGCACCTGGAGTATGCTGTCCAGTTCTGGGCACCAGTCCTCAGGAAGGATGTACTGGAAATGGAGCGAGTACAAAGAAGGGCAACAAAGCTAATAAAGGGTCTGGAGGATATTAGTTATGAGGAAAGGTTGCGAGCACTGAACTTATTCTCTCTGAAGAAGAGATGCTTGAGAGGGGATATGATTTCAATATACAAATACCATACTGGTGACCCCACAATAGGGATAAAACTTTTTCACAGGAGGGAGTTTAACAAGACTCGTGGCCACTCATTAAAATTTTAACCTTAAACTACAGAGAGGGTTTTTTACTGTAAGAGCGGCAAGGATGTGGAATTCCCTTCCACATGCAGTGGTCTCAGCGGGGGGCATCGATAGTTGCAAGAAACTATTAGATAAGCACCTGAACGACCGCAACATACAGGGATATATAATGCAATACTGACATATAATCACACACATGGGTTGGACTTAATGGACGTGTGTCTTTTTTCAACCTCACCTACTATGTAACTATGTAGCTTGCAGTATAATCCAATTGCCTTTGAAGATCTGAATCTTGTATTAATTAATGAGCAAGAAAGAACAAGAAAGAGAAATTATTTAGGTACGCACATTAGTCATTGTCAAGTTGAACTGATGCACACTGATGCTGCCATATGTGTGCGCAGCCTATTACATTAGGGTGTGCACCCCAAAGCACATGCGTGTATATATATATATATATATATATATATAGCAGTATAACAGTGGACGATGTCAGTAGGGCAGATGTTTGTGTCAGTAGAGCAGATGTTTGTGTCAGTAGAGCAGGGCACGGTGTCAGTAGTTTATTTTTTATATTTTCTTTATTATTACTTTTTTACAGTTTTATTATTTCTTACAATATTTTTTCACTATATTTTTTTACTGTTGTTTTTACAAATTTTTTTAGGAGCTCCATTGGGGGACTTTGGTGAGATATCAGGGGTATAAGCAGCCAAGCAGCAGGTGGAATTTGCCCAGCACAGGGTGATTAGGGTGTGCCCAGGCACACCTGGCACACCCTGTACGCACGCCTATGGATGCTGCCTAAATTGGCTAGGGCATCTAGGATTATTAGGCACCAGGCCATGAAGGGGTTAAAAGATATTACCATATTGGATAAAATTCAACAAAATGGTTACATTCTTTAAGTTCAAAAAAGTTGTTTATTGTTATTACAGTTATTTTTTTGCAGTCAACTCTTTTCAAATTAAGCGTGCGTAAAACCAAATTATGTTGTGTGGGTGTGAATTAACAATCATGAGCAAGCTTTGAAAAAGATGCAAACCCACTGTAAGACCTGTTTATGAAGATAAGGCAAGCAGATTTTGGCTTGCAACTTTGTCTTTTTATGTTTTTCATTTTCAATCCATGTTGTCAGACATATTCCTATTTATAGATCTTGGCACTGGGATTTTGAACTAGAAACTGGCAAATTACCTAAAGCAGTAGTAAACCGCTGTTTTTTGTTTTTTTAGCCTAGCCTAGTATACATCGCATTGTAGTGCATTATGTGAAACTTACCTTAGAACAAAGCCCTCCATCAACGCTCTGTCACCGCTGAAGGCGCTTCCATCTTCACCCGGTCTTTCTTCCGGGTTCGCAGACTGTGGCTGTGTGAGTGGTCGGAGCCGTGATGACAGAGGCGTAACTAGAACCTTCAGGGCCCCAGTGAAAGAAACCACAATGCTCTTCAATGCTGCCCATCAGTGCCATCTATCATGCTCATCAATGCTGCCTATCAGCATCTATCAGTGCTCATCAATGCTGAGTATCAGTGCTCATCAATGCTGCCTATCAGAGCCCACCAATGCCACGTATCGGTGCTCATCAATGCCACCTATCAGTATCTATCAGTGCCACCTATCAGTGCTCAATGCCCATCAGTGCTACCTATCCGTGCTCATCTATGCAGCCTATCAGTGCTCATCAATGCTGCCTATCAGGGCCACCTATCAGTGCCCACTAATACTGCCTATGAGTTCTGCCTATCAGTGTTTATTAGTGCCCATCAGTACAGATTATGAATTTTGCCTATCAGTGCTTATCAGTGCCACCTGTCAGTGCCCATCAATGCCACCTATCAGTGCAGCCTATCAGTGCACATTAGTGCCTCCTATCAGTGCAGCCCATCAGTGCTCTTCAATGCAGCCTATCAGTGCCCATTAGTACATCCCATCAATGCTCATCAGTGCAGCCTATCAGTACCTATTAGTGTCTCTTATCAGTGCCCATTAGTGCCTTCTATCAGTGCTCATCAGTGCAGCCTATCAGTGCCCATTAGTGCCTCCTACCAGTGCCCATTAATGCCTCCTATCAGTGCCCATTAGTGCCTCCTATCAGTGCCCATCAATGCCTCATATCAGTGCCCATTAGTGCCTGCTATCAGTGCCCATTAGTGCCTCCTATCAGTGCTCATCAGTGTAGCCTATCAGTGCCCATTAGTGCCACTTATCAGTGCCCATAAATGCCTCCTATCAGTGCCCATCAGTGCCTCCTATCAGTGCCCATTAGTGCCTCCTATCAGTGCCCATCAATGCCTCCTATCAGTGCTCATCAGTGTTGCCTATCAGTGCTCATCAGTGCAGCCTATCAGAGCCCATTAGTGCCGCCTATCAGTGCCCAGCAATGCCTCCTATTAGTGCCCATTAGTGCCTCTTATCAGTGCCCATCAATGCCGCCTATCAGTGCTCACCAGTGCCACCTATCAGTGCAGCCTATCAGTGCTCATCAGTGCAGCCTATCAGTGCCCATTAGTGCCTCCTATCAGTACCCATCAATGCCTCCTATCATTACCCATTAGTGCCTCCTATCAGTGTCCATCAATGCCTCTTATCAGTGCCCATTAGTGCCTCCTATCAGTGCCCATCAATGCCTTCTATCAGTGCCCATTTGTGCCTCCTATAAATGTTAATTAGTGCCTCCTATCAGTGCAGCCTCCTCAGTGCAGCCTGTCAGTACTCAGCTGCCTTCTCAGCACGGCTCTGAGCAGACAGCATGTCTCTCATGGAACAGACAGTTCTATCTCCCTCTTAGTCTGTCCTCTCTCACACGGGATGAGAGAGGACACAGCCGATCTGCTCCATATTCTACCCCCTCCCCTATGTGTGCTCTGCAGGCAGTCAAGTGTAAAGCTAATGAGCTCAGTCTTCCCACGGAGCACACACAGGCGAGGGGAGGGGGGAGAAGATGGAGCAGATGCATCCTCTCTCATCCCGTGTGAGAGGGGACAGACTAAGAGGGAGATAGATCTGTCAATTCCGGCTCTGTGCTGTTCCATGAGAGACACGCTCTCAGCTCAGAGCTGTGTGACTAGCAACCCCGCTTGGGCCCCCACGACAGTGGCGGAATCCCAGGACCCCATCGCAAGTGTGACTGTTGCGACCCTGGTAGTTCCGCCACTGCGCAATGACATCACTCCCGCCCATGCGTGCAGAGCCGCCGTTTACGACACAGGACACTGAAGGAACATGCGCCAGTGATGTCATGGTGCACATTTAGGAGATATTTACAGTACCTATAGGTAAGCCTTATTATAGGCTTAGAGCTGTGGAGAGAGCTGTGGATTGGGATGAGCTTTAGATGGGGTGCAGAAGGGGAGCAGAGATTATATTAATAGGGGTGCAGAGGTGAGTTGTGGATTGGGGGTGTAAGCTGTAATTAGAGTGGTGCAGAGATGAGTTGTTGATGGGGAGGGGGGGCAAAGGTGAGTTGTGAATATGGGTGCAGAGTGGAGCTGTGGACAGGGGAAAGAAGAGGTGCGCTGTGGATGAGGGTTTCAGAGGTTAGGTGTGGATGGGGGACACAGAGGTAAGCAAAGAGATAAACAAAAGGGAGGATTTGGTGGTTACTTTTGGGGGGATACTTGAGGGGGAAGACCAGGGAAATTTGCTGGAGGACAGTAAAGCATACAGAGTTATGACCAAGATTATGTAATGTATGGTACAGCGTGCAGGGTCCAGTGGTGAGAGTTTTGTAACACCTTGTACATTACATACTCAGAATTGCTATGCAGAGATCGAGCATCCATGGAGCGGCGGCAGGGATCGGAAATCCATGGAGCGGAATCGGGGATCGGGCATCCAGGCATCGGCAGGGACCGGGCGGCTCTTCTCCTCCTCACTTCCGCTGTGCTTCTCCTCCCCTCCCCCTAGGCGTCCAATAGGATCGCCTGTCCTTTCAGCCAATCGGGTGATGGGTATCAGGCCTGCTTCCGGATTGGCCGGGAGGAGGATCAGTGTTGCAACAGCGAATATTCATTTGCTGTTGCAACACACCTGAGTGGACTCTGGACGCATCCTCAGCGTCCCGAGCCCACCCTATTTTGAAGCCTTTTCAAGCCTATGGCTCTAATCAGCTGATGCAAAAAAAACCTGGCTGCTGTCATTCATGCGCCCGGTTACCCGAAGGGGCTGGACCCATGAATAGGGGGCGGCCACATCGGCCATGGATAGATTCATGCTATGCATGTATCTATTTATTGCATATAGGGGGTGGCTAGGAGAGAGGGGGCGGCGCCCGGGTGCCGCCAATGGACGGGCCACCCCTGGTAAGTACTATCCTGTTTGCTGATTTTTTTTTTTCTGCACCTTGTGTGATATGCACTGCTCACAGCTGCACATTACACACTCCTGAGCCCTGTGTGTTATGAAGTCCTGTACTTTGTGTGTTACACATTTGTGAACCATGCACCTTGTGTGATATGCAGATCTAAGCCTTCACTTATTAAAATTATTTGGCACCGCTGTACTTCTCTAGTCATTTTGGAATCCCTCTCTGGCTGGGTTCACACCGGTGCAATCACAGACATCGCTTGCGATTCGCACCGCATTGCTGTGCAGATCACATGCGATGTCTGTGCGATGCAAATTCAGCCATACAAACTGTATGGCTGAAATCGCATTGCATTCACACCAAAATGGTGCAGGACCCTTTTTTTTGGTCCGCACTGAAATTGGATGGCATAGATGTTCACACCCATGCCATCCGATTCCTGTACCATTTCACAGTTTGCAATGCAATCTGCAAACCGATTTGGGGGTGTCATTAACTTTACATTGACACCCACAGTGGTTCACAGATGTTAGTGTGAACCGCCTGTAATTCAGGTGCGATGCAGGAACCCGCACAGGAATTGCAGGGTTTCCCGCATTGCACCAGTGTGAACCCAGCCTTACTTTCTCTCCAAATGACAATTGGGTAGATCTTCCAACTGGGGACACAGATAGCAATATAATCTCACATAGATGCAGACTCTTCCCTACTCCCTAAAACATGAAAAATAATGGATGGACTTCTACTTTAAAATCCACTGACTATACACTTTTGCAAAATACATTAAAGATAAAAACCGCAAACGGATCGATTCAGCTTTTTATAAATTGTCCCCCTTCGTAAACATTTAGAAACATGCATCCGTAAGAGGTAGCATTTGACTACCAAGTTTATTTCTATTTCTATTTTTTAATAAATCTCCCAGTGTGAAGTCTTCATTCAACAATGAGTAGCCATACTGCTACAAGGGTGGGTAATGTATAATTACGATTGAGTAAATCCACTTAATTTCTGAGTGGTTAATGCACAATTTGAAAGTTACAACATGTGCAGCACATGTACCAATTATCACCGAGATTTACTGAACTGCTGCTGTGTTAGTTGCTTGAGTGGCTTTTTGGGTTTGTGCTAATGACACTTCACTGTATTCCTATAGGGAACAGCGTGGATGAGAGCCCTATAATAAAAAGAGGCTTAATGTAAGTGTTATGTGACATCGTATACATGTGCACCATTTATACTTCTCATACTGACAGGGCCGTTTCATTATAGAGGCAAAAAGGGTGTTTGCCGCGGGCAAACAACAAAGCAGGCTGGCAAGCAATCGAAGTTATGGAGCTGTAACAGGGCTCAGCCTCAACCGCTTCGGCATACCAGCCAACTTTCTGAGATGGGAAAGAAGGACACCTTTTTGTTAAAACTGTTTAGGTAAAGAACACACCTTTACGACCACCAACATGTAAATGTTACCCTGATATAATAGCTTGCAGCACCCTAAAATTTCCCACAATCCCCGTTACGCCAACATTAATCCTTCCTGTAAACCAACTGTTATTCCAGAGGTACATGTGAGCAAAAATGGTCCGGATGGCCGCACTCCAAATAAATACCTTTATTGAAAACATAGTCTATACAAACATTGGGATAAAAATCAGCTGACGCATTTCACACCACTATTGCTGGTGCTTAATCATATCCAAAATGACAAATGAATAACATAGGTATATATACACAAAAGGTTCTTAATCATCGTGTGTGTTGAGGCCCACATAATTATGTGAAGATTCAGGTCCATTCAATGGTGATGGAAACAGCTGAGATCGAAGTCTTTGCATACGTGGTGATAACCCTTTATTCATTAAAACCAATTGGGGCCAGAATTAGATATGTGCAATTCGTTTCATTCCGAATTAGTTTTTTAACGAATTTTGACAAAAACCCGTTTAATGAATTTTTCTGAATATTCATAAATTTGAATATTCGAAAATTTGTACATTTGTAAATTTGTACATTTGTAAATTCGGAAGTTTGTAAATTTGTAAATTCGGAAATTTGGAAATCTGAAATAATAATTACCTAATAATAAGTTAACTATTACTAACTATTAAATTATAGGTATTGTAATTTCCTTTCAAATTTGGCTGTTAGTGAACGTAACAAATACAAATTTATCCCAAGTTACGAATTATTCGAAGTAACAAATGCCGCATCTAAACAAATGGAACATAATGAATTAATAATTTAAATAACAATAATAATAATAATAAACGTTGTATTATTATTATTTATTATTAATTTGTTCTGTTCCATTTGTTTAGATGCAGCATTCGTTATTTCGGATAATTCACAACTTCGGATAAATTCGTATTCGTAACCTAATTTAATAGTCAGTAACTATTTCAGATTTTCGAATTTCGAATTTCCAAATTTCCGAATTTTCTAATTTATGAATGTACGAATGTGCGAATTAACGAATGTACGAATTTATGAATTTACGAATGTAAGGATTTACGAATGTACGAATTTACGAATTGCGATTATAACGAATGACCCGAAAAAAACACAAAAAAAACAAAAAACGAATGAAACTAAAACGAACACATTTTTTGGCAGTGCACGTCTTAACATTTCATGGATAGACATTCACTGACAGAGTGGTGTCACACGTGTAAGAATCCTAAAGAAAAATAACATAATAAAAAATAAGAACATAACAGACAAAATGTAATCGTAAATACCATGAATGTTATCAATTTGGATTACATTACATCAAAACACAATGTTAAAGAAAACATGCTTAAAAAAAATATACAAACATGTATCTACAAATAGAGCAGAACCCTTATGCCACTGTGGGACCGAAAGACAAATATAATTAAATAAATAAAAATGGGAAATAAAAATAAGAAATTATCATAATCAAATGTCCAAAAAATTCTGACATGGTATGCCACAGAAGCACCACATCACCATTACATTCCTTTAAAAAAAACTGTGTTATAGAGAAAAAAAAATTCTACATAAGAAAAATTACACAGAAATCTTAATATATATATATCTATATATAGATATATCTATGTCTATACTGTATGTATATATATCTATACTGTCTACTGTATATATATATATATATATATATATATATATATATATATATATATATATAATTATATAGTTATATAGTTATAGAATTAAATAACAGATCCACCAGACTTATCACTTAAAGATCGTTCATCATAATGATTATAGTAAAAGATAACCAATGTGATCTCCATGATCGTGTAACCACACTAAAGGTGGCTACATTTTTTTTTTTTTTTTAATTCTTAATAAAGATCTACTAGAGTGTACATGGATGTTCTACTCATAAAAATGGGAAACATCCCATTCCAAATTCCTAGTATTGATATAAAATATCCAATATACCTCTCTTTTACACAGGATCCTGAATTTATCTCCTCCTCTGACCGACAGAACTATTCCAGAGTCAGAACTAGAAACTTCTGGGTCCCTATGCAAGAAACCATAAAGAGCCCCCCTGACCCCCTGCCTGGGCTCTTCCCAGTGATCCTGGGGCCCTTTATTACAGTCCTATGACATGTTCTGCAATCTGCTCCTTTCCCGTCTCTTGTGCTCCCCCAAGGAACGCCAGGGTCTGTTCGCAAATGTGATCTTTGTGACCCTGGTAGTTCTGCCACTGGTGTCAGTAGTTTTTTATAATTGTTATTTTAATTGTTTTTATCATTTATCATTTGTATCATTTATTACTATTTATTTGCATTTCCCTATGTATATTGAGTGCCAGAGATGTTCTCTTTCTCTTGTTTGTATATTATTTCTGTTAAAACTAAATAAACACCTTTTATAAGAAACAAAAGCATTATATCATACACAGTATAGTGGATAGAAGAGATATCCAATAATATCTAAGCTGTATAACCCACATGATGTTTCAGAGGTATCTTCATGAAGTGGGGCATAACCCATGAAATTGTAGCCCCTGTAAGCTACCAACCACGTGAACCTGCGTTCCATATTACACAACCGTGCGCACTCACAGGATGTACAGCGATGAGTAGGTCTCAGGTGTGCCAACAGCATCTGTCTCGAGGAACGGAATGCGGCCTGGCTGGTTGGTACCCAAGTGGGGAGGCATCCAGGAAGGATGGCATGTCCCTGCAGTTTCCCTACTCATCTGGAAACTCTCCCTGATGCTAAACACTTTCCCTGACTGACAGACGAGTGACCTGCCCCTACTCTAGCCACACGTAAAATGTGCGCCAAACCTGTGAGCCAGGGTCTTAAATAGACTCTGCCTGACCCAAGATGGCCACCAATCCAATTGGAATCTGCCTCTCTCTGTGACTGAGAAGATCATAGAGGAACTACCAGATGAGCGCCACCAACAGTGGAAAAATAGACTGCACCTGCCTAAAAGCACACAGGCACCATGCCAAGCATGTAAACTGGGCAGCTCAGTGTACATTCTACAGGAGACAGTGAACAGGCAGGTAAGTTTAATTTATTGTGAAGAAACTTTGCATGTATTCTCTGCTATGGGGTTCTTGTTTGCTCCTAAGTTTTGTTCTTTAGACTTTATTTTCAGTCTAAGACTCTGCTCATCATAGCTAATTTTTTTGCCAGAAATGGTGATTAAAGATGTGAGAATGATCTTTGCCCTGAGTCCTCCTGTCAAGAAGTTAAATGAACCATGAGACCACTAAAGCCGGGGAAACTGACAGTCTGCTCTATTTTTTTATCCTATCTTCAAATCAAGGGGATTAACAGCAGTTACAATTTTGGCCCATCAGTATTGTACTCACGTATAGAAGTGTCTGGATGGGATGGAAGTGGGCTAAGTCTCAGTTATAGGAACTCTGTAGCCTTGTCAATGTTATTTTTTTGTTTTTTTTACGTATGCACATAAAAAAGTTCACCTTGATGTAAATATTTCTACCAACGTGTGAAAAAACATTAGAACCCTGGCCACTTATGAGAGCTGAGCAGTGATCCATGACGGAGGAAGAGCAGAGGTTTCTCTGATTGACAACCTGGATTCTCTTTCTCTTTGCTGTTCCACTAAGGAATAACTAGATTTTGAGGGATTGACAGGAGCAGAGTTTTATTTACTGTTTATTCACCAGTGAGTTGTTTATTGGATGAATAGTTCCATCCTCTGACCCCATACGTCACTTGAGATAAGTATAAAGGCAAAATAAATATCAAAAATTACCGCGCTACTCACTGTAGTTAATAATAAAAAAAGCTGCAGTCATTAATGTGAGGCGTGCACATACTAAACCAAAATATTCAAGAAAGACCGCGCTAAAGGCAATAACATGTGATATGACTAATCAGAACATATACAATTGTTTACAAATGAATTAATTCAAAATAATATTTGTGAATAAAAAACACCAGAGCTCTATAGAAAAAGTGACTGAAAATTATAAGTCCCAAATGGAGATAACAAAAGTCCCAAATGAAGATAAGAAAAGTGACTGGCGTCACAAAAACACAGTCCCTGGAGCCAAGGCAAATGCAAACAGTGATCATGGACATGTAACGCAGTCCTTGGAGCCAAGGTAGATGTATTCAGTGTACATAGACGTAAGACACCCAGTGAAAAATCCTCCACCTAATAAGATGTCCGCTTACCAGAGGTAAGCTGTGAATCAGCTTAGTAATAATCTCTACACGGGGAAGATCAGCTCCTCAGGTCTCCAACCAAGGAAGGGGGTGGGCAGGATCTTACGATGTATTGAGCTCTGTGTCCAGCTGGCTGTATAACAAAAACTTCTCCATAACTTTCTGGACAGACCTTGGGATGTGACACAGGAAGGAGTTTACCAGCTGACCTCATTAGCACACACCCTGTATCATCTACGCCAGTCACTTTTCTTATCTTCATTTGGGACTTTTGTTATCTCCATTTGGGACTTATAATTTTCAGTCACTTTTTCTATAGAGCTCTGGTGTTTTTTATTCACAAATATTATTTTGAATTAATTCATTTGTAAACAATTGTATATGTTCTGATTAGTCATATCACATGTTATTGCCTTTAGCGCGGTCTTCATAAGTATAAAGGCTATTGCAGGAAATTTTCATTTTTTTACTTTGTTGGTTGAATGACAGTTATGCCGCATACACATGATCGCACATTCCGACAACAAAAATCCAAGTTTTTTTTCCGAAGGATGTTGGCTCAAACTTGTCTTGCATACACACGGTCACACAAAGTAATGCCAAATAGGCAATGAGATACAACACATACGACGAGCCAAGAAAAATGAAGTTCAATAGCCAGTGCGGCTCTTCTGCTTGATTCCGAGCATGCGTGGAACTTTGTGCGTCGTAATTGTGTACACACAATCGGAATTTCCGACAACGGATTTTGCTGTCGGAAAATTTGAGAATCAGCTCTCAAATTTTGTGTGACGGAAATTCCGATGGAAAATGTCCGGAATTTCCGACAAAAGGCTCCCATCAAACATTTTCTGTCGGAAAATCCGACCGTGTGTGCGGGGCATAACACTGTTAAAATTAAGACTTGTTTGCTATAAGACATTATGCCCTACACATACAGTAAGGCTGAAATCCAGTCAGCTATAAAGAAAATTCCATTTGGGTGGCCTACCTATATACGAGGGGTCTTTAAAATGTTTCAGTACTTTTATATATAACTTAGTTAAAAAACTGTGGAAACTTTTTGAAGAGTTCTTGTATTAAGAATCGAATGCCCGGTTAGTCTGGAGAGAATGTAAGAGAGAGATTTACGTACCTTATTCCTCAGTCCTGCAGGCTTCCTCTAACCATTCCATCAAGGCACTCCCATAGTTAACAACATTGTAAAAAAAATGATAGGGACACTTTTTTGGCTGTAGTCGGAGTCTTATTATAATTAGGAGGCGGGGCATGCGTTTGTACTCGTGGCATAGAAAAATAAAAATGTGGCATGTCGCGGCAAAAATGAGTGTGGTGGGTGTGACTTAAATGGGCGTGGCACAAGGGGTGTGGTTAGAGTCTGAGATGAATCAGGGATGGAGGGAGAAAGAGAGAGAGAGAGAGAGAGAGAGAGAAAGAAAGAAAGAAAGAAAGAAAGAAAGAAAGAAAGAAAGAAAGAAAGAAAGAAAGAAAGAAAGAAAGAAAGAAAGAGGGAGGGAAGGAGAGAGAAGAAAGGAAAGAGGGATAGAGGGACAGTAGGCCCAGATCCTACACCACAATAGAAATGTGTATTTCAGATTTTAACAAATCAGCAGATAAAGATACTCCAAACACCTAGTGTTAGCGCTTCAATCATCCGGGACAATGGTTGTTATGTTGTCAGGATGATTGAAGCACATTTTTTCTATTATTACATTGTAATATAAAATGAAATCATTCAACTCACCATAATGCATAATCAGTGGGACCCCTGAGCGTCTCACCTGCCAGCAGATGCTATCAGGTGCCCCCAGCAGAGTCCGTCCTTGCATCAGGTGCCCCCAGCAGAGTCCGTCCTTGCATCAGGTGCCCCCAGCAGAGTCCGTCCTTACATCAGGTGCCCACAGCAGAGTCCCTTCTTACATTAGGCGTCCCCAGTGGAGTCCCTCCTTACATCAGGCGTCCCCAGCGGAGTCCCTCCTTACATCAGGCCTCCCCAGCGGAGTCCCTCCTTACAACAGGTGTCCCCAGTGGAGTCCCTCCTTACATCAGGCGTCCCCAGCGGAGTCCCTCCTTACATCAGGCGTCCCAAGCGGAGTCCCTCCTTACATCAGGCGTCCCCAGCGGAGTCCCTCCTTACATCAGATTTTCCCCCACTGGAGCCCCCCTTACATCAGGTGTCCCCCCATTGGAGCCCCCCTTAATCAGGCATCCCCCTTACATCAGGTGTCCCCCCATTGGAGCCCCCCTTACATCGGGCATTCCCCCATTGGAGCTCCCTTACATCAGGTGTCCCCCCATTGGAGCCCCCTTTAATCAGGCATCCCCCTATTGGAGCCCCCCTTACATCAGGTTTCCCCCTATTGGAGCCCCCCTTAATCAGGCATCCCCCTTACATCAGGTGTCCCCCCATTGGAGCCCCCCTTACATCGGGCATTCCCCCATTGGAGCCCCCTTACATCAGGTGTCCCCCCATTGGAGCCCCCTTTAATCAGTCATCCCCCCATTGGAGCCCCCTTACATCAGGTATGGCGGTGTCTCTGCCGCCATTATGGCTTCCCCATTCCCCCAGGGGGAACAAAATAGAGGCGGAGCCGGCCACGTGGCTACAATAGAAATGAAGCTGTGGCACCGCCCACCCCGCCCCTTTCCATAACAGGTCAGAGAAGGACCGGTAGCAGGCGGGTCGGGGGGTGGGAGGCGCCGCAGCTTAATTTCTATTGTAGCCACCTGTGTTCTTTTTCTGGTCTTCTTAAAAATGGCGGCCGGCAGAGACATTGTCTCCACCGGCCGCGGACCTCTAGCACCGGTGGCGGGCGTCGAAAAAATCAGGAAAAAACTGATTTCCCGGGACATTTCCCAGGACACAATACTATCGAGAAAAGTGTCTAAATCCTGGGAATGTCCCGGAAAATTCGGGACAGTTGGCAAGTATGCACTCCTCTTCTCTGGTCATGAGGCCACCCTCAATCTGGTGTAATACAATGCAAGACCAGGGGCACCAAAAGTCCTGCATTGTACTTGATGATGCTAAGGGCCCACCTTCATTTTGGAAAATGGCTCAAGGAAGAGCATGGGCTGCCATGGAACCAAGGAATAGGGTAACTATTCCTCTGCATTACACCCTCCTGGACTAAACAATCATTAAATCAAGAACGTCTTAGGGGGGCACCAGCATAGAATTTTTTTTATAGCTGAATGGAAGGATGGGACAACATATCGGAGTAGATACTTTAAAGCTCCATTTTGAATATGGAAAAGCTTAAAATGTTGAAGTGTCATTAAACCCAGACTATGAAAAACTCTCATTACGTGTTATACTATATAACAGAGTGTGCATTTTCACAAAGCCACTAAAGCATTTGCTTTGTGTAGTGTCAAATATACCTGGTTTGTCCCTCTTATCTTCTCTTGTCCCCACTGCAGCCTGCGATTATGTAGACCAGCTGTTGTCATCTAGTGTGCATGCTCCAGTTTCAGTTCCCTTCTAAGCTCTTTCTTTCTCTTTTTTCTTACCTGTGCAGCCCAAACTACACTCCCCTCCTCCTCCATCTCCTCTTATTGCTAAACATTATGGGGGCAGAATATAAATCAGTTTTAAAAATATCTAATTTAAAGTGATTGTAGGGTTTTGTTTTTTATTTTTTTTAAATAACAAACATGTCATACTTACCTCCACTGTGTAGTTCGTTTTGCACAGAGTGGCCCCGATCCTCGACTTCTGGGGTCCCCCGGTGGCGCTGGTAGCTCCTCCCCGCATCGTATAACCCCCCAGGAGAAGCGTTCTCCCAGGGGGTTACCTTGCAGGTGCGCTCCCGAGTCCAGCATTCCATAGATGCCATAGATGTCCACGTCATTGGATTTGATTGACAGCAGTGGGAGCCAATGGCTGCACTGCTATCAATCTATCCAATCAAGAGCCGAGACAACGGGTAGAGGGGAAGAGCGCCTCTCCGGCGGGGGGAATACAGGACTCAGGGGAGTAAAACGGGTGGGCTGGGGGGCCGGTAAGTGACAGAAGTTTTTTCACCTTAATGCATAGGATGCATTAAGGTGAAAAAACATGAGGGTTTACAACCCCTTTAATTGCTAATGCCTGTAAAGTAAAAACAGAGCCTTGGATGCAGATGCTGTCTGTACAAAATGAAAGCTAGTTTCAAAACATCTTTGACCCCTCCTATACCATATTAATGCACAAAAAAAAAAAATGTGATGTTCAATAAAGATTTATAGAAGGCTGTTTTTTGATCTTAATGATTTAATTGAATCGCTCTTCTGAAACTGTTTTTATTTTTAGTCACGTGACTGGCACAGCACCAATCAGGGCTCATATTGTAGAGCGCATACACAAGCAGAGTATTAGAAGCCCCTCCAAAGTTCTTTCCCTGCAAATACCAAAGAACAGGGAAAGATTATGTGATCAAACAACGGCACTGCAGGAATAGGGTACTAAGACGAATAAAAAAATTTATAAAATGCAGTGGCATTATATACACTATATTGACAAAAGTATTGGGACGCTTACCTTTACACACACATGAACTTTAATGGCATCCCAGTCTTATGCCCCGTACACACGGTCGGATTTTCCAACGGAAAATGTGTGATAGGACCTTGTTGTCGGAAATTCCGACCATGTGTAGGCTCCATCACACATTTTCCATCGGATTTTCCGACACACAAAGTTTGAGAGCAGGATATAAAATTTTCCGACAACAAAATCCATTGTCGGAAATTCCGATCGTGTGTACACAAATCCGACGGACAAAGTGCCACGCATGCTCAGAATAAATAAAGAGATGAAAGCTATTGGCTACTGCCCCGTTTATAGTCCAGACGTACGTGTTTTACGTCACCGCGTTCAGAATGATCGGATTTTCCGACAACTTTGTGTGACCGTGTGTATGCAAGACAAGTTTGAGCCAACATCCGTCGGAAAAAATCCTAGGATTTTGTTGTCGGAATGTCCGATCAATGTCCGACCGTGTGTACAGAGCTTTAATCCATAGGGTTCAATATTCAGTTGGTCCACCCTTTGCAGCTATAACAGCTTCAGCTCTTCTGGGAAGCCTGTCCACAAGGTTTAGGAGTGTGTCTATGGGAATGTTTGAACATTCGTCCAGAAGCGCATTTGTGAGGTCAGGCAGTGATGTTGGACGAGAAGACCTTGCTCACAGTCTCCGCTTGAATTCATCCCAAAGGTGTTCTATCGGGTTGAGGTCAGGACTCTGCGCAGGCCATTGAAGTTTCTCTACCCCAAACTCGCTCATCCATGTCTTTATGGACCTTACTTTGTGCACTGGTGCGCAGTCATGTTGGAACAGGAAGGGGCCATCCCCAAATTGTTCCCACAAAGACCAACCCCTGAAAACCAACCCCCAACCATAATCCCCCCTCCACCAAATGATTTGGACCAGTGCACAAAGCGAGGTCCATAAAGACATGGATGAGCGAGTTTGGGGTGCAGCAACTTAACTGGCCTGCCCTCAACCTGATAGAACACCTTTGGGATGAATTAGAGCAGAGACTGCGAGCCAGGCCTTCTCTCCAACATCAGTGCCTGACCTCACAAATGCGCTTCTGAAAGAATGGTCAAACATTCCCATAGACACACTCCTAAACCTTGTGGACAGCCTTCCCAGAAGAGTTGAAGCTGTTATAGCTGCAAAGTGTGGGCCAACTCAATATTGAACCCTACAGACTAAGACTGGGATGCCATTAAAGTTCATGTGCGTGTAAAGGCAAACGTCCCAATATGTTTGGTAATATAGTGTATATGATTTATGTGAATGAATTATGAAAATTACCACTTCCCTGTTTAGCATCACTTTAAATAGCTGTGTACACTTTTATGGTCAACATTTGTAATCCTACTGCTCCAAAGGAATTTGGCAGCTCTCCTCTTTTTTTCCATTATTCAGCACGCAGTTAGCTATTTGATCCTTCATTCATGTGAGGGAAAAGGACTGCTGTATAGACTCAAAATCTTAGAATCCTTTTTAAATAGGCCCCATGATGGTTGCATAATGATCATGAAATATTGATTTCCATGATCCCCAGTTTTTTTTATAGAGGATCATTCTGATGCAAGTCTATTTTTTTCTCTTAGGATTTTTATTGTTTACTTGTTGGAATAACCATTTATGTTGTCACTATTCCTTCAATTATTTACTGGTTTGTACATTCCTGCAGTCCTTACATGAACGCAGTGTGCTGCAGCGCCAGCACAGCTACATGATTCATAACGTTAAATCTCCAAGGCGTCTTGGTGTCTTCCATGTCCCTCTGCTGGTGACCTGGTCCATTGTGAGCGACATTACCCTATTTTGTATGCACGATGCTATCCATCCTCACTCTGAAGGGAGCTTTGAGCTGGTGAGTCATCAAGCTTGTAGGAGAAATGAGACTTTGTCAAGAGAACCCCCTAAGATGCAATATATACAAAACATTTGTTATGCAAAGCTCAACTGAGGAATTCACTTCAGGGATTTGCTTTGATTCACTAAAATACCGGTTCAGCACTTTCATGAGATTGAAGCAAATGCACCAATTTACAGTATCTCACAAAAGTGAGTACACCCCTCACATTTTTGTAAATATTTTATTCTATCTTTTCATGTGACAACACTGAAGAAATGACACTTTGCTACAATGTAAAGTAGTGAGTGTACAGCTTGTATAACAGTGTAAATTTGCTGTCCCCTCAAAATAACTCAACACACAGCCATTAATGTCTAAACCGCTGGCAACAAAAGTGAGTACACCCCTAAGTGTAAATATCCAAATTGGGCCAGAGAGTCAATATTTTGTGTGGCCACCATTATTTTCAAGCACTGCCTTCCTTAAACCCTCTTGGGCATGGAGTTCACCAGAGCTTCACAGGTTGCCACTGGAGTCCTCTTCCACTCCTCCATGAGGACATCACAAGGCTGGTGGATGTTAGAGACCTTGCGCTCCTCCACCTTCCGTTTGAGCATGCCCCACAGATGCTCAATAAGGTTTAGGTCTGGAGACATGCTTGGCCTGTCCATCACCTTTACCCTCAGCTTCTTTAACAAGGCAGTGGTCGTCTTGGAGGTGTGTTTGGGGTCGTTATCATGTTGGAATTTTGCCCTGTGGACCAGTCTCCGAAGGGAGGGGATCATGCTTGGCTTCAGTATGTCACAGTATATGTTGACATTCATGGTTCCCTCAATGAACTATAGCTCCCCAGTGCCGGCAGCACTTATACAGCCCCAGACCATGACACTCCCACCACCATGCTTGACTGTAGGCAAGACACACTTGTCTTTGTACTCCTCACCTGGTTGCCGCCACACACGCTTGACACCATCTGAACCAAATAAGTTTACTGTATCTTGGTCTCATCAGACCACAGGACATGTTTCCAGTAATCCATGTCCTGGGTCTGCTTGTCTTCAGTAATCTGTTTACAGGTTTTCTTGTGCATCATCTTTAGAAGAGATGTCCTTCTGGGACAACAGCCATGCAGACCAATTTGATGCTGTGTGGGGCGTATGGTCTGAGCACTGACAGGCTGACCCCCCACCTCTTCATCCTCTGCAGCACACAAGTATTTTCCAAAGACAACCTCTGGATATGACGCTGAGCATGTGCACTCAACATCTTTGGTCGACCATGGCGAGGACTGTTCTGAGTGGAACCTGTCCTGTTAAGCCGCTGTATGGTCTTGGACATCGTGCTGCAGCTCAGTTTCAGGGTCTTTGCAATCTTCTTACAGACTAAGCCATCTTTATGTAGAGCCACAATTATTTTTATCAGATCCTCAGAGAGTTCTTTGCCATGAGGTGCCAGGTTGAACTTCCAGTGACCAGTATGAGAGCGTGAGAGCAATAACACCAAATTTAACACACCTGCTCCCCGTTCACACCTGAGACCATGTAACACTAAATACACTTGACACATGACACCAGGGAGGGAGAAATGGCTAATTGTGTCCAATTTGGATATTTTCACTTAGGGGTGTACTCACTTTTGTTGCCAGCGGTTTAAACATTAATGGCTGTGTGTTGAGTTATTTAGAGGAGACAGCAAATTTACACTGTTATACACTCACTACTTTACATTGTAGCAAAGTGTAATTTCTTCAGTGTTGTCACATGAAAATATATTAAAAAAATTTACAAAACTGTGAGGGGTGTACTAACTTTTGTGAGATACTGTATGTACTGTAAGTTAGGATAAGCAGAGGACATTCACATTCAGCTGACTACAAAGTACAAAGATCTGAAAAACCTGCAATTGTGTTTTCCTTTTCCAGGTTGGCAATATACCAACCCATTCAGCCTATTTGACTCAAGCCTATGGTAAAATCTGCAAAATTCAGGCAGGGGTCTAAGACCTGGAGAGTACTGGCTGCTTATGGCCTGGGGGCATTTAAGGTGTAAATGCTTCTTTGGGGCACTTTTTTTTAGCTTGCTGCAACTCCATGGAGGCAGGTGGATAGGATGGCCTCTGCTGTTCCCAAGGAGCAATAGTTTCACTCCATCAGGTCAACTGCATAGCTCCCAACTGTCCCTCATGTGGAGGGTCTGACCCTCTTTTGATATCAAATCCCTTTGTACCTGGTGCAGTCTCAGTAGTCCCTCTTTTTTGCTCTGATGTGGAAACCTCTACACAAAATGTACTTTTTTATTACCAACAATGTTATGGTGCACTAAACTTTTTATTCAGCCTTAACATTACTGCATTTGTTGTTTTGAAAAGTCAATGTAAAAGAAAAATTGATGTCAAAGAAAGCACTTGTGTGGTTTAGTCAATCATTTTCTGCATATCAGATCTTTGTGGTCCATGCAATTGGGCCAGGGCAGAAACGTATCCTTTGCCTACATACCGTGTGCTAAAAGGTGTTTATTTTTATTATTTCACAAAGTTGGGAGGTATATAGCTTTTCAGGGAGTGATGCAACGATCCTACGACCAATATATTGCTCTACTTTTCTGGTAGTGTAAATGGAGCGGTCGCTTGGCCTTTAGGAGGTGCCCAGCAGCGCTGAAGATGAGGCTCCTCCAGGATGTATTTCTTCTCTGCCCCTGGTGAGTGAAAGGCCAGGAAGGGAGAAGGAGGACACTATACCCTGATTGGCTGCTAGTGCAGCCTGCCCCTAGTAATGGAGCAAAGAACTAATCGCCAGGGAACTGGGCTCACCCCAAGAATGCAAGAGGCAAGAAGACCTTCTAATTGGCCGCCAAGGCCAGGAGGGGATGTGATTGGACAGCACGTCTTAATCTTTGACCACTGCCCTAAGTAGGAGTGGTTGTGGCCAGAATCCCAAGGGTAGTGACTGTGGGTGCCTACACTACAAAGTGAGACTGGCCAAACCAGGCACTTCAATGGAACCTCCTAAGGGAAGGTTATTAGTAGCAGACTACTAGTAACCCTGGCCAGTGGAGTATGTAAGGCTTGGGATTGTTAGACAGGCTTCAAATGTTCTACATTTTGCTAACTGTTCTTTATTTGGCTGATGGCTTATGCTGTTTGTCTAACCTACACTTTCATTCCTGTAAAGTTTTTTTTTTGCTTAAACCCTTCCCACAGGTCAGCTCCTGAACCTTTGGGGGTTCTAAACGCCAGGAGGTGGAGGCGGACATTCGGGTCACTAGACCGCTGTGATTGGCTGTCACAGTGGTCACATGATCGGAAAGCACCCAATCGCTAGTACGCATCGGTAGCTTTCCGGTAACTGCTGGCCACCATGCTGGGAGCACGCAGGAAGCACGCTCTCAGCATGGTAAGTGTTTACACAGGGTTGCATATATGTGGCCACTCGGTGTTAAGGCCCACATGCTGAGAGGCTGCATATGTGGGTTCGGCCGACGTGAAGAGGTTAATAAACCCATTAAATGCAAATGCACCAGATATATCAATGTTCTCAGGTCCAGGTATTGGTGGGTTATCACGGGTTAAAGGTGGAAGGACCCAATACATCAAGTGGCTCGTTCAGGGGTGGTGATAAAGAGTTGTCAGGCTGCTGAGGTCTGTTTTCCATAGAAAAAAGGTAATGCCCCGTACAAACTGTCCGATTTTCCGACAACAAATGTTGGATGTGAGCTTGTTGGCTGAAAGTCCGACTATGTGTATGCTCCATCGAACATTTGTTGTCGGACTTTCCGACCAAACAAATGTTGGCTAGCAGGTTCTCAAATTTTCCGCCATCAAAACGTTGTTGTCGGAATTTCCAATTGTGTGTACACAAGTCCGACGCACAAAAGTTCACGCATGCTCAGAATCAAGCAGAAGGAGCCGTACTGGCTATTGAACTTCCTTTTTCTTGGCTCGTCATACATCTTGTACGTCACCACGTTCCCACATTTGTAATTGTTGGCCAACATTTGTGTATATGCAAGACAAGTTTGAGCAAACATCCTTCAAACAAAAATCCACGGTTTTGTTGGCGGAAAGTCCGATCGTGTGTACAGGCATTAGATTTTAGTTCCTGTGTTGTTCACTTTGAAAATAATTTTCTCCACAAGGTTTATAAACAGAGATTAATGAAGACTTGTATTTTAATGTACTTGTATTGCTTGTTCAGAATATGTAAATACTTTAGTGTGCATAATATGGGCACAGGTTTATTACAGTGAGGGGAAAAAAGTATTTGACCCCCTGCTGATTTGGTATGTTTCCCCACTGACAAAGAAATGATCAGTCTATAATTTTAATGGTAGGTTTATTTTAACAGTGAGAGACAGTATAACAACAAAAATATCCAGAAAAACGCATTTAAAAAAGTTATGAATTGATTTGCATTTTAATGAGTGAAAAGAGTATTTGACCCCTTTGCAAAACATGACTTAGTACTTGGTGGCAAAACCCTTGTTGGCAATCACAGAGGTCAGACGTTTCTTGTAGTTGGCCACCAGGTTTGCACACATCTCAGGAGGGATTTTGTCCCACTCCTCTTTGTAGATCCTCTTCAAGTCTTTAAGGTTTTGAAGCTGATGTTTGGTAACTTGAACTTTCAGCTCCCTCCACATATTTTCTATAGGATTAAGGTCTGGAGACTGGCTAGGCCACTCCAGGACCTTAATGTGCTTCTTCTTGAGCCACTCCTTTGTTGCCTTGGCCGTGTGTTTTGGGACATTGTTATGCTGGAATACCCATCCACAACCCATTTTCAATGCCCCGGCGGAGGCATTGAGTCTCTCAGAGTCTTCTGTAGCATTACAAAATGTACACGGCATATTATGTAAGGCCCCTTAGTGATGTCAGTTAAGACTTACTATACACTTAGAAATAGACCACCACTAATCCATGATGTTTGTAATGCAGTTTAGGATATCAGCTCACAAAAAAAAGTGATGCTGTTATCCTAAACTGCATTACAAACACTTCATGAAGTCCTGACGGGCCCTGACGTATGGTAGTGAATATTTTTACTTAAGCCTAGGTTCACATTGGAGAGATTTGTCATGCGATTTGAGAGATCAAATTGCATGACAATTCGCAGCCTATTGGAGGCAATGGCACTTTTCCAATTGGTCATACACTGATTTTGCGGCTCCGCACCGATTTCAAAAGTAGTTCCTGCACTACTTTTGACGATTTCAGGTGCGACTTCAATAGACATTTGTGCATGAAACCACACAGATGTCTATCTAGTAGCACCTGAAATTGCGCTGACCTTGCTACTTAGGTGGTGGTATAAAGAGGTCAACATATTGAGAAAATATAAAAAAATGAAGAAGAAAAAAAAAAGAAAGGAAGGAATCAGGTGGGGAAGGTTAAGAGAGTAAGGGTTAGGGGGAAACCAGGGGGTGAAGCCATGCCAGCACAGCAGTCTACACAGTATGGGCACTGCTGAATTATTTTTCAAGGTGCAAGCTCCCAGGATGCCATATTTATTTCTACTTTACTTCCCAACGTCACTGGCCCCAGAATGTATATGTGCATATCAAATGTCTTCTGGGAGCAAAGTAAATATCCAGTATTTTCAGATATGGAAGAGCATGTGACTCGTACAACAGCAGTGGGTTGTTTGCCAATCATCAGCCATATAAACTAGAGCACGGGTCTTCAAACTTTCCAAACATTTATATCAGTGGGAACAAAGGTACCCCATCATTGGTGTCAGTGGGAGGAATGATGCCTTATTGGTGTTGTCAGTGGGAGGAATACTGCCCCAAGGGCCAGATAAAGGCAAGATAAGGGTCACACTTTAGTGTCAACCTAGAGAGAGTCATTGGCCCTGTGTAATGCTGGCCATACACTATACGAAAAATCGGCCGAAAAATCGTTCGTATGGACACTTCGTTCGTTTTTCGGCAAGTTAGTGGGTACAAATCGATAATCGTTTGTGACGTTTTTGTGGAAAAAAAACGAACGGCATGTTTGGAAAATTTCTGCCGAACGTACGATAAATTGCAAGGTTAATGTGTTTCCCGTCCGAACTGCCTGCACTAGGTATATTTAAAAAAACGAACACAAAATTATTTATTCATGTCCACTGAACAGATTATCGGTCATTATATGATGGAACGATCGTTTGCGGTCACGGTCGAACGTTCGTTTTTCGAAAAGGGGTTCGGCCGATTTTCTGTATAGTGTATGGCCAGCATTAGCTACAAATTCAGCAACTTGTGACATACACAGGGCAGTGGAGGGGCAAAGGAAAGATGTGTGATGCTGTGGAAAAAGGTTCACTCACACTGGCAGTTTTAACTGTGCCCAGGTATGGTTCATCCTCTTGGTCTGGTTAGTTTATATAGCTAAGTTTACTGTGCCTGGGACCACTTGGAAGCAGTGGTCCTGGGCACAATTCAATTGTGGTTCACTTCAGTGTGAGTGCAAACCGTGCCTGAGCACAAAACTCTCCATATACAGTGCCTTGAAAAAGTATTCACACCCCTTGACATTTTCCACATTTTGTAATGTTACTAAAGAACTAAATGTATTTTTTTGGGATTGTATGTGATGGACCAACACAAAGTGGCACATAACTGTGAAGTGGAAGGAAAATGATAAATGTTTTTCAACATTTTTTACAAATAAATATGTGTAAAGTGTAGCGTGCATTTGTATTCAGCCCGCTTTACTCTGATACCCCTAACTAAAATATGGTGGAGCCAATTGCCTTCAGATGTTACCTAATTAGTAAATAGTGTCTGCCTGTGTGTAATTTAATCTCAGTATAAATACTGCTGTTCTGTGAAGCTCTAAGCCCCGGTTCCCACAGGGGCGGCACGATTTGCAGGTCGCCTCACCGAGGCGACCTGCACACGACTTCCATGGCAACTTGCAAAACGACTTCTGTATAGAAGTCTATGCAAGTCGCCTGAAGTCGCCCCCAAAGTAGTACAGGAACCTTTTTCTAAGTCGGAGCGACTTGCGTCGCTCCTATTAGAACGGTTCCATTGTACAGAACGGGTGGCGACTTGTCAGGCGGCTAGATCGCCTGACAAGTCGCCCCTGTGTGAACCGGCACTAAGAGGTTTGTTAGAGAATCTTAGTGAACAAACAGCATCATAAAGGTCAAGGAACACACCAGAGAGATCAGGGATAAAGTTGTGGAGAAGTTTAAAGCAGGGTTAGGTTATAAAAAAAAATATCCCATTCTCCCACCTGAGCTGTGGATCTCCGCAGCTCCTCCAGAGTTCCCATGGGCCTCTTGGCTGCTTCCCTGATTAATGCTCTGCTTGCCTGGCCTGTCAGTTTAGGTGGACGGCCATGTCTTGGTATTTTTGCAGTTGTGCCATACTCTTTCCATTTTCCGATGATGGATTGAACATCTCACGGAGCACTGTTCATGGCCGTCCACCTAAACTGACAGGTCAGGCAACATAGCTCCCAACTGTCCCTGATTTCGAGGGACTGTCCCTGATTTGGAGCAATGTCCCTCTTTCCCCCTCATTTATCCCTCATTTTGGTCTGATCTATATAGTTGTATATAAAATGCACTTTTTTATCCTTCAAAAAGTGTTTCTCAGTGCTAAACCTTTCATCCAAATTTTAAAATGCTGCATTTGTAAATTTAAAAAGACAATATAAAAAAATAGTAGTGGCGTAAAAAAAAAAAAGTCCCTCGTGGATTTAATTAACCTTTTTTTTGGGTTAATACTCCTTTAAGGGGGTGTGGCAGGGGGCGTGTTCTATACCTACATACATTTGCTAGTAGGTGTCCCTCATTCCCATCTCAAAATGTTGAGAGGTATGAGACAAGGAAAGCATTAATCAGAGAAGCAGCCAAGAGGTCCATGGTAACTCTGGAGGAGCTGCAGAGATCCACAGCTCAGGTGGGAGAATCTGTCCACAGAACAACTATTAGTTGTGCACTCCAAATCTGGCCTTAATGGAAGAGTGGCAAGAAGAAAGCCATTGTTAAAAGAAAGCCATAGGAAGTCCCGTTTGCAGTTTGCGAGAAGCCATGTGGGAGACACAGCAAACATGTGGAAGAAGGTGATCTGGTCAGATGAGACCAAATTTTACTTTTTGGTAAGGTGACCAGATTTTTAAAATGAAATCCGGGGACATATTTTTTTTTTTTACTAGTAATGGCAGCAAACGACGACTCTTTGCCCGTCTCCGCCGCCGCCTGCCTCACAGTCTGTCAAGTCTAATGCCCCATACACACTATCAGATTTATTGCTGATTTTTTCCTTCAGATTTACCAAAAACCATATAATATGAGGTCAATACTTAGGAGTTTCAGTTTGTATTTAATCAGGCAGGCCCTCGCACTACATGGTTTTGGCAAATCTGAAGACAAAAATCAGCAGAAAATCTGATAGTGTGTATGGGGCTTTACTCTTCGGGCCCCGGCTACTACTGGGTGGGGAGCAGAGGAAGATCACTCCACCAGGGGAGGCAAGGAGATAAGCAGGCAGGCGGCTGGCCGGGACTTGAACCAAGGCAGAAGAACATGCGAGTGGAGCTGAATGGGCATGCGCCTGAAACTGAAGAAATAGTCCCTCTGCTCCGACCAGCACATGATCATCAGAAAGGGACACAGATAATGGAAAAAAATAAACCCCCATAAGCTAGTAGGAGCGGCAGAGGAGGGGGGGGGGTGCAATTCATATTTTTTCTTTTTATTCTGCACGGGCTGTCTTTGAAATTGCCCCAGCCCCTGTTCAAATCCAATCCGGGGACAAAACTGGGGACAGACTTGGTCCGGGGACAGTGTCCTCAATCCGGGGACTGTCCCCAGAAACCGGGGATGTCTGGTCACCCTACTTTTTGGCCTAAAAGCAATATGCTGTGTGTGGTGGAACACTAACACACCTTTCACACCAAGGCGCCTCAAAAACGCCATAGCGCTATTACCGCATTTTTACTGCGTTTTAGGGGCGTTAGCGGTAAAATTAACGCAACGCTACAGTCGTTTTAACAGCGTTTTTCAAGCGTTATTGAAGCATCGGCGTCAAAGAACAACTCCACCTCCCTACATCACTTCCTGTGTACTTCCTGGTATCTCGTTGAGGTGAAAGAGGGTAAATAAAGAAGATGGAGTTCATGGAGCTGATTTTGTTATTTGTGCTACTCTATTGGGAGCATATCCACCAACAGAGGCAGCACCGTCGCTATTGGGTTCATCCCATCCTCCAAGCACACACCTCAATTGGACAATTTGCATTGCTATACGAGGACTTGAGAGTGCACCCAGACAAGTTCAAAAATTATACTCGGATGAGCATTGCAACGTAAGTATCTATGTCCTAATCCCACTCCCACATCCCAAACCCCGCTCCCACTAGTCCCAAATCCCTAACCATAATCCCGCTCCCACTAGTCCCAGATCCCTAATCCCGCTCCCACTAGTCCCAAATCCCTAACCCTAACCCTAATCCCACTTCCACTAGTCCCAAAACCAGAACCCTAATCCTGCTCCCACTAGTCCCAAATCCCTTTGATGGTCTGTTTAATCATTCTGACCTTCCCACAATTTCAGTCTTGTTGTAGATGCTCTCATTTCTGCTTGCAATGTTTACCTTTTTGTGAGATCATGTGACTTTTCTACAGCTCAGGGCGGATTATAGGCGTTTTTCAGGCGTTTTTACAGCGTTTTCAATTCATTTCAATGGAGAGGGGCGTTTTTGAAGCACTTTTTTAAACGCCCAAAAGTTGCTCCAAAGATGCTGCTTGCAGGACTTTTCTCAATGCCCCGCCAGCGCAACGCCTCAGTGTGAAAGGGTCCATTGAGATGCATGGGGAGCGTATTATGAGCGTTTTATGAGTGTTATTTTTAGCGCTAAAATGCTGCAAAAACGCCTTGGTGTGAAAGGGGTCTTACACTGCATATCACCATGAACACACCATCCCCACTGTGAAACATGGTGGTGGCAGCATCATGTTGTGGGGATGCGTTCCTTCAGCAGGGAAGCTGGTCAGAGTTGATGGAAAGATGGATGGAGCCAAATACAGGGCAATCTTAGCAGAAAACCTGTTATAGCCTATAAAAGATTTATAACTGGGGCGGAGGTTCACCTTCCAGCAGGACAACGACCCTAAACATACAGCCAGAGCTACAATGGAATGGTTTAGATCAAAGCATATTCATGAGTTAGAATGGCCCAGTCAAAGTCCAGACCTAAATCCAATTGAGAATTTGTGGCAAGTCTTGAAAATTGCTGTTCACAGACTCTCTCCACCCAATCTGACAGGGCTTGAGCTATTTTGCAAAGAAGAATGAGCAAAAATGTCACTCTCTAGATGTACAAAGCTGGTAGAGACATCCCCAAAAAAAGACTTGCAGCTATAATTGCAGTGAAAGGTGGTTCTACAAGGTATTGACTCAGGGGGGCTGAATACAAATGTACGCCATACTTTTCACATATTTATTTGTAAAACATTTTGAAAACCATTTATAATTTTCCTTCCACTTCACAATTATGTGCCACTTTGTGTTGGTCTATCACATAAAATCCCAATAAAATACAATTACGTTTTTGGTTGTAACATGACAAAATGTGGAAAAATTCAAGGGGTGTGAATACTTTTATAAAGCATAAAAGTGTATATTTGCCGTTTCCATTCATGGTTGCCTGTTTTTTTGGACTATAAGGTCTTAGCATTGACTATGCTAGCTCCTATTTCAGTTTACTGTCTAACGATACTTATAATACAATTGGATCTGTTGCATGGAACTAGAGGCTACGTGACCCCCTGATGAAAATTTTATAAGACCTGAAACTTGTTGCTCCTAAGATTACATAAATTGAAATGGCTGCAAGTGTTCTGGTTCCAGAGCCTTTAACTTCATTAAAACTTTATAACGATGTCAGAGCCAGGAATTCTAATCCTTTCTCTTTATTCAGGACCTGTGTATTCGACTGAGTACGGGTAGACTTTATAGAACAGCTGCCCAACCTCAGGGCTAAGGCTCTGCAGAGCTGTTCACAGAACCATACATTTGGCTTGGCAAGCAAACAAATCTATGTCAATAGAGAGGATGGGGAGGGAGGAATCACAGTCG
The DNA here is from genome assembly GCA_037952925.1 of Lithobates clamitans. Taxonomy (NCBI): domain Eukaryota; kingdom Metazoa; phylum Chordata; class Amphibia; order Anura; family Ranidae; genus Lithobates; species Lithobates clamitans. The sequence continues at coordinate 3,053,070 of JBBGZY010000996.1, read as the reverse complement.
ATCATAGAAAAGTAGATAGTAAATAGTAGTAGTAGATGGTAGTGGAGCCTGTAGAGTCAGAATGGAATAATGTGATCAATTAATACTTTCCAACATTCTGATGCACAGAATCTGGGCATGTGGAGAGAGTACCAGATAAGAAGACCAGGTCAAAATGAGTGTGACACCATGATAATGCCTTCAAGAAGCTTAATAATTTGGTCATTATTCACACAAAGCACAGCTTGCCACCCTGCCTACCATTTCAGATATAAACTAGCCACTTCCTCTGGTTTCCATTTCTTTCAAACTATTGCAGCCACAATTTTCAGCCATTTGAAGATCCTGTCTTTGGACAAGGCAGAGGAGAGGGACAGGTGATGTCACTGTCTCTGCCTCGTCTATAGCTCCCAATTTTCCGTCATTTGGAGCCTAGGTTCACACTGACTGCGGGAATGAAATGGTGTGAGTTCAGCTGAACTCGCACCATTTCATTCCCGCATGTCAGTCCCGACTTTGGGGCCAATTTGAGAGACATCTGTGTGGGTTTCTGCACAGATGTCAATGGAAATCGCACCCCGAAATCGCCAAAAGTAGTACAGAAACTACTTTTTGGCGCCGCATTGATTCGGACGGTTCCATTGCCGGCAATGTGAACCAGGACGGAGGGACTGTCCCTCTACTGGAAGTACATGCCTCTGTTCTCCCCAGTTGTCGCTGTTTTTTGGACCTCTATATATTTTATTGTAGCACAGACTCAGGACCAATCTGGTTGTTTGGTCCCAGGTTTATATTCCCCGATAGGCACGCAGCAGCCAGGCACATGGTAGCTCACAGTCACTTAAAGAGGTTGTAAACCCTCGTTTTAAAAAAACAAAAAAAACCAAACATGTTATACTTACCTCCACTGTGCAGTTCGTTATGTACAGAGTGGCCCCCAACCTCTTCTTCAGGGGTCCCTCGGCGCTGGTGGCTCCTCCCCGCATTGTCCACATTGGTCCTTGGTGAGCACCCATGCGGGCGCGCCTCCGAGTCGCGCATCTGTTCTCCATTCACACAGAATGCAGGACTCTGCCCCTGCCCCCCGGCGCCACGTCATTGGATTTGATTGACAGCAGTGGGAGCCAATGGCTGCACTGCTATCAATCTATCCAATCAGGACATGAGACACCAGGTAGAGCTGGTGTGCTCATTCCCGGCTGGAGAAGGATCGGGGTCAGGTAAGTAAAACGGGAGGGCTCGAGGGGACTGCAGCACCACAGACGGTTTTTCACCTTAATGCATAGAATGCATTAAGGTGAAAAACCATGAGGGTTTACAACCCCTTTTAAGTCAGATAAAAAAAGGCTGTACATGTTTTTTTGCAGTTTATTTTGCTAAAAGAACTGGAATAGGGTGAGGGCGAGCCTTGGGATACTTCAAAAACTGGTAAATTGTAATAGAGGACTCTAAATCTGCTCTGCTCCTTCAGGGTGAGAACCACCCTCTTGAATATGAAGGTTAGCTAGATTCCAAACGAACTCCTCGACAGGAGTATAATCCTAGATGTACTGCTGTAAACTCTCCCAAATAGGGCAAAGGAAAATCTCTGGAATCCACATGGCAGGTACTCATAGCTCCCAACTGTCCCTGATTTCGAGGAACTGTCCCTGATTTCGAGCAATGTCCCTCTGTCCCTCATTCCTCCTCATTTGTCCCTCATTTTGGTCTGATCTATATAGTTGTATATAAAATGCACTTTTTATCTATAAAAAAGTGTTTCCCAGTGCTAAACCTTTCATCTGATTTCTAAATGGCTGCATATGTAAATTCCAAAAGCCAATATAAAGGAATAGTAGTGGTAAAAAAAGGACTTGTGGGTTTAACCAATCTTGTTTTTTTGTACAATTCTCCTTTAAGGGGGCGTGGCAAGGGGTGTGTCCTATGCCTACATATTTTTGCTGATAGGTGTCCCTCATTCCCATCTCAAAAAGTTGGGAGGTATGGGTACTCACTGTGTCCGTTATACTGAGTTGTCACCAGCAGTACCAGTCAGCTTCTGTACTTGTTCCCTGCGTTCTGGATCCTTTGGATAAGCTTTCTACATGCTTTTAAGAGGCAAGACCAAAGGTCCTCCAACCCAAGCAGTAGCTGGAACACCAAAAATAATTTTTTGAAGCTGCAGCGAGCCTCCCAGGGATGCCTCAGCCTTCAATCTGGGTCTTACTCCCCCAGGAGCAAGAGGAAGCTGTTCCAGGCCCCAGCATATTTATCACCCTCTCAGCCTCCTGCTGGCAACTCACTCTCCTGAGCAGGGATTGGCTGAAAAGATATGAATATGCAAACCAGGGTCAAAGCTCCTATGCCCGCTATATTCCATAGTTCAGTGGGATGCAGGAGAAAGTAGCTGAGCCTGCACCAGCAGAACCTAGAGCAAACACTAACAAACAACTGCCCCCCCTGATTACAAGGAAGCCAAAAACAAAATTTACCAAACACTAGAAGCCTACTGGGGGTGCTACATTATTATAACTACTAATATAAGCCTGTCACACAACACTTTAAGGCTAGTTCACACCATAGAAACGCAGTCTGGATGCGTTCCAGTGCATTTTTGATGCAGTCCAGTGCAATTTTCCCCCCTCTTTTTCTTAACCTTAACCACTTCAATACAGGGCATTTTCACCCCCTTCCTGCCCAAGCCATTTTTCAACTTTCAGCGCTGTCGCATTTTGAATGACAATTGCGCGGTCATACAACACTGTACCCAAATGAAATTGTTATCATTTTTTCCCCACAAATAGAGCTTTCTTTTAGTGGTATTTGATCACCTCTATGGTTTTTATTTTTTGGCACTATAAATAAAAGAAGAGCGACAAGTTTTAAAAAAAAAAACACAATCTTTTTTACTTTTTGCGATAATAAATATCCATTTTTTTTTTCTTTAAAACAAATTTTTTCCTCAGTTTAGGCCGATATCTATTCTTCTTTTGGTCTGATCTATATAGTTGTATATAAAATGCACTATTTATCTATCAAAAAGAGTTTCCCAATGCTAAACCTTTCATCCAATTTCTAAATTGCTGCATTTCTAAATTCCAAAAGCCAATATAAGGGGAATAGTATTGGTAAAAAAAAAAAAAAAATCACTTGTGGGTTTAATCTTTATTTTTTGTATAATTTCTCCTTTAAGGGGGCGTGGCAGGGGGTGTTTCCTATGCCTACATACTTTGGCTAATCAGTGTCCCTCATTCTTATCTCCAAACCTTGGAAGATATGGCCTCGACCAATCAGAAAACGGCTTGTATTCACTGGAAAAAATACAAAATGTTCTCTGAATGGCAGAGGTAAACCTGCAACACTTTTAGTAGTTGAATATTACATCTTCATAGACATCTGTCCATCAGACCAAAAAGAGGGACAATTGAGAAGGAAAGAGGGACAGGGGGATTTGGTTCCACAATAGAGACAGGCGGTATACAAGAATAGTGGAGAAATCTTTCGATGGGGACACTTATTGCAGTGACAGATAAGGGCCTATTTTCACCAATCTATCCTGGTGAACTGCAGAAATGTATGTGTGATCTTGCTGTTTGTTTTAACAATTTTTTTGACTGCTCTATCCTGCAGCCACATGTGTGCGCTGTGAAAGGGGCGGAGCCAATACTTTAAAAGGACACAGCACACTGTTTACTTTTTTTTAACCACTTCCCGCCCGGCCTGTAGCAAAATGACAGCCAGGTGGTGGTTCCCTTATCCTGGCTGAATGTCATATGACGTCTTATATGGATAACAGCCAGCGCGCAGCGCGGCGATCGCTGGTGCAGCGTGTCAGTCTGACACTCCGCAACACCAATCTCAGTAAAGAGTTTCTGATGGAGACCAATCACAATGGTGTTCAATCACAGCTGATCACGGTGTAAACAGGAAGAGCTGTGTATCGGCTTTTCCTCACTTGCGCCTGACAGACGCGAGGAGAGGAGAAGCCATCGGCTGTTCTCCTGACAGAGGGGGTCTGCGCTGATTGATTATCAGCGCAGCCCCCCGAGGATGCCCACTCAGGACCACCGGGGATGCCACCAGGAACTCCAGGGATGCCCACCACTGATGACCACCAGGTATGCCATCCATGGCCACCAGGGATGCCAATCTGTGCCCAAAAATGATGCCATTCAGTGCCCATCAGTAATGCCTGCCAGTGCCTCCTTTACAGTGATGCCCATCAGTGCCACCCATAAGTACCCATCAGTGCAGCCTTTCAGTGCCCATCAGTGCCGCCTATTAATGCCCATCAGTGCGGTATATCAGTGCTGCATATTAATGCCCATCATCAGTGCCCATCAGTGCAGCCTCATCAGTGCCCATCAGTGAAGGAGGAAACTTACTTATTTACAAATTTTTATAACAGAAATGAAGAAAAACATTTTTTTTTCAACATTTTTGGTCTTTTTTAATTTGTTTAGCAAAAAATAAAAACCCCAGAGGTGATCAAATACCACCATAATAAAGCTCTATTTGTGGGAACAAAATGATGATAGCAGGCAGCACAGCGGTGTAGTGGATAGCACTTTTGCCTAGCAGTAAGAAGGGTCACTGGTTCAAATCCCAACCACAACACTACCTGCCTGGAGTTTGCATGTTCTCCCTGTGCCTGCGTGGGTTTCCTCCGGGTACTCCAGTTTCCTCCTACACTCTAAAGACATGCTGGTAGGTTAATTGGATCCTGTCTAAATTGTCCCTAGTATGTATGAATGTGTGTTAGGGACCTTAGATTGTAAGCTCCTTGAGGGTAGGGACTGAAGTGAATGTACAATGTATATGTAAAGCGCTGTGTAAAATGATGGCGTTATATAAGTAACTGAAATAAAATTAAAATTCTGCTTGGGTACAGTGTTGCATGACTGCGCAATTGTCATTGAAAATTGGCCTGGGCAGGAAGGGGGGAAAGTGCTGGTATTAAAGTGGTTAAACTTTATTGGAATGTAACAAAATGACTTCTTGTGCATCTTTATCCACTTCACCTCTGGAAGATTTACCCCCCCCCCTTTTTGACCAGGCCATTTTTTGCGATATGGCACTGCATTAATTTAACTAACAATTGCGCGATCGGGCGACGCTGTACCCAAATAAAATGTATCCAATCTCGATATTCCCTACGCGCACGTTGATGGAAATGTCTGTAATAATGCTGGGTGCTGTAATGACAACAGGCTGGAAACCACCAACAATCTGAATGGAGAAATGTCATCAGCACACCAAGGATTCCTCAGAAGGGTCCAAAGCTCTATTTACATGGTCACAAGGTACGCATGCGGCAACATTTTGGCACCACGCAGGGCCCCTTCAGCAAGCTTTGGACCCTTCTGAGGAATCCTTGGTGTGCTGATGACATTTCTCCATTCAAATAAAATGAATGTCCCACAAATAGAGCTTTCTTTTGGTGGTATTTGATCACCTCTGCGGTTTTTATTTTTTGCGCTATAAACAAAAAAAACAATATTTTTTACTTTTTGCTCTAAAACACAAACAATAAAAAAATGTAAAAAAAATCGAATTACTTTATTAGTTTAGGCAAATATGTATCCTGCTACATATTTTTGGTAAAAAAAAAATCCTAATAAGCGTATATTGATTGGTTTGCTCAAAAGTTATAGCGTCTACAAACTAGGGGATAGATTTATAGATTTTTTTATTTCTTTTTTACTAGTAATGGCGGTGATCAGCGACTTATAGCGGGACTGCTACATTACGGTGGACAAATCGGACACTTAACTAACACTTTTTTGGGGACTAGTGACACCAAGGGGGTTATTTACTAAAACCAAAGAGTGCAAAATCTGGTGCAACTCCACATAGAAACCAATCAGCTTCCAGGATTGATTGTCAAAGCTTAATTGAACAAGCTGACGTTAGAAGCTGATTGGCTACCATGCACAGTTGTACCAGATTCTGAGTGCACCAGCTTTATTAAATCTACCCATAAGGCTGCATTCACTTTACAGCGTTTTGAATCGCGGGCAGATCTGCCCGCAAAATGACAGAGCTGATGTGTGAATGACAAAACACGGAACTCGCATTTGTGATGCCGTTCATTTGAATGACACCTCAAATTGCGGTGGGGGCGTGGTTGTCGCGCGATAAAACGTGCTGCGACTGCGGCAACCCACATCGTGGGACGCATGTCGCCCCAAAGTAGCTCCTGAATTATTTTTGGGGCGACATGCTGGGTTGCCGCGTTTGCAGCACATTTTATCGCGCGGCAGAGCCGCACCACAATTTGAGGGGTCATTCAAATGAATGGCATCTCAAATGTGAGTTCCACGTTTTGTCATTCACACATCAGCGCTGCTAAATCGCGGGAAGATCTGCCCCGCAATTCAAAATGCTGTAGTGTTAATGCAGCCTAATATAGTGATCAGTGCTAAAAAAAATGCACTGTCACTGTACTAATGACACTGGCTGGGAACAGGTTAACATCAGCGGCGATCAAAGAGTTAAACGTGCATCTAGATGGTGATTCAGTGTAGTGGGGGAGGTGCGTTGACTAGTGGAAGCCATGGATTGGTGTTCCTGCATTCTGTACGGACAGAACGGCGATCTGCCTGTGTACAGGATAATCAGCAGGTGCCGGTGAACGTTGGGACCCAATGGTAAGCTCTCGATATCCGGAAGTGCAGGATCTTGTGTATATATTATTATTATACAGGATTTATATAGCGCTGACAGTTTACGCAGCGCTTTACAACATTAGGGCAGACAGTACAATTACAACACAATTCAATACAGGAGGAATCAGAGAGCCCTACTCGTTAGAGCTTACAATCTAGAAGGGAGGGTCAAGTTATACAAGAGGGTAATAGCTGTGGGGGATGAGCCAATGGAGAAAATAGTGCAGTTGTTAGATGGAGGCAGGATAGGCTTCTCTGAAGAGGAAAGTTTTCAGGGATCACCTAAAAGTGGATAAATTTGGAGACAGTCTGACAGATTGGGGTAGGGAACTCCAGAAGATGGGCGAGGCTCGGGAGAAGTCCTGGGGCGGATTTGGGAGGAGGTGATGAGGGAGCTAGAGAGCAGGAAGTCTTGGGAGGAACGAAGAGGGCGATTAGGTTGGTATTTTGAGACTAGGCTAGTGATGTAGCTGGGGGCAGAGTTGTGGATGGCTTTGTAACTTATTGTTAGTATTTTGAATTTAATTCATTGGGTGAGTGGCAGCCAATGGAGGGATTGGCAGAGAGGGGTAGCAGACACTGAGCGGTTTGTAAGGTGGATGAGTCTGGCAGCAGCATTCATGATGGACTGAAGGGGGGACAGTCTATTTAAAGGTAAGCCAATGAGGAGGGAGTTGCAGTAGTTGAGGCAAGAGATGACCAGGGAGTGAATCAGGAGCTTTGTGGTTTCATTGGTTAGAAATGGACGTAGTTTAGAGATGTTGCGGAGGTTGGGGCAGCAAGCTTTGGAAAGTGATTGGATGTGGGGCCGAAAGGAGAGTTCAGAGTCCAGGATAACACCTAGCACCCTGACATGTGGGGATGGGTGGATGGTTGTGCCATTGCTCTTGACAGACAAGTCAGGAGAAGAGGCACGTGGGGGAGGAAATATTATAAGTTTGGTTTTGGACAAGTTGAGTTTGAGGAAGTGGTGTGACATCCATACAGATATGTCTGTTAGTAAGTTAGTGATACGTGAGGAGACTGATGGAGTGAGTTGAGGGGTGGAGAGATAGATTTGTGTGTGGTCAGCGTAGAAATGATATTGAAAGCCGTGAGAGGCTATCAGCTGACCCAGGGAAGAGGTGTAGATTGAAGATAAAAGAGGTCCAAGAACAGAACCTTGGGGGACCCCGAAGGAAAAGGGAAGAGGAGTGGAGGAAGTAGAATTGTAAGGGACACTGAAGGTGTGTTGGGATAGGTGGGATGAGAGCCACTGAAGAGCACAGTCATGGAGACCGAGGGAGTAAAGTTTTTTGAGGAGGAGGGGGGGGTCAACCGTGTCAAAGGCAGCTGAAAGGTCCAGAAGTAGGAGTACAGAATAGTGTCCGTTGGTTTTTGCAGTTAGTAGGTCATTTGTGAGTTTTAAAAGAGCAGTTTCTGTGGAGTGTTGAGGGCGAAATCCAGATTGAAGGGGATCAAGAAGGTTGTTCTTAATGAGGTGGTCACTCAGTTTGTTGTAAACCAGGCGTTCAAGTTAAGGGTAAAAGGGGAGCAAGGAGATAGGGCGTAGGTTGTTAAGATTGGTAGGGTCCAAGGACGTCTTTAAGTATGGGGGTGACCAGTGCATGTTTTAGAGCATTGGGGAAGGTTCCAGAGGTGAGGGAGAGATTGAAGATGTGGTTTAGAGAGTGTAGGATGGAGTCAGAGGACCACCGGAGCATTTGAGAGGGAATGGGGTCCAGGGGACAGGTGGTTAGGTGGGCGATAGAAAGGAGTTTAACAACTTCGTCTGTAGTAGCAGATTTGAAAAAGGGGGAGTGTCAGTTGTACCTGTTGGCATGGGGTCTCAGCTGGGGGAGATACCTGTAGAGTGGAGATTTCATCACGGATTGTATCAATCTTGTTTTTGAAGTGATTAGCAATCTCCTGGGCAGTGAGTAAGTCAGTGGGTGGAGGCTTTGGAGGACAAAGTAGAGAGTTGAAGGTAGAGAAGAGTTTACAGGGATTGGATGAGAAGGTGTTAATAAGAGTTGTAAAATAGGTTTGCTTGGCAGTGTGGAGGAAAGAATAGTATTTTTGGAGGGCAGATTTGTATTGGTTGAAGTCTTTGATGGACTTAATCTTGTGCCACAGACGCTCAAGAGCGTGACTATTTTTTTTGAGAATTTTAGTGTCATCTGTTTGCCAGGGTTGTAGGGGTCGAGGCCTGATTCTGCGTGTAGTGAGGGGAGCGAGCTTGTCCAGGGTGGAGGACAGAGATTTATTGTAGATGGAAGTGGCTTGGTTGGGGCAGGACAGGGGAGAGATTTTGTCATAGAGGTGGTCAGTAGCAGAATAGAGGAGAGAAGAGTTGACGTTGCGAAAGTTTCTACGGGTGATGGTTAGGCGATTGGAGGGAAAGGTGGTGGAAGACAGGGGGAGAGAGAATCTAATAAGGTGGTGGTCGGAGAGAGGAAACGGATTGTTTGAGAAGCTGCATGGAGTGCATAGGTAGGAGAATACAAGGTCAAGGGTATTGCCATCAGAGTGAGTAGAAGCCTGTACCCATCGCTTCAGGTCAAATGAAGAGGTTAGACTAAGAATTTTAGAAGTAGCAGGAGTGTTTGTATTAGCAGGGATGTTGAAATCACCGAGAAGGATTGTGGAAATTTACAAAGAGAGAAAGTAGGGTAGCCAGGCAGAAAACTCATCAAGGAAAGTCGATAATGGATATATATATATATATATACCCTGTTTCCCCGAAAATAAGACCTAGCGTGATTGTCAGTGATGGCTGCAATATAAGCCCTACCCCCCAAATAAGCCCTACCCTGTTTCCCCGAAAATAAGCCCTACCCTGAAAATAAGACCTACAAGGACTTTAACTAGGGCTCTTTTGGGGGGTGGGGCTTATATTGCTGCCATCACCGACAATCACGCTAGGTCTTATTTTCGGGGAAACAGGGTATATATATATATATATATATATATATATATATACACATGTGTGTGATTCTGCGCAGTACGGCCATCCTGTAGCAGTAAATGTACTATGTGTTATGCAGCAGTTGTGTTACAAGACTCTGCGCTGTGTAAAAATACATGTCCTTTTTTTCCAGTGTAGATCACTGCAGCACAATGCTGTCCCATGCGTAGGACGCCCAGCACAACCCAATCAATATGGTGTGAATGGGCCCTAATGGTTCTGTCTAGAGGGGCCCTCTGTGATGGAGCAGGAAGGGGTCTGGCTTTTTCTATACACTCCCTGGACTGGACTGGACATGTCTCCACGCCTCTCCTCTCCGTTACCATGGTAACTGAGAAGTCGCAGAACCATCCTCAGGCCCCTCCTCCCAGTTTAAAGAGCCGAGCCCCGCCCCCCGCCCAATCAGAACCCCAGCGTGTTTCGAATTTCCTCGCGGGCTTCACCCTAGCGCGTGCTGGAGTACAACTCAGTCCTCAGATAACCTCTGCCGCTTCCGGCTTCCCTCTGATTGGGCGCACCACGTGACGCCAGCACGCAACAGGTCCGGCCCGCCCACAGGCCAATACCAGCAAGCCTGCCTGAAGTTCAAAAAAATACGCGCTGCCCTCTGGGACAAGGCGTGGCTTACTCGGCGTGGACCGCCTCGCCGCCATGGTTACTAAGGGCACGCCGCGCAGTACTGCCCCGATTTACGTGATATAATGGTGCTGGCGCACCAACAGGTACAGCGAGCATTGACTCACTTGGCACACCGAGCAGTGTGTTTAGTTTTGAGTGCACACCGAGGTAATAGTATTAAATGTAAAGCTTCCGGAATTTCTGCTGGGTTTCCATAGAAACGCTTCCGCCCTTTCTTAGCGTGCAGCGATAGGCTAGTTGCAGGATAGGGGGCGTGGCGAAGCTTTCATAGTAGTATAGTGAATGGCAATGGGGGGGAAGGGGGTGTGGCCTGAGAGGTGGTGGAAGCGCGGCCCCGGCTGGGTGATCACACCGGAATCTGACTGCTGGACCAGGAGGCCGCGCTGCACTCTGTTCTCCATCCATCTACCTCACCCACCCACCTACCAGGATGAAGGGAGGCGGTAAGTTACTGTCATCTGTCCCTGGGATTTGCTGCCACCCAACTACAATCACTCAACAAACTGGGTGCAACAGCTCCCCTTATCCTCAGGATCTCCTCTGCTAAACCTGATCGTGCACTGTACGATCTGATTGTATCGGCTACTATAGATTGATGATACACTGTACGATCTCCCATAGACTGAGGACAAAACCCCTTGTACCAGAGATTGTACAATCAGATTGTATAGTGTAGGGTCTGCTGGGTTTAGAAGTTTCCCCAGCTATAGGAACTCCTCTACCATTTATAATTGGACATCTGATGTCCAGCAGGGAGAGTTTAGTAAGAGATCTCAGGTGACAGGTCCTCTTTTATGCTGGGGGGGGGGGGTTCCCTCCAATAATCATTGCCCCCCCCCCCTCCTCTAATAATACTATACAATCTGATTGTACAATCTTGTTTAGGTCTCTGACTGATTTGATGAGGGGGGGGGGGGGTGTCTTCCTAGTTTTGATAAATCTAACAGATTGTACAGTGAGGTTGCATAGTGTATGGCCAGCTGGGTGTGAATCCTGCTCTGATAACCGTGGATGATCTTGTACTTTCTGAGCTGTGATGTATCAGAGGAATACAAGTCCCATCATGTCTCTCTCTGTATCCTCTGCCAGGGCTTCCTGGTACTTGTAGTCTCCCCCCCCCCCCCCCTGTAGTGACTGGTTGATGGCTGTTAGTGGACTTCCCTCCTTTTTCAGAATAAAGATATAATAGGATCATTTATATGGGGGGGGGGGCAGATATAAGGATTGGAAATTATATATTGATGAGCTGTGATGAACTACAAGTCCCAGCATGTCTCTTTATCCTCTGTCAGGGCTTCCTGATGCTTGTAGTTCCTTCAGGTTGGTGGCTATCGGTAAACTGTTCCCTCTCTTTTTAAGAATGACGATATAAAAGGATCATTATATTATTTGGGGGGGGGGGGGGGCGCGTTTGTGCAGATCTCAGGATTGAAAATCTTGTATTAATGAGCGGTGATGAACTACAAGTCCCAGCATGTCTCTGTATACTATATCAGGGATTCCTGGTACTTGTAGTTCCCTCTTTCTAGCGACAGGTTGATGGCTATTGGTAAACTTTTCCCTCCCTTTAGTATGACAATGTATATTGGAGGGGGGGGGGGGTGATGGATTTATACAAACTCCTATAATGAAGTGCTGGAATTCTGTGTGTGCCCCCCCTGCTGTGCTCAGCCCTCTGCCCCAATAGTCAGCCACTTCCTGCTTTAAGCAGTTTAAATCTCCCTCCAAAGTTGGTGGAGAGTTGAGGAGGAGGAGGGGCAGCTTCTCTCCAGAATTGTCACATCTGATTGGCTGCATGCCTGGAGGGGATCGCATTACTTACTGGGCACTTCTCCTAGAAGCCCCCTACTTGTTCCTTCTACTGGAAGACCCTCCATTATAAAAGTCCTCCAGTCCCAGCATGTCCAATGACTTCACTTCTCCTCTATAGAATCTATACATTGTTTCTGTTTTTTACATAGTAATGTAACAGTTTTCAGAATTCTGTCTTCCAGCTCTGTATAAATTGTTGTGATGTACTGATGTGTGTGTGATATAAAATGTGTGATTGGAGTATACAAAGTACCATAAACTGTGAGATCTTTCTATATAAAAAAAGAAGAAAATGTTGAATTGTGTGTGTGATCTTAGTATGAAAAGTGAAGAGAATTGTGTGGTTTGCATATAAATAAAATAACATGAATTGTACTTGTTTTATAGAAAGATCCCACACATGTCTCACAATTTATTATACTTTTATATACAGAAATCTCACACACATCACCATTTATTGTACTTTTATATACAGAGATCTCACACACATCACCATTTATTGTACTTTTATATACAGAGATCTCATACATGTCACCATTTATTGTACTTTTATATACAGAGATCTCTCACATCACCATTTATTGTATTTTTATATACAGAGATCTCTCACACATCACCATTTATTGTACTTTTATATACAGAGATCTCATACATATCACCATTTATTGTACTTTTATATACAGAGATCTCTCACACATCACCATTTATTGTACTTTTATATACAGAGATCTCTCACACATCACCATTTATTGTACTTTTATATACAGAGATCTCTCACACATCACCATTTATTGTACTTTTATATACAGAGATCTCTCACACATCACCATTTATTGTACTTTTATATACAGAGATCTCTCACACATCACCTTTTATTGTACTTTTATATACAGAGATCTCTCACACATCACCTTTTATTGTACTTTTATATACAGAGATCTCTCACATCACCTTTTATTGTACTTTTATATACAGAGATCTCACACACATCACCATTTATTGTACTTTTATATACAGAGATCTCATACATATCACCATTTATTGTACTTTTATATACAGAGATCTCACACAGATCACCATTTATTGTACTTTTATATACAGAGATCTCTCACATATCACCATTTATTGTACTTTTATATACAGAGATCTCATACATATCACCATTTATTGTACTTTTATATACAGAGATCTCACACAGATCACCATTTATTGTACTTTTATATACAGAGATCTCTCACATATCACCATTTATTGTACTTTTATATACAGAGATCTCATACATATCACCATTTATTGTACTTTTATATACAGAGATCTCATACATATCACCATTTATTGTACTTTTATATACAGAGATTTCACATATCACCATTTATTGTACTTTTATATACAGAGATCTCACATATCACCATTTATTGTACTTTTATATACAGAGATCTCATACATATCACCATTTATTGTACTTTTATATACAGAGATTTCACATATCACCATTTATTGTACTTTTATATACAGAGATCTCACATATCACCATTTATTGTACTTTTATATACAGAGATCTCACATATCACCATTTATTGTACTTTTATATACAGAGATCTCATACACATCACCATTTATTGTACTTTTATATACAGAGATATCATACATATCACCATTTATTGTACTTTTATATACAGAGATCTTTCACATCATTTAGCCCTCGTTGACATTGACTGCGGCTTTGAAATCATGCGACTTCATCTGAAATTGCACGATTTCAAAGCCGCGTGTCAATGCAACTTGGAAAACATCTGTGCGGCTTCATGCATAGGTATGCAAGTTGCACCTGAAATTGCCAAAAGTAGTGCAGGAACTACTTTTTTCAAATTGGTGCGACACTGCGAAGTTCGAAGTCGCACCAATTTGAACAGTGTGACTGTCGGCAATAGGGTGCGACTTGTCGTGCGATTGGACCTGTCAAATTGCAAGACAAACTGCTCCAATGTGAACGAGGGATTATTGTACTTTACAGAGATCTCACAAATATCACCATTTATTGTACGGTTATATACAAAGATTTTACACGTCACACAATTTATTGTACTTTTTTTTTGTTTTGTTTTTTTGTTTTTTTCAAAGATCACACACCACGCAATTCATTGTACTTTTTATACTTTATACACAAATATCGCACGCTCCTCAATTTTTGTTGTACTTTTAATGATCCCGCATATTACACAGTTGTGTGTGATCCCTATGGAAAAATGTATGTGATCTTGTGCAGTGAGTTGTATAGTGTGTGGAATCTTTCTATAAAAGAGATACGGTTGTGTGATACATGAAATCTTTCATGTATAAAGTACAGTTGTGTGTGTTTGTGTGATCTTTATGTAAAACAAGGATAAAAACGTGTGTGTGTGTGTGTGTGTATATATATATATATATATATATATATATATATATATATATATATATATATATATATATATATATATAATATATATATATAATATATATATATATATATTTCAGTCGTTTTTGAAAACACAAGTACAATAAATTGTGTAAAGTGTGTGATCTTTGTGTATAAAATAACACAATAAACTGTAATCTTATTGTATACAGTACAGTTGTGTGTGTAAAACCAGTACAATTGATTCTGTGATGTAAGAGATCTTTGTATAAAAAGTGACTTGATTTGTGTTGATTGCATATAAAAATGACAATAGGTTGTGTGATCTATTTATGTAAAAAGCCCAGATAATTGTGCAGTGTGTTTGATCATTGTATAAAAGGTGCAATCTTTTTACACTACATTTAGTAGATGATTAGGCTGAGTTTTGGGCTGGGAGTTTCATATGGAGTCTGCTGGTATTTGGCCATTGTCTGGATTCAGATGTAAATAGGCGAGAGTACATGAAGTACAATTGTTGGTTTTTGTGGATGGGGGGGGGTTAATTGATTGTGAGTGTTGGGCGGGGGAGGTTTGAAAATAAACTTACTGGCAGCCGGTAGCTGGTCTGGGTGTGCGGGGAGGGCTCGGGGATCATTGAGTAATCTCTTCCTGAAAGGGTGTGCTCATTCATCAATGGTGTATGTATGGAGTCACGTGGGCCGTATTCACTATATATAATAATATAGGTATCCCACTGATTACAGTTTTTTACATCACTTATTAAAACTGAAATAAAAACAAAGCTGTGGCGCCTCAATTTTTCTTTAACAGCAGTTTGGATTTATCCCCCGTTCACGCCATCGGGTATTGCACGTTTGCGTGCTTTTTTTTTTTTTTGCACTTTACGCCTAGGGCAGCCCATTCATTTTAATGGGTTGCCCCACACGTGACAAAATGTGGCAAAGAGGCTCATGCACCTCCTTGAGCTTCAAACGGAAAACCTGCATCTTGCTGCGTTTTGGGTTGCCGTAAGCACGACGGCATCATTTTGCACTCGTTCATGCGCTCAGTACATGTGAATGCTGTTTAACGTAAAATGAGAAACCTAACTCATAAAGACCAGAAAGTTTGATCTTTAACCACTTGAAGACCAGGTCTTTTCTGGCACTTTTTTTTAACAAGTTTAAATCAGTATTTTTTTGCTCGAAAATTACTTAGAACTCCCAAACATTGTATAATAATAATAAAGCTAGCTTCATCTACTTTGATGTTTCTTTAGCTAACCCATAGTGCTCCGGGATGCTTTTGTCATGTATTAAACGTTAAAGGAATAAAAGCAAGTATATATATATATGTGTGTGTGTGTGTGTATATATAAGTACCAAATACATGGTGTGTGTGTGTGTATATATATATATAACTTTTTTTTAGCAGAGACCCTAGGCATAAAATGGCAATCATTGGGATTTTTTGGGAAAAAATAAACTTTAATGAATCAATCAAAAATAAAAACAAAATTTTTATATATATATATATATATATATTTCTCCCAATTTTTTTTTTTTTTGTATAATATGAAAGACAATGTTACGCCGAGTAAATAGATACCTAACAACATATCGCTCTTTAAAATTGCGCACACTTGTAGAATGGTGACAAACTACGGTACTTGAAAGTGTTGCCTATAGAGATTTTTAACGCCTTTTACAGGTTACCTGTTTAGCGTTACAGAGGACGTCTAGCGCTAGAATTATTGCTCTCGCTCTAAGACCCCTTTCACGCTGAGGTGGTTTTAAGGCATTTTAACGCTAGAAATAGCGCCTGAGAACCACCTCCTGTTCATTTCAGTGTGACTTTTCACACTGGGGCGGTGTGCTTGCGGGACGTTAGGAAAAATTCTGCAAGCAGCATCTTTGGGGCGGTTTGGGAGCGCTGTATTTTGGCGCTCCCAAAACGCCCTGCTCATTGAAATGAATGAAAAGCACTTTGGAAGCACAGGAACACGGGTGCTTGTAACCACTTTTTTGGGGTTAAAAGCGCCACTTAAACAGCGCTAAGCGCCGCGAAAATGAGCAGCGCTTTAGCGCTGCCACGGCCCCAGTGTGAGAGGAGTCTTGTGTTCATGGCAATACTTCACATGTGTGGTATGAACACCGTTTACATATGTGTACACGACTTGTGTATGTGTTCGCTTCTGAGTGCGGAGGGATGGGGGTGCTTTAAATTTTTTATTTTTCCCATCCTTTTTTTTTTTTTTTTTTTTTTTTACACTTTCCCTTTAATTTTTTTTGATCTCTTTTAGGCTGGGTTCACACTGATGGGATGCGGGAAACCATTGCAGGTTCCCGCATCGCATCTGAATCGCAGGCGTTTCATGCTGACAACCGTTTCGGGTGACTATGAACCCCCAAATCGGTTCACAGATCGCAGTACAAACTGTGAAATGGTACAGGAATCAGATCACATAGGTGTGAACACCCCATGCGATCCGATTCTGGCGCCTCCCCTCCCACCGCGCTCAATCAGCTCATGAGCCGCTCAGAGCGCTTTTGAGAGAGAGCCAAATTGCATGAGAATGAGTGCTGGATCCTCAGATTTCCAGGGGTGCCATGGTGAGCCCAAGTGATATCAGTGATTCATTTGAAGAGTAAGGTGAAGGGGTTATATATTTTTTTTTTTTGCCTGTTTTTCCCATACATTTTTTATTTTAAATGCTCGTGATAGTTTGGCATAATAGGTGAGAAAACCCCCCTCCTAATCCACTTATGGAATTTGTACTGGTTTCTGCATGTTTTCTTTATTAGGATATTTTTTTTTAAATCATATCATCTTTAACCAGCAGGTGGCACTTTTTTCTTTTTTGTTTTTGTTTGTTTCTCTTTAAAAAAAAAAGCATTTAAAAAAATGTCAGCTATGCAGTTTACAGAACTTAGTGAGTCATCAGAGCACTGAGTCATTTCTTATCAGATGTCTGCATTAGACATGACAGTCAGGCAAACCGCTTTAAAGGGATAACAAAAGAAATTTGTTTGGCGTTGGGTCCCATACACACTATTAGATTTTCTTTAGATTTACCAAAACCATATAATATGAGGGCAAACCTTAAGAGTTTCAATTTGTATGCAGCCAGGCAGCCCTTGCACTACATATTTTTGGTAAATCTGAAGACAAAAATCTGCAGAAAATCTAATAGTGTGTATGGGGGTCTTAGACTTTCCCCATCACTACAAAGGTTATTTGCTTGTATATGCCCTGGGTATTTTGCTGGTTTCACATTGGTGCGAACACGCATTGCTGTGATGTCTGTGCAATGCAAATTTAGCCATACAAACTCTCTATGGCTAAAATCGCATTTGCACCAAAATTGCGCTGGTTCCCGCATAGCAAATGTGTGAACGCAACCTTAGAGGGATAACAAAAAAAGTGCTTGGAGTTAGGCCCCCCCACCATCATGGCAATGATGCCTTGGGTACCAGCATATTGCAGTTTCCCCTTTCCAGCTGGCACTCCAATATTCTCCCTAAGGCAGGGCTCGACAAAACCCGGGCGCCAGGTCGCATTTGCGACTAGAATTAGCGACCTGGCGCAGCACAGCTGGGGTATCCTGTGTCCGTTCGACCCCCCCCCCCCCCCCTCCCGCCGCGATCGCGCTGGGCCGCGCCGGTAATTGAGGCCCCGGCTTTGCGGCCTACTGCAGTCCTATGGTTCCTGGTTCCTTCTGCAATCGGGCGCCCTCTGGTGGTGGCCGTTGGTATGACAAGACATCCACCAATGCTAATGGAGCTTTTCCTACCTGTTTTCACTGCCTGCTAATCTGCTTCCCTTTACTTAGAACCCCCAAAACATTATATATATTTTTTATTCTAACACCCTAGAGAATAAAATGGCGGTCATTGCAATACTTTCTGTCACACCGTATTTGCGCAGCGGACTTTTTTGGGAAAAAAATACTTTTTTTAATTAAAAAATAAGAAAACAGTAAAGTTAGCCCAATTTTTTTTATATTGTGAAAGATAATGTTACGCCGAGTAAATTGATTCCCAATATGTCACGCTTCAAAATTTCATCCACTCGTGGAATGGCGACAAACTTTTACCCTTCAAAATCTCCATAGGTGTCATTTAAAAAATTCTACAGGTTACATGTTTTGAGTTACAGAGGAGGTCTAGGACTAGAATTATTGCTCTCGCTCTAACGATCGTGGCGATAGGGGGGGCCCTCTCCTGCCGCCGATAAAAGTGATCTCGTTGCTAATCTGCTGCAGAGACCACTTTTATCTGAAAGAGAACCGCCGGCTCTTGAAGAAGATACCGGGGTCATGGAGCTAGCTGCTACCATAACTACGGTATTTCTCTTCAAAGACAGGACGTATATAGTCGTCCTGCGGGAAGGAAGTGGTTCATTAAAATGAATTTATTATTTGTCACCTCCCTGCTTGGCCCCTTTCACTCGGGCTGTCTGATCAGGTTCGCCTGTCAGTTTTTCAGGCGGACCTGATTGGATCCTTAGCGAGAATATGGTGGTCTTGTGTCCCTGCATGGCAGGAAATAAAAGCAGTCACATTAGTTCTAGTCGTCTCTGTAAATTTAAGATTGGTTAATTTTTATATTGAAAATTAAGCTTTGTCGGTCGTTTAAAAAAAAAAAAAAAACCTGGCTCCTAACTTTTTTAGCTGGCTCCTAGATTCCAAGCAAATTTGTCAAGCCCTGCCCTAAGGCCCCTTTCACACGGGACGGATCCGTGTTGATCCGCCCCGTGAACATCCGCTGCTCAGCGGGGATCGCTCCGTTTTTCCCTAGCTGAGCCGGCGGATGACAGGGCGGGACCCGCACACTGTGCAGGGACCACCCTGTCAGATCTCCGCTCTCCCCTATGGGGGATCGGAGGAACACGGACCGTCTGTCCGTGTTCATCCGATCCGCTCTGCAGACGGATAGAAAAATAGGATTTTCTTCCGTCTGCAGAATCGGACGAGAGCGGAGCCGGACGACATCGGGTGTTAGCAGATGTACATCCGCTGACACCCGCTATCCCATAGGGATGCATGTATGTCCGTATTTCATCCGAAAACGGATGGATTAAATACGGACATACGGTCCGCACGTGTGAAAGGGGCCTAAAGCTTCCAGTTATGGACAGTCCTATGACATCCCCACCTAGAGTGCGGAGCTCATGGCTAATTGATGACATCACAGTGGCTGGGACCACCGGAGCACCTTAGAGAGGAGGCTGCGGGGGCCAGTCTTACAGTGTGGAGGGAGCCTGTGGAAGTGAAGAACTGGGTAAGTAAGGCAAGCCATGGATTATTCAATTTTCTTTCCTTCCACCACAAGTTGAAGGAAAACAAATCACTCATTTTTTTCCCATCAACACTGAAATCCCTTCCCCTGCGCTATTGTGTTCTGCAGGAAGCCTTCCCGGCCAGCAGAACACAATGATTAGTGCCAGGGGCTAGAGCTGCCAGCAGTAATTGCAGGTTAAAAAAAAAAAAAATCAGACAGTCTGGTTGTACTGAAGTTGATCAATGGCTCGACTATGGTACAACCAGCCTGCCCGAAGACAAATCAAATCTCAGCTGGTCCCTGCTGAACTCAATCCATCTATGGCCGGCTTAAAGTGGAACTACTATTTACAATGATTGTAATCGCCCTATAAAACAACCCATTTAGTTTAAAATAGAAATGAAATGCAAAACATTTGTTAATAGATATAAAAAAAAAAACATTATAAATACCCCCCCCCCCTTTTTTTTTTTTTTTATAAGTGATCACATTCCCTCTGTTCTCAGCTGCATAAGAGCTGGGGGGGAGGAGGTGAAGCAGCAGCACACTGAGCTTCCCAGTGAATGGCTGTGCAGTGGGGGCGTGTCAGAACAAGTCTGATCATTGGAGGAGAGCGCTTGAGTTCCCAGCATAGCTAGAGAACTGACCACACTGCTCTCGTGCTTAGTGTGGTCAGTTTTTAATAGGAAAGCAAGGGGACTAGCAGGAACACCAGGGATTTCACACAAAGGAAGCAATACAAAGAGAACAGGATACTTTCTTATACAAGTACATGGTACAGCAGGTTCATATCAGGAATATGAAATGTTGGGGTAACAAACGCTTTAATTCAGTTTTAATATTAAAAGCAAACCCCTTTGGGCTTTATTTTGCTGAGACATCACTTTGATAAACATCCCCCTAGCATTTCTGCCCATCTTAAGTAAGGGTAGATGATTCAGGTAGCATTGGCTTCCTGGAATCCATCTGCCTTCAGCTCAGGCATACAAGCAGGAAGGTGTGTTTTAGCTGAGAAATCCCCTCCAGAAGACTCCTGGGATGTATGACTTCATTTGTCTAGGACTGGAAACCAGGAAGTAACTGAAGAAATGTTAAAAAAATGGTTTAAAACAAATACATATGATATACAGTACTTTCCTATCTATTTACCAATGCTAGCCATGTTGGTACACCCCACATTACTCTGCGCTAAACCTTTTAGGCTTTCAAAATTATACATCCAAACAGCATCACAGATGTCTCTATACTATATTTATTTATATACACTCACTTTATTCTTGAAATGACTCTGAAATTCAAGCCGTAACTGGGTATAGTAAGATGTCCGCTGCCACTGTCATCAATCTGATTGGCTCTGGTGCTAGTAAAGTGGAGAAATGTGTGAAACGCATTGCGCTGTGGAGCGTATAGCACATGCGCAGTAAGTATTTTTTTGGTCAGAACGTCGCTTCCGTTACACGATCCGATGGGTAGCGGTAATCTGATAGAACACCGGCTTTAAAGCAAGCTGCATCTGCTTTGACGTTTCTTTAGCTAACCCATAGTGCTCAGGGATGCTTTTGTCATGTATTAAATATTAAAGGAATAAAAACAAGTATATGTGTATGTATGTATGTATGTATATATATATATATATATATATATATATATATATATATTTAGTATTACCTCCCACTCACATAGATACAAACCTTCGCCCATTAGAGCCCTTGGAAATACCTGGTTATATGGTGGAGAATGTGACCACCTTCCCAGGGTGCATTGCTTTGAGCTGCTGATCATCAGGCGTGGCACTGTCGCCCAGAGCGGGCAATTTATCACATATAAAATCTTATATTGGGTTATATACAACTAACAAACAGAGCAAAGGGAGGAGCAAGCAATGGAGGTGAGCTTTCAAGAGAACCCATCACTTTGCATACTCGGGTCAAAGGGAAACCAAAAAAAAATTATATTCTTGGGCTCCATTCACACCTGGGCAATTTGAATTGCAGCAATTCTGCCCACGATTCAGAACCGTGGCAGAATGCGGGACATGATTGTGATGCCATTGTTTCTCAGTGGCACTCCAGACGCAGTGCAGTTTTTTGCTGCGATTGTAGCGCTCAAAATGGCATGTCACACAAAAGAAGTTCACGAAACTTTTTGAGCGACACAACTCCCGTGATTTTGTCAATGCGAGAATCGCACCACGTTTAGGGTTCCGTTGAGAAATAATGGCATTGCAAACGCGTCCCTCGTGCCGCGATTCTGCCAGCAATTCGCATCGCTCGGGTGCTGCTGTTTATGATCCCATGTGTGAGCCTGGCAGATATAATATACAGTAGAAGTACATCATGTATTTGGTATGATCAGGGCTATTGGTGTCGCAGACAGCCCGCCTCTCTGCTCGGGCAGCACAAGCTCGCCATGCTGTAATCGGCAGTTGAAGAGTGTTGGCGTGGGGAAGTTCCGTCTCGCTGTTTGAAATCTGGAAGAGGAAGCTCCCCATCTCTCACATATTAGTGAGCCCACACATTGCACATTTCATTTATAACTGTTAGGTCAGACGGGTGTTAGATATCCGCTGGCAGCATGCCATCAGCAGACTCACATGACCCGCAAGAATGCATTTCCTTTTAAATGTAGAGATGTATAACTGACAGCATATGGCGGGGACAATGGAGGGAGGAGGACCAGCTGCTTTCATGAATAATGTACAATCAGGGTGGCTTGTATAGAGCTTGTACCATTCTATTTGTATGATTGCGATGCTCTGCGTAGGATATGAATCGCTAGTGTTGGCATTGCTCTGGTTCAGGTGTGTGCGGTCACCTGGATCTGCTCTGCACACATCTGTTGACCACAAATGAAGAAATACAAGGTTGGCTGTCCTATTAGGAAACAATCCCTTCACTTTGACTGCTTTCATACATGTGGATGGTAAAAACAGTGAGTTGAGCCATGGTTTTACCACCCCCTAAAGCCTACAAAACAGCCAGAGGAGGCTGTTCACATGTTGCATCGCTGCACCCGTAACGTGGCATGGGGGGGGGTAGGCTGTTCACATGCCGCACACAGTTGCAGCATCCTAGTGCAGGATTCAAGGGGTTAAAACAAGCAGTGAGGAGGCGATACAACCCCTCCTCTCTGAAGGGAAGTCCAAATGTGGATCACTCTTCAGAGATCAAAACGCATGTGATTGGGCTCTTAAAGTGGTTGTAAAGTTTTGCATTTTTTAAAATAAAAATAACAAACATGTTACACTTACCTGCTCTGTGCAAGGGTTTTGCACAGAGCGGCCCCGATTCTTCTCTTCTGGGGTGCCCCGTTGGCGCTCCAGGCTCCTCCTCTTCATCGGGTGCCCCCCCCACGGAGAGCCGCTTTGATGTGAACTTTGCTATTGAAATTCATGTAACCTACTGTCCATGTGCAGAAAAAAATGTACTAGACTGCATGTGGTGTGAACCGGCCCTCAATCTTGGTGTGCTTTGTGTATTTCTTCCAGATCTATGCGGTAATCCGGTGTGAAACCCTGCTTGTAATAAGGACCGGTCACTGCTGCTTTCTCTCTCCTTGTGCAGGGTGACAGGTTTTGTCCCCGCCCCCTCGTGTCGTTTTCTGCAGGCAGCCTGTAGTGGGTGGGGCCTGCTGGGCCCCTCCCACATCTGTTCTCTGCACAGGCTGTGTACAGCACAGTGATGTCACTGCTACATTTTACAAGACAATATCTGGGTTTGCAAAGGCATTCGGTACACACAAAGTTGAGTTATATCCTTTGTGATTATTGATAATAATAAAAAAAAAAAAATATATATATATATATATATATATATATATATATATATATATATATATATATATATATATATATATATATATATATATATATATATATATATATATATATATATATATATATATATAGCCAGAGAACTAGAGTTTTCAGAAAGGACAGCAGTTGCCAGTTTCCACCCAGGCCAATTCTGACATTTCTCTCTTGCGTGTAAAAATCTGTATTTTTTTTGCTAGAATATTACTCAGAATCCCCAAACTTTATATAATTTCTCTTTTTTTTTTTTTAAACAGAAGCACTAAAAAAAAAAGTGGTCGTTGCAATTTTTATGTCAAATGGTATTTGTGCTGCGTTTTTTTTTTTTTGTTTTTTTTTCTTAAAACAATTTTTGGGGGAAAATCACATTTTAATGCAAAAAAACCAAAATATATAACCCAGTTTTTATGGGAAAATATTAACCATGTTACGCCGAGTAAATCAATACCTAACGTGTCACGCTTTAAAATTGCTCACGCTTGTGGAATGGCGCCAAACTTCAGTACTTAAAAATCTCCATAGGTGATGCTTTAAACATTTTTTTACAGGTTACCTGTTTAGAGCTATAGAGGAGGTTTAGTGCTAGAATTATTGCTTTCGCTATAATGTTCGCAGCGATACTTCACGTGTAGTGCAAATACAGTTTACTTATGCGGGCGTGAGAGGCGGGGTTTATGAGGATGTGACCGCGGCTCCCAATCGCAAGTGGCAATCTTGAGCTTTGTTAGCTGCCAGTAACTGTGTCGGGAGCGCGCAGGGCACCTGCTCTTGGCACAGCTGCATTCACCCAAATATGCGGCCGCTCTGTGCCAAGGCCCACCCGCTGAGAGGCCCCATATTTGCGTGCGGCCGGCACCAAGGGGTTAAAAAAAATGTGTTTTTTCTTTTTACACTGTCCCTTTTAAGAAAAAAAAAATATTTTGATCACTTTTATTCTTATCACAAGAAATGTAAACATCCCTTGTGATAGAAATAAGGTCCTCTTTATGAAGATTTCTGGGGCCTATATGACCCCAGATATCTCCTCTACCCTGGAAAGCATGAGGTCAAAAAAAAATAAAAAAATGGATCTCTGCTTTCTAGAGGGAAAAAAATGGCAATGATTACATCCGACATGGCATAACGTAGATTCCAGCCTCCTAGGATCATAGAGATTGCCGGGGACCATCTGGTCCACAGCTAGCTCTGTGGTAACCTGCCATTGGATCCTGGAGGGGCACGGGAGGGGGGTCATCCCCTCCCGCTGCCTGTAAAAGCAATCCAGCGGCTTATTGGCAACTAGGATGGCTTTTATATTGTAGAGAATTGCTGGTTGAAAAGAAAGATATCTGGATGATGCTTGTAGCTGAAGGCATCATCCAGATATCTCCACTTCAAGTCCACAACGTCATATGGTGGGAGATGGTTAATGACTACTTACAGCACATGTCAAATTTTAAAGAGGGCATAAAGTCTTCCTCTTTAATTGTACCTTCAGGTAAGCCTAGGGCTGGGCGATTTTCTAAAAAAAAACAAAAATCTGTGATTTCCTTAAAATAAAAACTCGAATCGAGTGTTTTTTTTTTTGTTTTTTTTTTTGTTTTGGACACCGCGCCGGTCCTGAGGGGCTGCGGGCAGGAGTTTTTAGGCGAGACCGTGGCTTCGGCCTACTCGGCGGTGTCTGGCCTCGCGGACTAGGCCGAAGCCGTGGCCTCGACTAAAAACTCCTGCCCGCAGCCCCTCAGGAACGGCACGGTGAAGAAAAAAAAACGAAAAAAATCGATTTGCTTAAATTTTGAATTGATTTGACCTCTCAACTCAAGACTTAAATCGATTTTTTTTCCCCCAGCCCTAGGTAAGCCTATAATAAGGCTTACCTGTAGATACTGTAAATCTCTCCTAAACTTACACCGTTTAGGAGATATTTACTATATGCGTTGCCGCCGACGTCATCGGCGCATTGAAGGAACGGCCCGTGCTGTGAGCGGCGGCACCCGCGCGTATCCGTGGGAGTGACGTCATCACGGCTCTGGCCAATCACAGCGCCAGAGCCCGCGAACCCGGAAGTAACTCCAGGAAACACGTCGGCCGTGTGAGTGGTGTGCCGGCGCCGATCCAGGGCTTCGTTCTAACGAGAGTATATCATAATGAGCTAGTATGTGATGTATACTAGCTCATTATGTCTTTTTGTCTTGCAGGGTTATTTTTTTTATTTATTATCCTTTTTGTTTTTTTTGGAGTTTTACCACGTCTTTAAAGGTTTCTGCCTTTCCATTAACAGTTCCTCTGGTGAGATATACACTTTGAAATCTGTGACATGGTCAGAAGCTTCTGCCATTCCACCAGGGGCCCTCTGCGATCGATGCTGTCAGCACTGTGTTGACAGTCGGTCTCTCGGCACAGCACAGGATTCTAAATGACTGCTGACACCTGTGACCACTAGAGAGACGCTCTAGATATTGGACACATTATTGTGCCTGGGGGAATAAACACAGATGTTGGGAGTACATTTTGTACTCGTCAAAGAAGTGTAAAAAACCATCAATGTTTGAGTCATTGATACTGCAGTCAGTAGGAACTCATAAAGCTGCCGGAATACAGTCCCATTACACCGCAATGAAGGATTTTGTGCCGCCGTGTGTATTGACGCATGCCTTGATTTATACAACACTGCTTTTTTTTTTTTTTTTTTTTTTTTTTTTTTTTTAAAAACCTTAAAATGGAATAAAGCTCCCGCCGATAATATGCAGCGATCGGTGACGGAGTGTGACAATGACTTAAAGCCGTGGTTATTATTTTTAATTCAAACCTTTCAAGGAACATTGCCGAGCTAATGCAAAGCCATTACTTATAAATCTGCCAGATGCAGCATTAGGAGTGTGCGTGGGATTCTAATTAAGATTGTGACGTTGTAGCAAATGATAGCAGAACTGAATTAAAGGATAGATGGACGCTTATCACACCCAGGCCTATACCAAGCAGCCATGCATATATATAACTTTGTACTGCTGCCTTTTCTTTTCTATTGGCACACGGGCCGCTGCAAGCATTGCTCTGCATTACATTAACCACATGCCTACCGCATATTTACTGCAGCAGGTTGCCGCTATTGCGCAAAATCGCGTACCTGTATGTCATTTCGTGCAATAGCCACTGGGTGGCGCGCGTGCATATTTTTAGCACTGATTACTGTAATCGGGTCACTGGGCCCCAAAAAAGTGTCAGGTGTCCGAATTGTCCACCACAATGTCACAGTCCCGCTAAAAATCGCTGATCGTCGCCATTGCTAGGAAAAAAAAAAAAAAATGCCATAAAAATACCCCATAGTTTGTGGACGCGATACTTTTGTGCAAACCAATCAATATACGCTTATTGGGATTTTTTTTTTTTTTTTTTTTTACCAAATATATGTAGCAGAATACATATTGGCCTAAATTGATGAAGAAATTAGATTTTTTTTTTTTGTTTGTTTTATAGCAGAAAGTAAAAAAATGTTTTTTTCTTCAAAATTGACGCTCTTTTTCTTTGTTTATAGCGCAAAAAATTAAAACCGCAGAGGTGATCAAATGCCAACAAAAGAAAGTGCTGTATCGCAAAAAAATGACCTGGTCATGAAGGGGGTAAAACCTCCCAGGGCTGAAGTGGTTAAAAAAGAGCTTCTTCCAAAAAAAATTAAATAAAAGTCAGAAACTACAAATACTGTGGCTGCTGACTTTTAACCACTTCGTAGACGGGCCATTTCAGACACTTCGCTCCTACATGTAAAAATCAACTTTTTTTAATTAGAACCCCCAAAAATGATATATATTTTTTTGGCAGAGACTCCATAAAATAAAATGTTGGGTGTTGCAATTTTTTTATGTCGCACAGTATTTGTGCAGCAGTTTTTCAAACGCAATTTTTTTTAGGGGGGGACACTTTCATGAATTAAAAAAAACAAAACATTATAGTTAGCCCAAATTTTTTGGGATAATGTAAAAGATGATGTTACGCCAAGTAAGTACATACCTAAAATTGCGTCTGCCCATGCATCCGTTGTGACAGCATGGGCCATGACAGGTCCTCTTTATGGAGAGATTTGGGGTCTATTAGACCCCCGAATTCCTCCTCTGGCTAAACCCCCCCCCCCCATGCAGCCAATCAGACAGAGATCGGTCCGATCGGCTGTTTCCTGGCTGCTGGTGGCCAGGTAAACAAAGGGGCGGAACCAGAAGTGGCGAACTACTTGTCTCTCTTGGGTTGCAGGGAGAGGAGAACTCTCTCTGTACAGGGCAATCATCCAGGATGGTACAGGAGAGCCGGGAGAGGCAGCGGTGGGAGGGGGGTGGGAACCTCTTCCGCCACCCACAGAAGTAATCGATTAGCTAATTAGTCACTCAGATCAGTTCTGCCTGAAAGAGAATCGCTGGCTGAAAAGAATGTAGTTGCATCATCCCGGTATAACCACTGAAACCCGAGGATGCATGTACCTTGGGTGGGAAGTGGTTAATGAAAGGACACTTACCTGTCCTGGGTTTCAGAGCTCTCCTTACCCGGGCCGCTTCTTCAGCAATCTTCGGGTCCCCGGCACCGACATGTTAAAGAAAGCCGGCTGTGATTCCTTGCGGCTTCCTACTGGGCATGCCCGAGCTACACTGTCCCTTGTGAATAGACCCACAGCCTTCTGGGACCTGTGACGTGTGCCAGAAGGCTGCAGGCAAGTAGAGGGTAGGGCCCAACTTCCCCTCAGATCACCTAAACCAGGGGGTCTCCAAACTTTTTTTAAACTGAGGGCTATTTTACTGTCCTTGAAGCCCTGTACACACGGGTCGAATGTCGGGCAGCATCGGCTGGTTCAATAGAAACCGTTCAACATTCGACCCGTTTGTACTGCAGCCGGTTCGACAGAAGCTGGCCGTGTGACCAGCTTCTTTTGAAGGGGCATGACCAAAAAAGGTCTGCCAATTGACTCCCGATCAGCATTCTCAGCCAATGGCTTTCCAGAGTGTTCTGGCGGGGGGGGGGGGGGGGGGTCAGAACACAATAGAACAATAGGGAAGATAGCTGTGCTAACACCGGATTGTTAGTAGTACTAACATCGTATTGTTAGTACAGCCACTCTGCCCTGAGCTATCAGTTTTTTTTTTCTTTCAACCCGCTGGGTTGAACGAAAGAAACTAGCAGTGTGTGTATGAGGCTTAGACTTTAGGGGGTTGCCAGACTTGTCAGTAAGAGTAAAAAAATTTACATAGCGCTTATGGTCAGTAGAAGAAGGAATTCTGCCCCTTGGTGCCCCATTGTTGGTATTCGTGGATTAAAATAGTGCCCTAAGGGCCAGATAAATGCAAGCAAAGTGCCACATCTAGCCACCGGGCAATGGTTTGGAGACCACTGCTCTAGGTCAACGTGGCTTACTGTTTTGGACACTGTGTTGTCGCATGATCTATTATATCATTTTATATCTATTATAAATGAAGCAGTTCCCTTCATTTCCAGAGGAAAACTGATTAACGGGGGGCATGAAGGGATGAATATATGCAAGCAGATTGTTGATTGCATGGTGACATATGCCAGTCCATAATATTCTTGATGACCTTGACAGCCTTTGCCTCTGCAGGAGCAGTGTTGTCACCCTAGCACAGGCTTGTTGGCTATGCACTGGTGTGTGCGTGCATGCTTGTGTGACCAGCCTGTCCTACGGCTACTGTTCTGCCCATGTGCACGACTTATTCACTCCTAGTAGCAGAACCTGAGTGTAAACCTGGGAGACTGATACTCCAGGCTTGGAGCGCCACCGATCGTTATCGTATTACATAGAGAAAAGCGGTTATTTTTGTTACTGTGGGTTCGAGTTTAGTTATCCTTTTTAATATCAGGTTTTTTTAGCTTAGCCTTCTAATTCTGTCTTTCTCCCTACAGTCCTGCACTGTCGCTGCTCAAAATGCTTTACAGCCCCACCCAAGCGGAGGGTGAAACGACGTCCGCGTCTTCTAACGCTGCTCAACCTTCCAGAAGATGTCCTCTTGTATATCCTGGAGTGCCTGCCTGCCACGGATATCCTCTCAATGCGAAATGTAAGACTATGAACTTTCGTTATTACAGGTAGTTCTATAGCACCGACAATTTACACAGCACTTTACCTACTGTATAGTCACATCAGACCCTGCTCCCAAGGAGCTTGCAATCTAACGTCGCATACATATTAGGGCCAATTCAGACAAGAGCTAAAAGGGGGGGGGAGCTATACTAACACAGAACATGCACACTCTATGCCGGTGGTGGAACTCCAGGGTCCGGTTGCAAGTGGGACCTTTGCAACACTGGTAGTTCCACCACCGGCATAGAATGTGCAAGAGATGTTGGGAGGGGCCCAAGATGGCAGGAAGGGGCCTGCTATGGGGCGTAAAGACAGGACCACAAAATTATGCAATCGTACCAAAGTCGCAGAAATTTAGTGCAGAAAACTTTTTTTTTTTTTTTTTTTTTGTCTCTGTGACTTGAGTTGCATTGATTAACACAGCACCCATTGAAATGAATGTGTTTTGACTTGTCCTACAACTTTATGGGGTTGATTTACTAAAATTGTAGAGTGCAAAATCTGGTGCAGCTCTGCATAGAAACCGATCAGCTTCCAGGTTTTTTAGTCAAAGCCTAATTGAACAAGCTGAAGATAGAAGCTGATTGGCTATAATGCACAGCTGCACCAGATTTGCACTCTTCAGTTTCGTAAATCAACCCCAATGTGTCACATAAGTCACAGCAGTGTGAGCGGGGGGATTATAAAGGGCCCTGCGTCGGGAGTAAAGGAACCCGGGCTTGGAGGGAAGGCCCCCTGGACTGATGGAAGGTCAGGCCGGGGGTCCCTTTATGGCTTTTTGCACTGTAGCCCTGAAGGTTCTGGTTATGCCTCTGCTCCATGCAGATAGTGTCCTGGTTGGAATTTAGATTGAGAACCCCAACGCTGCAAGGCAGAAGTGCTATCCACTAAGCCACTGTGTGTCATTCTCTTATTTAATGTACCTGGGAGGGTGGAAGGGGTATACCGCTCGCATTGGTTAATGTGATGTTATTGTGTTTCTAGGTTCATCCTCACCTGAGGTCCCTGGTGGACACTCACAGCAGTGTTTGGGCTCGAGCCTGTTTTCAAGACGTGTGGCCTTCTCCAGAAAACCTGCAACTCTTTGAAAGGTAAATGTAGACAATTAGCACTTCTCTAAAAAAAAAAATCTATTCTTTCTCTTTTGGTACTAAAAGTTCAATCCACCCAAGGTGAAGTTTTAGTTATAAATGGAGTGTGAAGAGATGAGTCCATCTGCTGCTGCTTACATATTATCGGGGCTTCAAGTGAATGTTTTGCGATAATGTGCAGGGTTTAGAAACCCTGTTGGGTTTATGTTGCTGCCTGTGTGCCCGTTGGGGAGATTTACCCTCTTGACTTTCTCTGGTGACCATTGTCACAGAGACAGAACATGAAATGCAAAATATAGAGTTGTCAGCAGAAGAAAAGATGAGGGGGGGAATCTTCTAATACGGATATCAGTGACTTCTGGGGATGGGTTTGAGAAGAACTGCTGTACATGATAATAATGACTTCTTTTTCTTCTGATTTCTTCAGGGCAGCAGAATGTGGGAACTTTGAAGCTTGCGTGAAGCTGGGAATCGCGTACTTGTATAATGAGGGCTGTAAGTGCCTTTTTTGTGTTCATATTTATATCAGTGTTTTTTTAATCCTTTTAGTCAAGGCATCTTTTAGAAATGTGCACAATCCTGGGGCTCACCAGCCTGAGGGCTTGTTCAGACCAGGAGGTGCGTCCTAAGCGCTCGCATGTGCTTAATTGCATGATCCCGCACATTGCAGTTTTTTAATGGCCACATACATACAAGCATTTTGCTAGATTCATGGGGGTGTCATTAAGAATTAATGCCACCCACACACGACTGCAAAAGCAGCACATTTTTCTGTGGTATAGGAAAACATGCAATTTCACATTTGTTACCGAACTGCACCTGCTGCGAACAAGCCCTAAAATGTAGTCTGTAAGGCAGAGTTCAGTGATCTTCCCCCTCCTAGCACAAATCCCCTCCGATGCCCCCAAATTCCTTCTCCTAGTACAAACCGCCTCAAACTCCCCTCCTCTAATGCAGCCTCCTGCTTCTAGCACAAACGCCCTTCTAGCACAAGTCCCCACTACCCCAAACTCCTTATCCTAGCGCAAATTCACCCCCCACCCCAGAGCACAAATACCCCCGAACTCCTCCTCCTTGCACAAACCCCTCCTCCTCCCTCTAATCCCTCCTCCCCCCTCTAATCCCTCCTCCCCCCTCTAATCCCTCCTCCCCCTAGACAAGTCCCCACTCCTAGTGCAAACCCCGCTCCCAAAAACCGCCCTCCTAGTACAACCCCATCCCCAGCACAAATTCCCCCTCCTATAGGAACAGTGTAGGGAGGAGATAGGGGCATCAAACCCTGCACACCTAGATGCGAATGCGACTCTATGTAAACTCCCTTGCACAAAGAGGAGACGCAGCACACCCTGCACGCCTCACAGCCCTCTCCTCCTCCCTGCTGCTATGCATACTATTGTGGGAAAGACAGAAAGATGTGTGTGTCGCTTGACATGTCCTTAGGAACCAATGATGTCATCAGTTGGCAGGACGCGGGCGGGCGGGCGGCCCGCACACTTTTTTTTTTTTTTTTTTTGCAGACAATAGTACACATAGCAGCCAGGTGGAGGGGTGTGGTGTGTTCTCTCTCTCTTTCTCCTCTCTGTGCGTGGGTCTCACTCAGACTGGGATGTTGCCGTGGCACCCCGGTTAAAAATACACTGATTTATGTACACAAGTTTGTGAGCGTTTCTCCATCACACCTACTTATATGTGCAAAAGCGGATACTTAAACTTCAAACACTAGAACTCAATGTTAAACTGCTTGCGGACCAGCTGCCGCAAGTTACACTGCAGCAGGTTGGCTCTGCTGTCGTAGCTGTACGCCGGCTCTTTTTTAAGACGCTTCCCCAGGAGCCGATGCGCGTTCCCAGCTGGCGCGATGACCGCCGGGCACCCACGATCGCTTTTGACCGAGCAAGAACCGGGATCTGTGAGTGTAAACACACAAATCCTAGCTTTTTCAGGGGAGTAGAGACTACTAAGTAGGAACAACGATCGGTCTCCTCCCCTGGTCAGTCCCACCCACCCCCACAGTTAGAACACACCTAGGGAACACAGTTAACCCCTTGATCGCCCCCCTATTGTTAACCCCTTCCCTGCCAGTGACATTTATACAGTAATCAATGGCTATTTTTAGCTCTGATCGCTGTATAAATGTATGATCTGTCTGCCGCAATGTCACAGTCACGATAAAAATTGCAGATCGCCGCCATTACTAGTAAAAAAAATAAATAATAATAAATGCCATAAATCTATCCCCTATTTTGTAGGAGCTATAACTTTTGCGGAAACCAATCAATATATGCTTATTGCGTGGGTTTTTTTTTTTTGTTTGTTTTTTACCAAAAATATGTAGAATACATATCGGCCTAAACTGAGGAAAAAACTGTTTTTTGGGTTTGTTTTTGTTTTTTTTTTCAAAATCGTCGCTCCTTTTTTTTGTTTTAAAGCGCAAAAAAAACCCAAAAAACTAAACGCAGAGGTGATCAAATACCACCAAAAGAAAGCTCTATTTGTGGGGAAATAAAGGACATCAATTTTTGTTTGGGTACAACGTAGCACGACCGCGCAATTGTCAGTTAAAGCGATGCAGTGCCGTATTGTAAAAAATGGCCTGATCAGGAAGGGGGTAAATTCTTCCGGGGCTGAAGTGGTTAATGTTAAAGTATAACTAAAGCCAAAACTTATTTGTATTTTTTTTGTATCTTTTGGATGGAGTGGAGAGGGATTAGAACATGTCAGGTTTTTATTGCTATCTGTGTCCCCGTTCGGAATGTTCACCCCCTGTGTTAGTCATGTTTATCGTTTTTAAAAGCGAAAGTTAAAAAAAAAAAATGTACATATTTTTTTTTTTTTTCCCCCCTAGTGTCTATGTCGGATGATGGCCGAGCTGAGGTGAATGGGTTGAAGGCCTCTCGCTTCTTTGCCTTAACCGAAAAGCTGAATTCTTCTGCGTACCCTTTTGTTTGGCTGTTCATTCGGCCACCTTGGTCAGCCTCCGGAAGCTGCTGTAAAGCTGTCGTCTTTGACAGCCTAAAGGAGGAGTGCCAAGGGGAGGCCAAGGAGGGAGAAAGCGTTACAGGGGTAAGTGATATCTGAACGTCGGCTTTCCTTTTTGATGACTGACATTTATACATTGTTCTATGATGTAAAAGTGGAGATAATCAAGTAGGGATCGACCAATACCGTTTTTTTTCTGTGCCGATACGATACCGATATTTTGGCAACTTCTCAGGCCGATAGATGATATTGTTTGCCGATATTCTGTACATTTACAGAATGTAAACATCCCTTCTGACAGTAATAGGTGATGACAGGTACTCTTTATGGGGGGATCGGGGTTCTATAAGACCCCAAACCCCTCCTCTGCACTTGAAAGTATTCAAAACGTCAAGATCTGTGTTTTTGGAATACTTTCTATTTTTTTAAAACTGGCGCCTTTTAAGATGTCAGTAATCCGGGAAGTGATGTCATGACATCGCTTCCGGGTTTCTAGATCCGGGACCCGAATGAAGCATCGCCTTTGTTTGGGTCTTCAGCCAGCGGACGCGTCGGCTGATTGCTCAGGCCTCCCAGTGGGACGGGCGAGCGGCGGAAGGCGGCAGGAGGGAATAACAGCCAAGCGGCTGCTGAACCGCATTGGTTGATATCACAATCAAGCCAACCGTCTGCTCTAAAGAACGGTACCAGGGGGGGGGGGGGGGGGTGCATCCCCCTGGTAAAACCCCTTGAAGCAATATCGGTCTAGCTTGTGGCCGATACCGATTTTTCAGAAGATGCTGATATCGGCCTTACCGATATCGGTCGATCCCTTTAATCAAGGTCAACTCTCTTTTGCCATACAGAGAGAGAAACTGGCTGAGACAGATTTTGCAAAAGTGTCTCTCGTGTATTCTAAAAGTGGCACAGCAGGCGGCCAAATTCAAGTAAAAGTTCTATACAGGTATATGAATTTGGCGCACTCTGCACCACTTTTAGAATGCATTGAGAGACCCTTTCTCAAAATCTGCCTGCCCCAGTCTTTATAAATTCCAGGGATCATATTTTTGGGGGTTTTAGTAATCTTCAGGCCCAAAATGATTTTAAACTTGAGCAAAACATGAAAAAATGGCTCTGGGAGTAAAATGTTTAAAGGAGAAGTCCAGCCTGAGCTCATTTGGCTGGGCTTCCCCTATGGGTCAAAGGAGAGCAATTCGTTTTGCACTCCTGTGACCCATTTTCAGCAGAGAGCAGGCTGATGTCCACTATCTGCTGACGTCGCTGGAATCAGTCCAGGCACCGCGTTATCACGACAATGGGAGTCTGGAGGTGCCTGGACTGACACCCGTCCCAGCCTCTCAGCGAGCCGCTGAGCGCCAGAGACGACCGCTCCATGCCCCCTCCACAGCTCAGCGCTCCAATGACCATGGAGGAGCAGAGAAGAGAGATGCTGATTGACAGTCTACAGCTCTCTGCTCGGGGAGCTGTGAGAACCGAGCCATCGGCGATGTTGGATCGATCGGTTCTCAGTGTAGAGGCGCCAGGGACAGATGCAGTATCGGACCGATGCTGCATCCACCTAGGTAGTTAGACATCAAAGAAATTCTGGACAGCCGCACCCCAAAAATATTTGCCTTTTTTCAATAAGGTGTCATCCAAAATACAGGTCACAGCAAAATGGAACAAACTTACGCGTTTCGCACTACAAGGAGTGCTTATGACTAAGCTCTCCTTGTAGTGCGAAACGCGTAAGCTTTGTTCCATTTTGCTGTGACCTGTATTATGGATGACACCTTATTGAATAAAGGCAAATATTTTTGGAGTGCGGCTGTCCAGAATTTCTTTGATGTCTAACTGCCATAGCATTGCCAGCACCTGGACTTCTAGACTGAAGGAGATGCCTTTTTACCTTGATCTGACCCACCTGGAGCCGGTGATACACTCTCTATCCACCTAGGTCAGGGATATGCAATTAGCGGACCTCCAGCTGTTGCAGAACTACAAGTCCTGTGAGGCATAGCAAGAGTCTGACAGCCACAAGCATCACACCCGGAGGCTGAGGCATGATGGGACTTGTAGTTTTGCAACAGCAAATCCCTGACCTAGGTAAATATGAATTGGCAAAAAAAAAACCTTCTCTTTTTTAAAGTGTATCTAAACCCAGAAAATGTTTAATTGCAGCCTACCAATCCTTGGATGTGGTAGCTGTGTTAGTTTTCATTTTTTAGGCTGAGAACATTTTCAGGAAATACAAAAAAATACTTACTGATCTTGCCAGAAATTCAGTTTCCTTGTCACTACCTGTGAACTGAAAGAACCAAACATCCTTATCTTTCTTGTGTAAACCACTAATCCTATCAATCCTCCATGTAATCATGTAATGGAGATTAACAAAGGCAGAAGTATAAAGTCCAGCCTGTGTGACAACTATGGCTGACCCCATAAATGGTCTAATGAACGTGGAAATGAAGATATAGGAAGTGTGTTATTTAAAGGATCACCAGGTGAAATAAGTAAAAAAAAAAAAAAAGGCCAGAAAAATGAAAATGAATGCAGCCACCACATCTAAGAATGGGAAAGCTACAATTATATACAATATTGGTTTTGGATTTATGTGTTCTTTTCTCTAGGTAATGATTCTGTGTAGTTTTTCATTTATATGGCTTATTTTTATGACTGTTTTGTGTGCAGATAGTTTCAAGTGTATTTTTACCTACATTCCCAATAATATGTAATGAATAATACATGTTTCTTTCTGTTTTTAAGGGTCTCCAGGGATCTATACAGTATTGTCTGGCAAAGGTCCTAAGCCTGTTTGAGGTAAGAATCCGGCTTAACAAGTCGCCGGGCTTGTCTTATAATTGATTTTGTTCAAGTTGTTTACTATTCAGGAAGGAAGGGGCTTTATTGTCTACATTTTTTTTTTTGTGCCAGTAAATCTTTGCGTGAAATATTGTGACAAATAACACTGCAAATTTGAAAAAAATATGTAATGTGTCAAAAATGGAAAAGTCGTAGGTAAATAAATTATCTGCAGTTCTAGGTTTTGCCTGCAGGAACACCTACTGGTGACTTTATGGTATTACAGTACAACCTAAAGGGAGCAGCTCACTTGCTGACCGGCTCCTGTACATATACGTCGGCACTTTAAAGATCGATATCTCGGTAACGGCAGCAGCTGCTGCCACAACCGAGGTATCCATCTTTTCAGTGAGCGGTCCTGTTTATGATAATGGTGGTCTCTGCGGCGGATTGGCCGCGAGATCACCGCTATCGGCGGCGGGAGAGGGCCCCCCCTTCCGCCACTCTCTCCCGCGCCCTCCGTCATTTCATGGAGCCGTCGGCAGTGGCGGAAGCGATCGGGACCTGTCCGTGGCTGGGTATGGAGACAAGTGAGGGGAAGATGGCCCCCACCCGTCTCCATACCACAGCAGGGCGGAAGCAACGTCAAAGCGTCACTTCCGCCCATACGTCTTAAAGGGACATTTTTTTGTTGTCATTTTTTTTTTCAAATGACAAATTTTTTTTAATTTTTTTTTTTTTTTTATTGCATTTAGGTCCAAATATGAGATCTGAGGACTTTTTGACCCTAGATCTCGTATTTAAGAGATCCTGTCATGCTTTTTTCTATTACAAGGGATGTTTACATTCCTTGTAATAGGAATAAAAGTGACCCAATTTTTTTTTTTTTTTTTACAGTGTAAAAATAAATCAAATCAAGTAAAATAAATAAGAAAAAAAAAATTATTTTTTTTTTTGAAGCTCCCCGTCCTGACGAGCTCACGTGCAGAAGCGAACGCATACGTGAGTAGCGCCTGCATATGAAAACGGTGGTCAAACCACACATGTGAGGTATCGCTGCAATCGTTAGAGCGAGAGCAATAATTCTAGCCCTAGACCTCCTCTGTAACTCAAAACATGCAACCTGTAGAATTTTTTAAATGTCGCCTGTGGAGATTTTTAAGGGTAAAAGTTTGACTCCATTCCACGAGTGGGCGCAATTTTAAAGCGCGACATGTTGGGTATCAATTTACTCAGCGTAACATTATCTTTCACAATATAAAAAAAAATGGGCTAACTTTACTGTTGTCTTATTTTTTTTTATTCAAAAAAGTGCGCTTGTAAGACCGCTGCGCAAATACGGTGTGACAAAAAGTATTGCAATGACCACCATTTTATTCTCTAGGGTGTTAGAAAAAAAATGTATAATGTTTGGGGGTTCTAAGTAATTTTCTAGCAAAAAAAACTTGTTTTAAACTTGTAAAAAGAGGCTCAGTCTTTGTGGTTAAAAATTCCAGTGTGCATGAGGCCTAAGGGGTTGTTATCACCCACATGTGTCTAGAGCAGTGCAAGCTCCAAATCTAGTCCTTGGTGAAGCACATATGTGCTGCAATCCCTGGACAGACCCCACACACAACGTATTGCGCACACACAAACAATCATTAATGTTCTTTTGATAGGATGAGGACAGGAAGAAAGAAGGTCTAGGAATGCTGGAGGCATCAGCTGCTCAGGGCTGTCTGCACAGTTCCTACCTCCTATGGGAATCCCGGCACAAAACTGCGGTGAGTAGAATATTTATTGATGGGAGAACATATTTGAAATGTGAAAAATTGCAACAGCTAAGATTTTCTTTAATCACTTGAGCCCCGGACCATTTGGCTGCCCAAAGACCAGAGCGTTTTTTGTGATTCGGCACTGCGTCACTTTAACTGACAATAGCGTGGTCGTGCGACGCTGTACCCAAACAAAATTGACGTCCTTTTTTTTTCCCCTACAAATAGAGCTTTCTTTTGGTGGTATTTGATCGCCTCTGCGGTTTTAATTTTTTGCACTATAAACAAAAAAAGAGCGACAATTTTGTAAAAAAGCAGTATTTTTTACTTTTTGCTATAATAACCCCTTCCCGCCGACCGTACGCACATATGCGTACTCGGCTTTCCGGGGTTATACCGGGATGATGCCCGCAGCTGCAGGCATCATCCCGGTACCGTTGTTTTCAGCGGGCGATCGGCTACCCATATATAACAACCGATGCGGCTAAAAGCCGCTCGGTTGTTATACCGGAGGAGCGGGAGGGGACATCCCCCCCCTCCCGCCGCTGTTACCGGGCCTCCCGTGCAATCGGGATTCCCGGTGTGAGTTCGGCTGCCTTCGGCGGCTGGGGGCGGACTGGAACGAAGCTGCGAGCGGCTTCGTTCCAGCCTTCTTGTTGAAAACGCGGAAGCGACGTCATGACGTCACTTCCCGTTTACTCGGCTGCCAATGGCGCCGAATTTAAAAAAGTACACAGTATTCAGAATCGCCGTTTTCGGCGATCTGAATACTTTGAAGTGTAAAGGAGGGATGGGGGGTCTTTTAGACCCCCGATCCCTCCATAAAGAGTACCTGTCACCACCTATTACTGTCACAAGGGATGTTTACATTGCTTGTGACAGCAATAAAAGTAAAAAAAAATAAAAAAATTTTAAAACGCAATTTATAAAAGTACAAAAATAAATAAAATAAATAAAAAAAAAAAAAAATTTTTTTAAAGTGCCCCCGTCCCCGCGAGCTCGCGTAGCGAAGAAAACGCATACGGAAGTCGCGCCCGCATATGTAAATCACACATGTGAGGTATCGCCGCGATCGTCAGAGCGAGAGCAATAATTCTAGCCCTAGACCTCCTCTGTAGCTCAAACCTGGTAACCGTAAAAAATTTTTAAAGCGTCGCCTATGGAAATTCATAGGTACCGTAGTTCGTCGCCATTCCACGAGTGCGTGCAATTATAAAGGGTGACATGTTTGGTATCTATTTACTCGGCGTAACATCATCTTTCACGTTATACAAAAAAATTGGGGTAACTTTACTGTTTGGATTTTTTAAAATTCATGAAAGTGTCACTTTTCCAAAAATTTGCGTTTAAAACACCGCTGCACAAATACCGTGTGCTAAAAAATATTGCAACAATTGCCATTTTATTCTCTACATTCTCTGCTAAAAAAATATATATAATGTTTGGGGGTTCTAAGTAATTTCTAGAAAAAAATACGGATTTTAACTTGTAAACACCAAATTTCAAAAATAGGCTTAGTCATGAAAGGGTTAAATATCCCCCAAAAATATATAAAAAAAATTTTTTTTTTCCTCAGTTTTTTTGGTACAAAAAAAAAATCGCAATAAGCGTATATTGATTGGTTTGCTCAAAATTTGTAGCGTCTACAAAATAGGGGATAGTTTTTATGGCATTTTTATTTATTTATTTTTTATTAGTAATGGCGGCGATCTGCGTTTTTTTTTTTTTTTTTTTTTTTTTGTTTTTTTTTACGGGACTGTGACATTTTGGCGGACACTTTTGACACATTTTTGGGACCATTGTCATTTTATACAGCGATCAGTACGATTAAAAATGCATTGATTAGTGTGTAAATGACACTGGCAGTGAAGGGGTTAACCACTAGGGGGCAGTGAAGGGGTAAAGTGTGTCCTAGGTAGTGGTTCTAACTGTGCGGGGGCTGGGCTTGAACACACAGGACAGTGATCACAGCTCTCGATCACAGAGAGCAGTAGATCACTGTCCTGTCACTAGACAGAACGGGGAATGCTTTCTTTACATAAGCATCTCCCCGTTATTCCTCTCCGTGACACGATCGCAGGCACCTGGCAGACATAGAGTCCGTGGGACCCGCGGCCACGGAGACCGCGGCGGCGCGCTCGTGGCACCTCTTCTTAAAGGGAACGTGGATGTACACCCTTTTGCCTGCCAGTGCCATTCTGCTGACGTACATCGACGTGCGCTGGTCGGCAATCGGTTAATACACAAAAATATATATTTTCCATTTCTTATTTTTGTCTATATCTTATTTCACCTACTAGACATCTGACCCTGGAAGGTACCTACAGAGCCTCAGGCAGTTGCGGGATTTTGCAGTTCGGGGTTGCTGGGATGCACAGGTAAGAGAAGACATAACAATGTGGGGAAGGAATATAGACAGACTTGGCATGATGGTATCACAATAAAAATGTGAGTTAAGCTTGAGATGGACTTTGGTTTTTGTTTTATCAAGTCATTTTTTATTCATATTAAAAAAATATATATTTTTTTTCATATAAAAAGAACAAATACAGATTTTTGTACATCCTTCACTTACTCTTAACCCACCACCCCAACATTTAGCATACATACCTTTTTTATTTGTATGATGCATTTTTCCCCCTAACAAAAATAATATATATTATTATTATTATTATTATTATTATTATTATTTTATTTTATTTTTTTATTTACTTATTCACTATACATAGTTCCAAAAGGCAAAAAAGAAGAGAATTAAAAATTCCCTGGAATCCACAAGAGAGAGAGCCCCATTATCCTTAATTCTGCATCGCACCCTTCCCTTATCTGCTAATCCAGCATTCCCATATTTTTTTTTTTAAACATTTTGGCATTTCCCCTTTTGGTATACCCAAATCTTTCCTTTCTTATTGTTTTTATTAACCTCATCCTCCCATTCTACGCCGGTTGGTGAGTTTAATGCCAGCCACCTCCTTGCTATCAATTAGATGGACTTTAATTATAATTTTTGTTTGCATTACAAAAATGAATATTTTAAAATAAAGATGAAGTTTAAGTGTCACTTTTTCCATAGTTTCATTGGGCCAGGTTGGACAAATGTAAGTGTGTGCGTTGCCATACCTGTGGAAGCTGAAAATCACCGATACTATACTTATCCCTGTTTCCTTCAGCTGAAAAGCTGCATTGTGAATACAGGAGATCATTCACTTTCCCTGGGCGCCATTCAGGGAACATGGATTGGACGAGGTGGAGAAGGGGGGGGTGGTGACATTCTAATCTTTACCAATCATAGAACGCTTGCATTCATTGAACAATGCAAGTTGTTCATTGAATGGCACCTGTGCCAAACAAGTGACCTCCTGTGTTCAGTAAGCAGCAGGGCACAGGAGCCAAACACGATTGGAGATCACTGAGTAGCCTAGTGTGGTGATTTCCAGCTTCCACAGGGATCCCAAAGATATGGACCAATATAACTTGGTGCTGCACAGTTCCTTTTGACACCAAAAATGGGGCCCAATGACGCCATTGATTGGGCACAATTCCTCCCAATGACACCAACGATGGGACACAATTTGCCTTGTTGACACCAAAGAGGGTATTGTTTACTACCACTGATGCCGGGACATTTTCAGCTCCCGAAGGCCCCAGTCCGGCCCTCGTAAAGTGTAAATGACAGTAAACTGGCCCCTTTGTTTAGAAAGTTTAGAGACCCCTGGCCTAGGCAGTCCGAGCGGAAGTAGAAGTGGGCGCCTGTCAAAACCAGCTAATGGAGGACTTGCAGCGGAACATCCCATTTTGGGAGAAATTCCGCTTTTGTTTGGTTCAGCTTTATTTATGTTTTGATTATTTCAGCCTTATGATTCGTTGATGTGAACATTGTTTCCTCAAATAAAGGTTCTGTAGATAAAATATTTTTAGATTTGTTAGAAGGATAAGGGATTTCCAGAGGCATGCTTGCTTACTATGGGATATTTTCTGAATTACTGCACTAAATCCCACCATTTCCTTCATATTTAGATTTCCCTGGCTAAGTCCTGCGGGCACAAGAATCAGCTGGGACAGGAGTACAGGGCGGCTTCTGAACTGGTCTCCCAAGTCTTCCAGTCCTCTGTTCCCATCAGCAAGGCCAGCATCTTCACCAAGCAGAAGGGGATGAATGACACTATGCGGTAAATGCTGAAACTTCTACTACACTGTGACATAAAAAGCTTTGCGTAATGGTGGGCTCTTATTTTATCAACACAAAGTGGTTTCTTTGTAAAGCTGAAAGGGGTTGTAAACCCTTGCCATTTTTCACCTTTAGGCATTCTATGCCTAAAGGTTAAAAAAACATTTTTTAATGCAGCAGCGCCCCCGAGCCCCCCTTGTACTTACCTGAGCCCTGAAATTTGCACACAGAAGGTTTTTTACCTTTTTAATATATAGAATGGTATAAGGTAAAAGAAAAACTTTAGGCTTTAGAACCACTTAAGCCCTGGACCATTTGGCTGGCCAAAGACCAGAGCACTTTTTGCGATTCGGCACTGCGTCGCTTTAACTGACAATTGCGCGGTCGTGTGACGTGGCTCCCAAACAAAATTGATGTCCTTTTTTCCCCACAAATAGAACTTTCTTTTGGTGGTATTTGATCACCTCTGCGGTTTTTATTTTTTGCGCTATAACCAAAAAATAGCGACAATTTTGAAAAAAAAAAAACACATTATTTTTTACTTTTTGCTATAATAATATCCCCAACATTTTTTCTCAATTTAGGCAGATACGTATTCTTCTACATATTTCTGGTAAAAAAAATCGCAATAAGCGTTTATTGATTGGTTTGCGTAAAAGTTATAGCGTCTACAAAATGGGGGATAGTTTTATGGCATTTTTATGAATCATATTATTTTTTTTTTTTTTACTAGTAATGGCGGCGATCAGCGATTCTTATCGTGACTGCGACATTATCGCAAACACATCGGACACTTTTGGAGCTATTTTGGGACCTTTCACATTTATACAGCGATCACTGCGATTAAAAATGCATTGATTACTTTGTAAATGTGACTGGCAGTGAAGGGGTTAACACTAGGTGGCGCTGTAGGGGTTAAGTGTGGCCTAGGGAGTGATTCTAACTGTGGGGGGGGGGGGGGGGGCTACGTGTGATATGACACTGATCACCGCACCCGATTTACAGGGAGCTGTGATCAGTGTCCTCCTATTTTTTGATAATGTTTTTTGAAAATGTCTAGGTGTTTTAAACTAGCCTTGCTGGAGGTAAATGTCTTTTTTGCATGTGTGCGCTGTAATATTTTGTTCTGCTGTATGGTCTTATGGCTGCACCATCTTTAATGCACCTTTTAGGGTGTGCCCCCCAAATATCTTTTTTGTGATCAGTGTCCTGTCACTAGGTAGAACGGGGAAATACTTGTTTACATCAGCTTTTCCCCGTTCCTCCTCTCTGTGAGAAGATCGCAGGCATCACGGAGCTCGTGCGATGGCATGGCGGCAAATTTAAAGGGATGCACCTGTACGCCCATTTGTCTGTCCGTGCCATTGTGTAGACCAGGGATATGCAATTAGCGGACCTTCAGCTGTTGCAAAACTACAAGTCCCAGCATGCCTCTGGGTGTCATGCTTGTGCCTCTCAGGGTCTTGCTATGTCTCATGGGACTTGTAGTTCTTTAACAGCTGGAGGTCCACTAATTGCATATCCCTGGTGTAGACTTATATCTACATGCGGCGGGCGGCAAGCGGTTAAGTTTGTTAAATATAATTGTTCCCCTTTTTACTTCTACTATCATATGAAAATGTTTACTTGAATCATAAGGCATCTCAAAAATGTGTTCTCTGCAAAGTAAATGAAATCGTAGAAATATTTTTTTTTTAGCATCCATTTAGATGTGTGTGCTGCCTTGGCTTGCTTCTGATCGGATAAGCAAAGTGAACACACGTACAGTATAAAGAGATGTACTTCTACTTAGAACACTGCAGATTGCGCCCTTCCCCTCATTACATTTCCTTTTGTACATGCTCCCACATACTTTACCTTAGGCATGTACTGTATCAGTCTAATAGTTTCAGGGTTTTTGGACTTGAGCCAGATGTTTGTTCTTATTTTCATTAAAGATGTGGTTGTTCGTGTATATATATATATGTGTGTATGTGTATGTGTATGTGTGTGTGTGTGTGTATATATATATGTGTATATATATATATATATATATATATATATATATATATATATATATATATATATATATATATATATATATATATATATATATATATATATATATATATATATATATAT
The DNA here is from genome assembly GCA_037952925.1 of Lithobates clamitans. Lineage (NCBI taxonomy): Eukaryota > Metazoa > Chordata > Amphibia > Anura > Ranidae > Lithobates > Lithobates clamitans. The sequence goes on along the minus strand of JBBGZY010000996.1, from coordinate 3,008,627 downwards.
ATATATATATATATATATATAATATATTATACGTGGTTTTGACTGCCTGCTCTATTTTCTCCAGGTATATTCTTATAGATTGGCTGGTAGAAGTGGCAACCATGAAAGATTTCTCCAGCCTGTGTCTACATATGACTGTGGGGTTGGTCGATCGGTACTTGAAGCTGCGTAGTGTACCCCGAGCACGCCTTCAGCTAGTGGGCATCGCCTGTATGGTGATCTGCACGCGGTGAGTGTTTGATGTCTTTACCTTACCAATTAGAGGACAGATACTTCTACCACTACTATAACCTAACTTATCTGAAACAGTACTAACAATATTCTAATTATTTCACAGGTTTATTAGTAAAGAGATCCTGACCATCCGAGAAGCTGTATGGCTGACTGATAACACTTATAAATATGAGGATCTGGTACGAATGATGGGAGAGATCATCTCTGCACTGGAGGGGAAGATTAGGGTAGGTGCTCTCTCTCTCCTTTTTCTTTCTCTTTTTTTTTTCTACTCTCCACCCCATTCACAAAACTGAGCCAGGTAATAAAAGCCCTGTGTAAGCTCTGGGGTGGATTTGATTTAAATCAAGCCTATTTTAAATCACTAATAAAAAGGCTTGATTTAAATCATAATTTTTAAAGAGCAACTGTCATCTCTGTCCCGCAGCGGCTCCTCCTCTGACCCGCTGTTGACTCACCGACAGTCCCATTCACTTTAATAGGACGGCTAGTGATGCAGCAGTGACACAACAAGGTGAGGGACGTGGCGGCAGCAGGTGAGTGGATGCCCACTAACAGGCGCTGCCATGATGGATCTGAAATGACAGGTGCTCTTTAAATGTGAGGACTTATTTTTGCTGGTAGTGAGAATCTTTAATATTTGCAAACAAAATGAAGGTTTCCTATTTAGAATAATAAGCTGTCAGGTTAGTAAAACAGCGATATCAGAACTGATTCAATCATACAGTTTGTAGTGTACATAGATTAGGGAAACAATGAGATAAAGGAATATTCCTGATCTTTGTTTTACCTCATGGTTACTGTGAAATTGTGCAAATGCATCAATGCAGTGCATGTTATCTCAGCTTGCAGAACTTGGATTCATTGAATGAGTTTACCAAAAATTTAAATATTGCAGAATATACAGCCTCATGCTACATAACTAAGCTCCATTTCATGCTGAATAAACTAAATTATTAATGTATCTTAAATAGAAAACTATCTTTTTATTTAAAATACATTTCATAAAAATCAAAAAAATCGATTTTTTTTAAATTTAAATTTTTTTTATTTTTTTTAAATCATTGAATTTTATCCACCCTGGTAAGCTCCAAGTCGGCCTGTTCAGAGCTTACACTAGGCTAAAGTCGCCCATAGATTACTTTTCTTCCTTCCGCCACGGGTGGAAGTTTATGGGGGAATGTCTCCCTCAGTTCTATTGTGTTCACCCTGTGGGGGGCGTGGGCATTTCGTCACATGATAGTTTACTTTTTTGGGGTTGTATTCGATATGTGCAAAGAAAGATCACACAAATACTTATAAGTAGAACATTTAATAAAAGTAATGGCGGAATCGGATAATATTAGAAAATATAACAAGAATACTTAATTACAGATGTCGGAGTCCCGTCTGCTCTGCGTGGCACACAGATGATTGCAAGCTCTGATGTGAGACTGTTATTACAAGCTTTGTGTGTGTTATATAGAGGACTTCAATGTAAGGAAATGGCCAACCCTTCCCCCTTGGAGCAGTATGACCCTTTAAAGTGTTATTAAACCCAGGACTCTGCATTCACTATATCTGGTCTCCCACTGTACACAGGACATGGAAATGCAATTATTTTAGTAAATATAAACTGCTAAATACCTTTTCTCATCAGCAGTATATAGCTGTCTTGTGACTTCTATCAGTGCCTGGTTAACGCTTGTAGAGGGTGTTTTTTAGTCTCCTCTGACTGTCCTATGAGACTGAGTTTTCATACTGCAGTGAGCTGTGCTATCAGCATCCAGGACCCCTGACCCTCTGTCTGGACAGTGCTAATTGGCCCTGTGCTGATCACATGCACTTTCCCAAGGAAGAAAAAAAAAATCTCTAGCAATACACACCAAACTGAGCATGTGCAGCCTGACTCCAAAGGCTCTGTCTTATCTGGACATGTTCTGGAGTCAATGGAAGAAGAGGAGGATCTGTGCATACAGGATCAAACAGCCTTTTTACACAATGCAGAAGATTAACCCCTTAGGTTCCATAGCGAGTATAACAAGTATGATTTACTGCATATACCAACTGATTTTACACCTGTGGGAATTGGGCACCCAGAGCTGCATCATGGAAGTAAGGAGTGTTATATCTTCCTAGAAGTATCGGGTACTGCATTTGGCTATGGTGGGTGATTGGACTGCTAAGGGAGTGTGGGAAAGGCTAGTATCTGTAGTAGAGTGTCAGAGGCTACAAGTGAACCTGTTACCTTGCAATGAATGGAAGAATCCATGTTCCCTTCAAAAATAATTTGTAACCTTGAATACAACACAGAAAAGTGTCTTTGACCTGGAGCAACATCACCTACAAATGAAATCTAGGATTGCAACAAAGCCTTTAAATTAAAACAATTGCATATATTGGAGTTCCATGGAACGCTAGGGTTCCTCCAGAGATGGCTAGGGGCTACTTTCTTCCTTTCAGAGAAGTTCCCACTGACACCATTGATCTTTTTATTTATCTGAATACAAGTGTAAGAAGTAGTCTCCCCACTGGCCATCACACTGATGCATCATGAGTTCTAGAGCGTCATTTTTAGCAGGGGTTCCCTGTGAATAGAACGTTATGTCAAGGGTTCCTCTGTGTTGAGAAAGGCTGGCTTGTAGGATTCAGTCTTTTTCTCCACCACCTCAGGCCATACTTTAGATACTTTTGCAAGCAGTTCAGAGAAATGCTGATTGCAGCAGTGTTCCATCAGAAGATTTTAGAGTCGTTCTTCTAGTGAAGAGTGATTTCTGATTGGCCAGTATGACTTTAGTTTGCTTCCTATTGCTTTATCCAGTACATGTTAATTAAAAGGAGTTGTTTAAACCAGTTTTACTGCTGACCAATGTTTGCTCCTTTTATTGCACATCCTGACCCTTGTCTGCTTTTATTATGCACTAAATCATTACAATGTCTTGTGTACAGAAGGTAGAGACTAGAATTAACCATTATTGTCTTTGCCCTGCTTTATGCTGATAAGAAGGCCCTTATATGAGAGGTGGGGATGATGACTTCTGTTTTTGAAGGAACAAAGCCATTGATGGTGATCTCATACAGTTCCTGGTGTGATCATTGGCCAAAGAAATGATGTCATAAATTTAATAAAGTTGATTTTTTTTTTTTTTGTTAACTTCAGTCTGACAGTAAAGAACCCCTTACCCAGTTTAAGATTGAACTGCTTCTCATCCAATTTCATTGTGCGACAGTGTCTTCCTAAAGCGGAGGTCCACCCTAAAATAAAAAATGACATTAAAATTCTACAAAAAAATATATAAAAAAATTTGAAAATAAAAAATTTTTACTTACCAGAAACCCCTGTTGCTAGGCAGTCTTACTAATCTGCCTCTTCCTATTCCGCGGTGCTGTTCTGTCACTTCCTCCTCTTTGGCGAGCTGCCCTGTTGTATTCTGGGACATGCGTGTGTCCCAGAAAACGGGGCTATTCACAAAGCGCCGCACGACTCGCGCACGCGCCGTAGGAAACGGGCAGTGAACCTGCAAGGCTCCACTGCCTGTTTCCCTTAGGATGGCGGCGCCGCCACCCGATCCGATGGACGGATCGACCTCGGGGGGCCGACATCGCGGGCTCGCTGGACAGGTAAGTGTCCTTATTAAAAGTCAGCAGCTACAGTGTTTGTAGTTGCTGGCTTTTTTTTTTTTTAAACAGCCGGACATCCGCTTGGATTAAACCGTCTTCTTACTATTTAAATATTTGTATATTGCCATTATATCACCTCTTAAAGTGTTACTAAACCCACAACAGTAAAATCAGTCTTTCTATGCACTAAAGCATGCTTGTTATACTCGCTGTGGAACCTAAGGGGTTAACCTTCTGCATTGTGTTTGATCCTGTATGCACAGATCCTCCTCTTCTTCCGCTGACTCCAGAACATGTCCAGATAAGGGGTTAATACTGCACATTGTGTATAAAGGCTGTTTTATCCTGTTTTCTCTGATCCTCCCCTTTTACTGTCCCCAATCCATCTGCTGATAGCACAGAGCCCTGGGAGGCACACTGCACATGCTCAGTTTGGTGTGTGTTGCTAGAGGTTTGTTTTATTTTTTATTTTTTTTGGATGTTATCAGCACAGGGCTATTCAGCACTGTCTAGACCAGGGGTCTCAAACTGGCGGCCCTCCAGCTATTGCGAAACTACAAGTCCCATGAGGCTTTGCAAGGCTGACAGTTACAAGCATGACTCCCACAGGCAGAGGCATGATGGGACTTGTAGTTTCGCAACAGCTGGAGGGCCACCAGTTTGAGACCCCTGGTCTAGACAGAGGGTCAGGGTTCATCCAGCCTCATAGGACAGTCGGATGAGAATGACAACTCCCTCTACAAGCTTTAACCAGACACTGATAGAATTTACAAGACTGCTATATACTGCTGATGAGAAAAGGCATTTAGCAGTTTATATTTACTAAAATAATTTGCTTTTCCATGTTCTGTGTACTGTGGGAGACCAGATATAGTGAATGCAGAGTCCTGGGTTTACTAACACTTGGAAGAATGTTTTATTTTTGTAGTTTTCTTATAACTGAGGCAGTTTTTTTTGTTTTGTTTTTTTGTTTGTTTTTTTCAATGACAGGATATCTTTAGATAACATCCATAAGGCTCGGTACACATTGGTGCGATACGGGAAGCCCTGCGAGTCCACTGCTGGTTCCCGCATCGCACCCGACTTGCAGGCAGTTCACACTGCCAAATGCGAACTGCTGGGAGTGTCAGTACAAAGTTAATGACACCCCCAGATCGATTTGCATATCGCAGTGCGAACTGTCAATTCGGACATGAATCGGATCTTTTTTTGGCGCGGACCAAAAAAAAGGGTCCTGCACGACTTTGATCCGAATGCAATACTAATTCGGTCATACAATCTATATGGTTAAATACATATCACATGTGATTCGCAGTGCGGTGCGGATCACATGCAATGTCGCACAGCGCACTAATGTGAACCCAGCCTAAATATTACAGAGTCAAAAACCAAACCTGTAATCTAAATCTGCTTTTTTGTATTTTTAGGTGCCCACTGTGATTGACTACAAGGATGTTCTATTTCATATTGTATCGGTGGACAGGAGTACAATGCATCTCTGCAGCTTCATCTCTGAACTCTCCCTGCTCTACACAGAGCTCTCTGTTTATTCTCCAGCTCAGCTTGCAGCTGGCGCCCTGCTGCTAGCCAGGATCCTGCACAAACACGGTAGGTCTGCACAGTCGCTGGAGCTCTGTCTCCATGCTGCTTTACATTGCTAACAGCCTACAGCTTGTAATGGAGCCTAGCCAAATAATGCATTTGCTTAGGGTTTCAGTTTTGTAGAAAGCTTAAACTGAAAGGGCTTTGTAAGTTTTTTTTTTTTTGTTTTTTTTTTTTTTGTTTTTGTTTTTTTGTTTTTTTTTTTTTGTTTTTGTTTTTGTTTTTTTCTTGTGTTTTTTTTTTTTTTATATATATTTTTATGTTGTGTTAATATGACTGAATGTTAAATATTTTAAAGCTGAACTAAATACATGATTTAAATGCATACAATGGATTTTTTCCCCCTTTTAACCACTTCAGCCCCGGACCATTTGGCTGCCCAAAGACCAGAGCGTTTTTTGCGATTTGGCACTGTGTCGATTTAACTGACATTAGCGCGGTCGTGCGACGCTGTACCCAAACAAAATTGACGTCTTATTTTTCCCCACAAAGAGAGCTTTCTTTTGGTGGTATTTGATCACCTCTGCGGTTTTTATTTTTTGCGCTATAAGCAAAATAAGAGCGACAATTTTGAAAAAAGGCAGTATTTTTTTACTTTTTGCTATAATAAATATCCCCCAAAAGTGTGTGTGTGTGTGTGTGTGTGTGTATGTATATATGTATATATAGATATAGATATAGATAGTGTGTGTGTGTGTGTATATGTATGTATATATATATGTGTGTATATATATATATATATATATATATATATATGTATGTATATGTATATATATATATATATATATATATATATATATATATATATATATATATATATATATATATATATATATATATATATATATATATATATATATATATATATATATATATATATATACACACAACTTTTTTTTCCTCAGTTTAGGCTGATATGTATTCTTCTACATATTTTTGGTTAAAAAAAAAAAAAAAAAAATCGCAATAAGCATATATTGATTGGTTTGTGCAAACGTTATAGCGTCTACAAAATAGGGGATAGTTTTATGCCTTTTTTTTTTTTTTTTTTTTTTTTTTTTTAGTAATGGTGGCAATCTGCGATTTTTTTTTTTTTTTTTTTTTTTTTTTTATCAGGACTTCGACATTATAGCAGACACATCGGATATTTTTGACACATTTTTGGGACCATTGTCATTTATACAGCCATCAGTGCGATTAAAAATGCAATGGTTACTGTGTAAATGTGACTGGCAGTGGAAGGGGTTAACCACTAGGGGGCAGTGAAGGGGTTAAGTGTGTCCTAGGGAGTGATTCTAACTGTGAGGGGGCTGGACTTCAACACACAGGACAGTGATCACTGCTCTCGATCAGAGAGCAGTAGAATCACTGTCCTGTTACTAGGCAGAACAGGGAATGCTTTGTTTACATAGGCATCTCCCTGTTCCTCCTCTCCGTGACACAATCGCAGGCACCCGGCGGACATCAAGTCCCCGGGACCCACGGTCATGGAGACCGCGACACCGCTTCTTAAAGGGGATGTATCTGTACGCCCTTTTGCCTGCCAGTGCCATTCTGCCGACATACATCGGGGTCGCTGGTCGGCAAGCGGTTAAAGAGGGGCTCCAGGCTCCTTCAGAAAAAATTAAGTCAGCAGCTACAAATACTGTGAAATAATGTACTGACTTTTAATATAAGACACTTGCCTGTCCCAGGGATCCTGCAATATCATCACCTAGTGTTAGCTGTATGTTCTGAATTTGTTTAAATGGAATTTATATTGGCTTGCGGATCGCTTACTGCAGATTTACTGTGGCAGAGAGGCTCCGCTGCACTGGATCACGTACATGCACGTTATCCAGCACTTCCGGGTAGGGGGCTCTCCAGCACGTTCACCACAGCATAAGCTGATCAGCGGGTTCCAGCCAATGGATTTATGGCCGAAACCCACTGAGCGAATTACAGAAGAGAGCTCTGTGTTTGTTAGTAACCAACATAGAGGACTCCACAGACAGCAGCGACGTGCTGTTTGTTTTCCCCATAAAAACTAGCACGTCGCTCAGTAAAAAAACAGTAAAGATTGTAGGCACAGAGGAGTTCCAGTCTCCTGTGAAAAAAAATAAGTCAGCAGCTACAAAAACTGTAGCTGCTGACTTCTAAAAAAAACAGCCACTCACCTGTGTCACGATCCAGCAGAGTGCTCACCCCAGTCGCTTTCACTCGCAGTCTTCTGCGCCCGCATCTCAACTATGGGCACCCGGCTGTGACGGCTTGTGGCTTCACAGCCGGGTGCCAACTGTACATGTGCGAGTAGTAGTATGGTGGATGCAGTCTTCTGGGACTTGTCAGTGTCTTGGAAGACTGCAGGGAGGGAGAAGAACTTCCGTTTCCGATCGCCTAGGCGGTCAGAACAGAAGTGGGAGTGGGTACCTGTCAAAATCGGGTACCCGCTATGCCCCCTGCTCCTCAAAAGTGCTAATTCTTCAAGAAGAGTGGGGGACGAGTCCTAAAAATGGAACTTCCCATTTTGTGTGGAGTTCTACTTTTAATCACTTGATTGCCCCTAGATGTTAACCATGTCCCAGCCAGTGTCATTAGTAACACTGTATTGGTGTCAGTTAGTGGGGCGGTCAATCTGACATTAACTGATGCTGGGGGAAACTGACTATCGCAGTCCTACTATAATTAACTGATCGCCACTACTAATACTTTAAAAGGGGGAAAAAAAAAATTCCAGGATATATCTCATTGTTTGTAGACAATATAACTTTTACACAAACTAATCAATATACACTTAATGAAATTTTTTTTTTTTACCAAAGACATGTAGCACAATACATTTTGGCCTAAATTTTATGAAAAAAAATTAAAAAAAAAACACTTTTTTATTGAATATGATTTATAGCAAAAAGGGGGGAAAATTATTTTTTTTTTTTTCAAAATTTTCGATCTTTTTGTTTATATATAAAAAATAAACCCAGTGGTGTTCAAATTCCACCAAAAGAAAGCTCTATTTGTGTGAAAAAAATTCATATAAATTGTTTGGGTACAGTATTGCATGACTGCTCAGTTACTAGTTAGGCATTTACAGACTGGAAGATTTTTCCCCTTAATGACCAGACCATTTTTTGCGATAGGGCACTGTGTCGCTTTAACTGACAATTGTGCGACGTGTACTCAAACAAAATTGCCGCCCTGTTTTTTTCCCACAAATAGAGCTTTCTTTTGGTGGTATTTGATTACCTCTGCGCTTTTTATTTTTTGCTCCTATAAACAAAAAAAAGCGACAATTTTTGAAGAAAAAACAATATTTTTTTACTTTTTTGCTATAATAAATATCCCAAAAAAAAAAAGGAATTTCTTCATCAGTTTAGGCCGATGTATATTCAACATATTTTTGGTAAAAAAAAAAAAATCGAAATAAGCGTTTGGTTTGCGCAAGTTATAGCGTCTGCAAAATAGGGGATAGAGAGATGTCATTTTTGTTTGTTTATTTTTTTTTTTTTTTACTAGTAATGGCTGTGATCTGCGATTTTAAGCGGGACTGCGACATTGCGGCGGACAGATCGGACACTTTTGGGACCATTGACATTTATACAGCGATGATTACTGTGTAAATGTCACTGGCAGGGAAGGGGTTAGGAATATGGGGGGATCAAAGAGTTAATTGTGTTCACTCGTGTGTTTCTAACTGTGGGGGGGGATGGGACTGACTGGAGGAGACATATCGCTGTTCATAATCACTAGGAACAGCAAATCTGTCTCTCCTCCCCTGTCAGTATGGGGATCTGTCTGTTTACATACATAGAACCCCTGTTCTGGCTCTCGTGCCCATGATTGCGCGTGGCCGGCGGACATCGCAGCTACCGGCCACGCGCATCGGGTCCTCTGCCATGCAGCCCGCTCGCGCTCCTGCCGTCGCCCTTAAAGGTGCCGACCTGCACCTATGGCGATTTGCAGGAACTAACCAACCTCCCGCAGTATGATGATGGCGGCTGGTCGGCATGTGGTTATTAGCGCAGTCCCAAATAGCAAAAAATGGCCTGTCTATGAAGGGGGTTAAACCTTCCAGAGCTCAAATGGATATGCCTTTAAGAGATGTGTTCGTCAGGTAAATTATGATACTGGGCATCAACATTTTTTTTTTACGAAGAATGCACACGTGACAAACTGTATGAGCAGGGCTGGTCATTTGTAAAAGCTCTGCTCATGTACGGTAGTTGTTTTAGTAGTATATAACATTGGGTGCAACGTGCTGTCTGCTTGATGTATGAAGAAATACATTTCATCTGTACAGATTAAAACACATTAAAAAGGATTTTCTTTTTTTTTTTAAGATTTGGATTTGTTTTTGCTAATAGTGTTCTCTCCTTCTGTCTCTTCTGCAGCACTTCCATGGCCTGCCCAGCTGGTAGAGAGTACAGGCTTCACGCTGGAACATCTCACCCCCTGCGTTCTTCTCCTGCACAAGAAATGGTGAGTGTAGCACATCAACCACGCTGAGATAACTAAGACATGAGTCAATCATTGGCTGCCTTCCCATGTAAACATATCTGTCTAGTGACTAATCTCTGGTTTGCTAGAATTTTCTAAAATTTTGTGATATCGGAGAGGGATTACCAGTGATAATGAAATGTTTCTCATTTTCCATAGCTTCCATGATGATGCACCTAAAGACTACAGGCAAGTGTCCCTCACAGCGGTGAAGCAGAGGTTTCAGAATGACCTCTATGGTCACATCAGCACTGAAAAGGTGAGACCAAGGATTAATAAGAAATAACAGGTTTTATGATCAAAAGCCCTTCAACAGTTTCTGTTGCTTGATGCCCGTTTCACAGGGTCTTTCCAGCGAACATGTCTCCGCTGACATCCGCTGCACCATAGCAGAGAGTGGAGGGTCCAATCAGGTCCGCCTGAAAAACTGACAGGCGGACCTGATTGGACCCTCCACTCTCTGCTGTGGTGCAGTGGATGTCAGCGGAGAAATGTTCGCTGATATCCGCCGCCATCTGATCCAATCTTGTCCGCCAAAAACAGACAGATGGTGGTCTTATTCCCCATCATCCGTCTGGTGGATCAGATGGAAATGGGCAGGTGGTCCATTTCCTTCTGATTGCCCCATAGAGGAGAGCGGGACTGTGTCCACTCTGCATAGTGGAGCGGACACTGACCTGTCATCCTCCTGCTCAGCAGGGATCAGCGGAGAAATCCCCCACTGAGCAAGCAGGTTCAGTTTAGCGGAGGCATCTGTGTGAAAGGGGCCTTTAGCAACCTTTTCAGATTTTAATTCTGTCATACTACCCTAGAAACACAGGGTAGGATTGAGGCTGTAAGGCCATCCTATCTCCTGCCTGAGCTCAGTGTAAACATTACATTTATAAAATGTTACATACTGTAATGGAGGCACTGTCAGGATTATACAAAAGGAAACTTAGGACTTTGTGCTAATTGACAATTTTACCATCCTCCGGATTCTTGGACACAAAGAGGTTTATTTTACTAAAGGCAAATCCACTTTGTACTACAAGTGCACTTGGAAGTGCAGTTGCTGTAGATCTGAGGGGGACATTCAAGGAAAATAGAAAACAACAGCATTTTTGCTTGCACATGATTGGATGATAAAATCAGCAGAGCTTCCCCTCATTTCAGATTTTCCCCTCAGATCTACAGCGACTGCACTTCCAAGTTCACTTGTAGTGCAAAGTGGATTTGCCTTTAATAAATAAACCCCAAAGTATGTTACCAACCCTGAGAAGGCAGGAGACAGGTCAGAGATAAATTACCTGTTGACCCTGCCAGCAATTCAGCGCCTTGTAATTTCATGTGACCTGAACAGAGAGCGCAAACAATTTTTATCCTTCTTTTTATAAGCTGCTAATCCCATCACTCTAAATGTAATTGAGATGAACAAGGGTAGACATGTTTGAAGTTCAGCCTGAGTGACAACCATTACTGCACCATAGATACAGTGCAGGAATGAGTATAGCCACTCGGGTACAAAAGTTGTGTTATTTGCGAGGTTACCAGATGAAAATAAAGGGGGGGGGATCTTTAATAAAGAAAACTGATGCAGCCACCAAATTTAAAGAGTATCTTTAGCTGCCTGTACCCACAGCCCTAAACCACCCTTCGCTTACCGGGTTGTCTGGGGGGCACATTTCTGATACTTGCTCACCCAGAGGATCCAGCATTGTCCTGCAGAGATTCCCTTGTGTTCTGCTACCTCTCAGTCCAGCACCGCCATGCTGACTGTGACATCTTTAAGAGGCCCACTGGCTCGTCCTGTTTCAGCCGGCGTGCCTCCTGATGATGCGTAACTAGACCCACCTTCCTCTTCCTTTCTGAATGAAGCAATATGTCTCCTGGGATATGTGATGTGCGCATCCTGGAGGGGCAGCAAAGAGAGGACATTGAGTGACGTGCAAGGGGAGGCCACACTTTTTTTTTTTTGATGAGAACACAAAAAGACATCCCTATTCTGGGGGGGTGGAAAGGAGGGAAGTTCCAAAAAAAGATCCACTTTAAACAGGAGCTCTAGTCTCCTGTGTAAAAATTAAAAGTCGGAAGCACAAAAACTGTAGCTGCTGACTTTCAATAAACAGCCGCTCACCTGTCCCCAGATCCAGCAATGGGCTCGCCTCCTGTCATCTCTCCCCAGCTTGCAGCTTCACAGCTTGGTGCCCACTGCACATGCACAAGTGGCGATGCGCCTTGTGAATGGTCCCGTAGTTTTCTAGGACCTGTCATATATTGGCTTTGCAGTACATAATGATCAGAATCATCCCTCTGGTCTTGCAGGTTGCTTTTTTGGCAGTGAATATTGGCTAAATTAACAGTGTGATTTGCTGTTGTCAGCAGGTGATGGACTACAGCCAGTTGTGTTCTTTGCTCGGGATTTCCATCCAGGATTCTGAAAACTCCACAACAACACTGAACATCCCTGATATCCATCCCTTTCTGTGTTCCCCTGCTGGAAACAAGACAAAAAGGTAAGGACTGAAGGTGAACTGATTCTCAATGCACATATTTTATCAATGGGGTGGGTAAATACTGGCTAGAAATGCCTAGAATATGTGTTTGCTAACTAGACTTTTACTTTTTACAGACGTAGAGAGGATAGCCTGCAAGAAGACCGGGACAGCTTTGTGACCACACCCACTGCAGAACTATCCAATCAGGAGGAAACACTACTTGGAGACTTCTTAGACTGGAGTCTTGATTCTTCTTGTTCTGGCTATGAAGGGGATCGGGAAAGCGAGGGAGAACGAGAAGGTGATGGTGAGTGTCTTCTTTGTTCCTTAGACAAATTATCTGCGGGGTTTGTTTGGATTATGAGCATAATCCATTCCAGAAGAATGCTTGTAATCCAAAGCACTCGCATATCAAAGCGAGTTTCCCCATGGAAGTCATTCCACATTGACTTCTATTGCATGCAATACCGCATGTGGCCAGAGGTTGGGGGGGGGTGCCGGAGAGCCTCGGATATGCTTGAGGATGGAGTGATTCTGAGTATTTCCGAATGGCTCCGAACTGTTCCGAGTGTCACCGGCGCCCCGCACCTCTGGCCAAATGCGGTACTGCACACCCCATTAGCTTGAATTCTGCTAGTTTTGCGAGACAACACTCGATAACCGAGTCAGAATTTTTTTTTTTTTTTAAAGTTGCTTGTCTTTCATAACGCTTGTTAACCGCGTTACTCGTTAACCAAGGTTCCACTGTACCAGCAGCAAATTAGAGTTATTCTGTATGGCACATATCATGCGCCTAATATAACAATACTGCAAGATCTCGTAGTTTAGATACAAGATTTTCTTGCTGGCAGTGGTGACATTACCTTCCCAGGGGGCCTTGGTGCAGCCAGGGCTACGTCACCGCTACCTTCAGGTAAACTAAGAAGGGGAAACCAAAAAGGGTAAGTTAAAAAAAAAAGCGGAGGTTCACACAAAAATTGAACCTCCGCTTTTCGGAACCCTCACCCCCTCCGGTGTCACATTTGGCACCTTTTCAGAGGGGTGCAGATACCTGTATAAGACAGGTATTTGCACCCACTTCCGTGCATAGACTCCCACGGGAGTCTACCCCCACCATAGCCCCCATCCCCCCCGCATGCGCAGTAGGGAACGAGGAAGTGAAGCCGCAAGGCTTCATTTCCTGATTCCCATACCGAAGATGGCGGTGGCAGCATCCGAGGGATGGTTCGGCCTAGGGTGCCGACATCGCTGGACCCTGTGACAGGCAAGTGTCCTAATTTAAAAGTCAGCAGCTGCAGTATTTGTAGCTGCTGACTTTTAAAAAAAAATTTTCGCGGGACTCCCTCTTTAAAGGATAAGTTCACAATTTCTAACATGTTACACCCGTATCCAGGGTGTAACATGTTACTGATGCAGCAGTCCCCGTTGTCATTGCGGGATGGAGACCTTCTCCCCACACCCGCTGTCACAATTTTTAAAAAACAACCTCGAGGGGCTCTGACCACACGACCGCACCATTCATTCAGAGTTCAGTGAATGGAGGCACTACAACTACCGTCAGCCATTGCGGCTGATGGCTTGTAGTTCTCAATTAACTACCAGGATGCTGATGAGCGTTCTAGGTAGTTTATTGATGTCATTAACTGCCTGCCTGTACGAGGTATGAGCAGAGGGCTACATTGAGAGTCTGCAGGAGCCTGAGATTGCACCCGTGATCTGCTGATGGTGGGTGCAATGCTTTACAGACTCCTAATAAAAGAAATAGTAAATGCATATTTTTTTTACCTGTAAAAAGATGTGCATTTATTTATTTATTTTTTTACAAAGGCCAACTTCTTCTTCAAGCCGTTTTTCACATCAGCATGCCTCCCATTTTTCATAGTAGTTGTTTCTGCCTCTTGGTTGTTCAGTCTTCTAGTCAAGCTGTGATGTTGAAAGCACTGAATGCTAAACGGATCAAGTCAACAGTCCAAGACTGCATAAGAGCTGAACATGGCATCTCATTTATCTCCGCCACCAATTTTTTAGTAGTAAAGTGAAGGTGTGTCTCAGGATGAACTGGCAATCCTGGTTGTTAATATGATGATCTATTTTATTTTTATTTTTTTCACCTTTTGCGTGTTAATGCAGTCATTTTACATTTTGTTTTAATTATACAGGTCAGGATGTAGACTATATAAAATAGAAATAAACTATAAATGCACTTCTAATGTTTGCTTAGCAAAATTGAGGTGTCTATTAAACATTCCCTGAATTGCTCAGGGTGACTGGAACACCGGGGACATGAGCCCTGTCTGTAGACCAATAGGGATAAAATGTCCTTCCTCTAAAATTATACTACAGGAAGAAGAGCAAGCACAATAGTTGGGTATTATAGGGTTGATTTACTAAAAGTGCAGACTGCGAAATCTGGTGCAGCTGTGCATGGTAGCCAATCGGCTTCTAACTTCAGCTTGTTCTGTTAAAGTGGTAGTAAAGCCCCATTGTTTACTTTTACCTACTAGTAAGCCTAAAATGAGGCTTCACTGAAAGTACAGTAAATATCTCCTAAACATGCAACGATATTTACTGTAGAAGCAGCTGGCATGCTGTGCATTAGGAGAGCGCTGTGCCACTCCAGTGTGCATGTGGGAGTGACATCACGGCCCAGCCAATCAACTGGCCTCAGCCCGCAAACCCGGGAGGAAGACCAGATGAAGATGGAAGCCGTGTCAGTGGTGACAGCGCACCGCTGGAGGGATTCGTTCCAAGGAAAGTCTTTTATAATGTGCTAGTATGTGATGCTTACTAGAACATTATGCTATTATTTTGCAGGGGAATATATTTATTTTTTGCGGTTTACTGCTTTAAGATTTGACAAATAAAAACCTGGAAGCTGATTGGTTTCTATGTAGAGCTGCACCAGATTTTGCACTCAGTTTTAGTAAATCTACCCCATATGTGAAGTAAAACGCCTGTATTAGGCCCTGATGGAAGCAGCCATTTCCTGAGTTAGGTGCCATGTATTTTTTTTTTAAAATGCCAAAATATCTGCCAAATTTGTGTTTTACAAATCTGTTTTGTTATCTGTGTTCTTACAGTCACTTGTCCCAGCGGCATCCTAGACATGTCCCTGATCCATCCAGAAGAGCATCATTGCCAGGACTCCAGTGATGAGGACGCAACAAACCTTCCGCTGCTACCTGCAAAACCAGAACTCTCATTTCATTCCTTGATAATCAGCACAGACAACAGTTCCGGCTACTCTTCAGTCAGCAGTCCCACTACTTCTCCTAATGGTCTTCCTTTCACCCCGACCCCAGGACTGCCCCACAATAAGCTGACCCCTATCCCTTTCCCCCAGCCTAGCCCAACTCATTTCAAAGCTTCCCGAAGGCAAGTGAAGAGGAAGAACCAAGCACAGCACAGTGACGAAAATGTTGCCGATCCCTTGTAAAGGAACCCCCTATCCTTGTTAATGTACAGAGAAAGTTATATATGTAAATATATATATTTTTGTCATTTAAAAGAAACTTGCCTGTCGGTCTTATTTGTACCATCTGGTCAGGGTGTTAGAGTAAGGAACAATTGCAGGACAATATTATATCTTGAGTTGGGTTACAGTAGGGATATATAGTAATCCAGAATTATCTGTAGTTTCTTTTTATATTTAAGGTAGAACTCCAGCCTTATGTTTTCCTAAATTAATGAGTCAGGAATGTCCTGTAAGTGCTTTGTGTGGGAAACACTGCTCCAGGTAGCTGTACACCACTATGCAATTTCACACATTACTCCTCCACCTCTCCACAAGGTTGCCAAATCACCTTGTCAACTGCACACGGTGATATGGAAGAAATGCCCTGGACAGTTACCTTGATTCACCTTTTTATTGCTTCTTGTAAACACAGAACACACAAACAGTGGGGGGAAAGAAGGAACAGGTTGAAGCGTTTTATAAACAGGCCGGCGCATTTCACGCTTCCTCTAGCACTTAAAGTGGAAGTTCAGCCAAAAACGAACTCTAAATCTACTGGCAGCCACATTCTAAGACTAAAGCCTCAAACACACAGTACGATTGTTGGCAGGGGATTGTCTGTTGACAGACTGTTGTCCTAAAATCTTACAGTTAGTAAGCTCCTTTTGACAATTGTTGTCCATCTTTCGGCCAACAAATGTTGGGTGGCAGGCTAGTAAATATTTGGGGGACAACGGTTTGACGTCAGATTCTCGTATGGTCTACACTGAAGTCGAAAGTACAAACACGCACGCTCTGAATCAATGCTCACCAAACATGAAATTAGCAGAAGGGGCCCAATGGGTGGTGCTCAAGTGCTGAAATTCCTTGTAGTACGTCACTACGTTCGTGTTTGTTGCACGACAATTTATGTACCGTTAGTATGCAAGACAAGATCCTGGCACATGCCCTTTTGACAAGAATCAGATGCTCGGTTGGCCAACAATCGCTCCGTGTGTATGAGGCTTTAGCTATCTAACCCTATAAAGCAAAAATCTCTGTACATACCTTTTCTGCAGCCAAACTGATCTGGTCTTCAGCGATGAATGCTGTTTGCAGGAGACAGCCGGGATGCAGCCGCTGACAGTTCAGCGTGGGACCAGACCATGGCCGCTGCAGGAAAGGCATGTATAGTGATTTTTGATTTAGAGGGTTAGATAAATTAGTCTTGGAATGGGGCTGCCAGTAGATTTAGCCCGGGTTCACACATGTGCAGTGTGAATTGAAGCTCAGGTTTCACTGGGAAGATAAAAATCAGTTGTTCAGAGATTCCTCTGCGTTCTAGCTGTGGATCAGTGAGCATGGAGAAGGGGGGGGTGTAGTGAGGAGAAGGAGAACATCCATGTTCAGAACGCAATGCATCTGCGAATCAGACGCATTCCCATAGAAGATAATGGGCTTGTAATTCGCACCGCAATGCCCAGAAAACGCACACATTTTTTGTGCAATGCGCAGTGCGAATGCAATGCACATATGTGAACCAGATGCATTCATATGAATGTATTTTAAAATGTCCTGCGAATTGGATGCGGTGTAAGCCGCATCTAATTCGCATAGGTGTGAACGGGGGCTGAGACGGGGGTGACAGAAAACAATCCACCATTCGTGCAAGATGTTCCAAATAAACTCTGCTTGTGCTCTCCTCCACCTGTGTATTAGGCTTCTCACCTTACAATTTGACCCCTGTTTGAAAAGCTGACACCGGAAGTCCTCAGTTCCATACACTTCCTCTAAGTGGTTGACAAGCTCTCCAAGTGTGCAACGATCAGCATATGTATAAAAACAGAATGGCAAGATCTAGTGCTCTCCGTTTAAAACCATTACACTACATGCTTAAATAGTTAAAAACTCTCCATAGGGCAGAATCCGTGGGAACACTGCGCTGCCACTGGGTGCAGGGTGTCACTATTCTGCCACCGGGTGCAGGGTGTCATTATTCTGCCACCGGGTGCAGGGTGTCACTATTCTGCCACCGGGTGCAGGGTGTCACTATTCTGCCACCGGGTGCAGGGTGTCACTATTCTGCCACCGGGTGCAGGGTGTCACTATTCTGCCACCGGGTGCAGGGTGTCACTATTCTGCCACCGGGTGCAGGGTGTCACTATTCTGCCACCGGGTGCAGGGTGTCACTATTCTGCCAGTGGATGCAGGGTGTCACTATTCTGCCAGCGGGTGCAGGGTGTCACTATTCTGCCAGTGGATGCAGGGTGTCACTATTCTGCCAGCGGATGCAGGGTGTCACTATTCTGCCAGCGGATGCAGGGTGTCACTATTCTGCCAGCGGATGCAGGGTGTCACTATTCTGCCAGCGGGTGCATGGTGTCACTATCCTGCCAGCGGGTGCATGGTGTCACTATCCTGCCAGCGGGTGCAGGGTGTCACTATCCTGCCAGCGGGTGCAGGGTGTCACTATTCTGCCAGCGGATGCAGGGTGTCACTATTCTGCCAGCGGATGCAGGGTGTCACTATTCTGCCAGCGGGTGCAGGGTGTCACTATTCTGCCAGCGGGTGCAGGGTGTCACTATTCTGCCAGCGGGTGCAGGGTGTCACTATCCTGCCAGCGGGTGCAGGGTGTCACTATCCTGCCAGTGGGTGCAGGGTGTCACTATTCTGCCAGCGGATGCAGGGTGTCACTATTCTGCCACCAGGTGCAGGGTGTCGCTATTCTGCCACTAATTTTTTTCATCGTTCATTGAAGGACACAACCACACTTTATGATAGATGGATTCCTTCAGTGAACTCAGAGAAAGGGATTTTTTGGAGAGCACAAAAATCCAATTCTTTTTTTTTTTTTGGCAACAAAAAAATTCTGATTCTCACCCGCAGCTAAATTTGATTACTTTAGGAAGACTCAATTCTTTCCTTGCACATCATAGCTTGTTGATCTTTTGGGAGTGACGCATTACTTTCTGTGCTGACCCAGCTCCTTCACTATTTCCTTCACCTGCCTACATAACCTTTTATCTAGCTTGTAGGGGTGGAGGAAAGAGTAATATTATAGAGTAGTGATCAAACAGTCAAAAGGAAATTTATATGCACGCAATCAAAGCATGGGAAAGCAAAACATGTATTGAAAAGCTGGATGGGCCTGGGTGGCGCTGTGGAGGGATGGGGCTTGTGGTGTAGGTTCGGGGACTCTGCAGCTGACTTGGTGGGCCTTGTAGGGGATGAAGTTTCTAAAGGGGGCTGGGGGGAGGACTGGGGGACACTGGAGACTGAGGGCTCTCACAGGGCACTGATGGGATCACTATGGGTGGTACGAGGAACTGTGGCATGGTAAGTGACCTACAGGTGGCTTGAGGGAGTATGCTGATATCACACCCAAGATAGTGGCGTCCAGCAGCGGTCTCAGGGCCTTTAGAAGTCTACACAAGTGAGGCTTTTACAGGTAAATAACCTGAATAAAATGTAAAATACACATATAATCTTGGGAAGATTTTAGTTGAGGTGAATAGTCTGCCAACAGGGTCTCTTTGAACTAAAAATTACAGTTGGGTTTTAAATAAAAACCAGAGTTCACTTGTACAATTCTGCATTCAGTCTGTCACAAGCCCTTTATGAACCAAAGCTGTGATCCTCATTGCAAAACCTGGTTTTAAACAATCTATACATTTTTTTTTTTCTAACAATTTACAGAAGAGCTAGACGTCTTACCAACTTTTAGATTATGAAATAACATTTGGATTTTAAATGACAAAAATGTCAACCTACTCCTTAGAATCCAGTCTTGATGATGCGTCAAAACACGTGTCCACAACACGTTCTGAAGTATGTCAGGAATTCAGATAAACAACCTTCATTTTTCCTGCAGATCAAGTTAAAATCTTAACATGTATCTGTTCCTGTTTCACAAAAACAAATGATCTTGTTTATCTCAGTATGTATCCAACAACATCACCCCCCTCTGATTTACCATCACAGAAACCACTGAGGCTAGCTGAGCAAACATCATGTGCACTGAAATATATCCAGTACAAATATAAAGCAGCAAGCGTTCTAAGAGTCTGATTACATGGCCTTACTGTGAGATGTGGGCAAAGTGTATCCAAATCATGTCATATATCATAGGTTAGTAGTCCTTGGTGCTGTGGCTGTGTTCATTTTCCTAATCTTCCTGCAAAAAACACTTTCCATTCCTGGATGGCCACATCTCTTGTCCACTGTATCTATGGAGGTGGCCATGGTTGTCACTCTAGGCCCAGGGGTGCTCAACCTGTGGTTTGCAACCTCAAACCAGGGAAGCGCATGCCCATACTCTGGGATGGTGGTCGCGATCTACCGGTTTCTGACCTGCCATCCCATAGCATTAAAGTGCATGGAAGCAGGTGGCTGCAGAGGGAGCAGGAGCCACATAAGCCGATGCCTCCTCTGTGGGGCCTGGCCCCAAACAGTGTGATACCCAGTGCACTTCACCTGGGACCTTTCTAGGAGAGCCATGCCACCAGAAGCTGGACGAAGAAAAGGTCAGTGTATTAACCACTTGCCGCCCGTCCACAATCAAATTACGGAGGAGTGGTGCGGCTCTTGTTCCCAGACCCCAGATCTCTCCATAAAGAGGACCTGTTACTGCTTATTTCTATCACAAGGGGTGTTTACATTCCTCGTAATAGGAATAAAAGTCACCAGAAAAATAAATTTTTAAAGGGAAAGTGTAAAAAAAAAATAAATAAAACTACCTCGTGGGTCACGCCTGCATATTTAAACCACACATGTGAGGTATCGCCGCGAATGTCAGAGCAAAAGCAATAATTCTAGCACTAGATCTCTTCTGTAACTCTAAACTGGTAACCTGTAGGAATTTTTAAAACCTCGCCTATGGAGGTTTTTTTAAGTATCTTAGTTTGCCGCCATTCCACAAGCGTTCGCAATTTTAAAGCATGACATGTTGTTGGGTATCTATTTACTCGGCGCATCATCTTTCACATTTTACAAAAAATTGGGTTATATATTGTCTTTTTTCGTTCACTAAAGTGTATTTTTTCCCCCAAAAAATTGCGTTTTAAAAACCGCTGCACAAATAGAGTGTGACATAAAAAATTGCATGGATCGCCATTTTATTCTCTAGGGTCTCTACTAAAAAAATAAAAATAATATAATAATATGGGGTTCCAAGTCATTTTTTATCAAAAAAAACACAGATTTTTGCATATATGAGAGAAGTGCCAGAATTGGTCCGGTTGGCAAGTGGGGTACCTGTTCAATGGAAGATGTGCCCAAAGAAGGCAGGTAGAGGGCATAAGACTAGTGAACTGCACTGTGTCTCTGTATGGATGTGGCCACCTGGGTAGAGGAGCAGGACTTTGCTTTGTCATGTCTGAACCGCCCCCTTGGTGACTGGTGGTGTATGATGAATCAGCAGTAATAGAGATGCCACAGATTCACAGAACGAATAAAGAAGAAGCAGAGAGATCCATGCACTGCAGGTCTTCAGTTACAGCTTTCTCTCCAGGAAGCCCTCAGGTTAACAGTGTGCAGCACATTAGTGCCTTAGATCAGTAGTTCCCAACCTTAGTCTTTAAAGCGGAGTTCCGCCGGGGTAAAAAAAAATTAAAGGGTTTGTAAAGGTAAATTTAAAAAAAAAAAAAATAACAAACATGTTATACTTACCTTCACTGTGCAGCTCGTTCTGCACAGAGTGGCCCCGAACCTGCTCTTCTGGGGTCCCTCGGCGGCTGTCTCCGCTCCTCCCAGCAATAACTAACCACCTTAAAGTGGGGTTCCACCCAAAAAAACAAACATATTAAAAATTTTTTTTAAAAAAAACAAAAAAACATTTGGATATTTTTTTTTTTTACTCACCTCTAAATGGCTGTTGCTAGGTGGTCCCTCGTAGTCTGCCCCTTCCTCTGCCTGGGCTGGTGACATCACTTCCCCCTGGCACAGGAAGGGCTCGGCTCTTCTCCCTCCCTCCTGTCAATCATCTGGGACCCATTACAGATCCCAAGTGATTGAGCGGCCAATCACGGCGCGCGGCGCCGCTCGCGCATCCGCAGTGGGTGCCAGGCTGTGAAGCCACAGCCCGGCGCCCACAGTTGAAATGCCGACGAGCGGAGGGGGGGGACGAGCGGGGCTTCGATCCCCCGCATCGCTGGACCCAGGGACAGGTAAATGTCCAATTAAAAGTCAGCAGCTGCAGTATTTGTAGCTGCTGACTTTTAAATTTTTTTTTTTTTTAATGGCCCGCCTGGGTGGAACTCCTCTTTAATGCAAGCTCCCTCGCATGGTGGTTAGTTATTGCGGGCGCGCTCCCGTGATACAGCCGGCGGCTATAGCCGCTCGCTGTATCACTCGGCCCCGCCCCTGGCGCACCGCATCATTGGATGTGATTGACAGCAGCGCGAGCCAATGGCTGCGCTGCTTTCAATCCATCCACTATAGCCAATCAGCGACCAGGCTGATCGGCTGAATGGCGGTCGGGAGCGAGCGGCCGAGTTTCGAGGTGTCAGGTAAGTAAAACGGGGGGGCTGGGGGCGGCGGTATTGTCAAAAGTTTTTTCACCTTAATGCATAGAATGCATTAAGGTGAAAAATTTATACCTTTACAACCCCTTTAAAGTCAGCAGCTACAAATACTGCAGCTGCTGACTTTTAATATAAAGACACTTACCTGTCCAGGGAGCCCATGATGTCGTCACCCGAAGCCGACCCGTCCCTCGGCCCTGGGTGCAGGTGCCGGCATCCTTACTAAGGGAAACAGGAAGTGAAGCCTTGCGGCTTCACATCTGTTTCCTACTGTACATGCGCAAGTCGTGCTGCGCTTTCTGAATGGTCCCTGCTGTCTTCTGGGACCTGTGTGTCTCCCAGAAGTCAGCGGGGGGAGGGGGGGGGGTGTAGGAGGGTCGGACATTGCGTAGTTCGCAGCACAAGATTGTGGCGATCTTTCCCCAGAAGTGGGAGCAGATACCTGGATTTGACAGGTATCCGCTCCCCCCCTGAAAGGTGTCAAATGTGGCACCTGGAGGGGGGGAGGAATTCGATCCACGGAAGTTCCGTTGCTGAGTGGAACTCTGCTTTAAAGTGGAGTACAGGTCATGTTTTGGGAATTTCCTTAAATAAAACAGCTGTCATAAATACCAAACAATTGACATTGATTTTAAAGTAGGGTTGCACCAATACCGTTTTTTTACAAATGAGTACGAGTACCAATACTTGCACACAAGTACTCACCAATTACAAGTACTGATACCTTTGCGGTGTGATTTGAGCCCATACAAAATGAATGGGCTCAAATTGCATTGCAAAGAATCGCATCCAATTTGAACAGGAATGCGGTGCAATTCCTGTCCAAGTCACATGCGGTTTCCCGCACCACTCCTGTGTGAACCCAGGCTGAAGTCTCTATGACAAACCTAGGTTCACACAGGAGCAGTGCTGGAAACCGCATGTGATTAGGACAGAAATCACACCGCAGTGCAACTTGAGCCCATTCATTTTGTATGGGCTCAAATTGCACCGCAAAGGTACCGGTTTTAGATATCGGAGTATTTGCACAATTACAAGTACTCATGCAAATGCTTAGTATCGGTATTGGTGCAACCCCAATTTAAAGCACATGTGAGAGATCAAGGGAGAAGGGAGAGATCAATAAAGCCAGTTACCGGCTTCTGTTAGAGGAACATTGGTCCCCTAAGTGCCAACCAGTGCTGCTAATCAGTGCCATCTATCAGTGCCACCCATCAGTGCCTATCAGTGGCACCAATCATTGCCCATCAGTGAAGGAGAAAAATTACCTGTTTGCAAAATTTTTAAACAAACTATGAAAAACTGTTTTTTTTTTTTTCTAAATTTTCTGTCTTTTTTTGTTTGTTTAGCAAAGAATAAAAAACCCAGCGGAGATTAAATACCACCAAAAGAAAGCTCTATTTGTGTGAAAAAAATGATGAAAATTTCATATGGGTACAGTGTTGCATGATGGCGCAAATGTCATTCAAAGTGTGAGAGTGCTGAGAGCTGGAAATTAGCCCGGGCAGGAAGGGGGTAAAAGTGCCCAGTAAGAAGGTGGTTAACCACTTGCCGACCGCTGCATGCTGATATACGTCGGCACAATGGCAGCAGTGGGCAAATGGGCGTACCTGTACGTCCCCTTTAATAGCCGGGGATAGAGACCGGCGAACATGGAATTGCCTATGTAAACAAGGCATTTCTCCATTCTGGCTTGTGTCATGACAGAGATCACTGCTCCCTGTCATCGGGAGTGGTGATCGCTGTCATGTGACTTGAAGCCCACCCCCTCCACAGTTAGAATCACTCCCTAGGACACACTTAACCCCTTCATCGTCCCCTAGTGGTTAACCCCTTCACTGCCAGTATCATTTACACAGTAATCAGTGCATTTTTATAGCACTGATCGCTGTATAAATGACAATGGTCCCAAAATATTGTCAAAAGTGTCTGATGTGTCCGCCATATAGTCCTGATAAAAATCGCAGATCGCCTCCATTACTAATAAAAAAAAATTCGATATACGCTTACTGCGATTTTTTTTTAACCAAAAATATGAAGAATCTACACATACATATCGGCCTAAACTGAGGAAAAAAATATTTTTTTTAAAATATTTTTGGGTGATATTTATTATAGCAAAAAGTCAAAAATGTGTTTTTTTTTTCAAAATTGACGCAAACAAAATTTGTTTATAGCGCAAAAAATAAAAACCGCAGAGATGATCAAATACCACCAAGAAAGCTCTATTTGTGGGGAAAAAAGGACGTCAATTTTGTTTGGGTGCAACGTCGCACGACCGCGCAATTATCAGTTAAAGCGACGCAGTGCCAAAAAGTGCTCTGGTCAGGAAGGGGGTGAAATCTTCCTGGGCTGAAGCGGTTAACCACTTCCCGCCCAGCCTATAGCAGATTGACGGCCCGGGCGGTGGTTCAGTTATCCTGACAGGGCGTCATATGACGTCCAGCAGGTTAACAGCCGCCGTGCGCCTGCGGGGGCGCGCATCGCGGCGATCGGTGGAGTGGTGTGTCAATCCGATCCATGTCCAATCACGGCTAATCACGATGTCAATAGGAAAAGCCGTTGATCGCCTTTTCCTCACTCGCGCCTGACAGACGCGAGTAGAGGAGAGCCGATCGGTGGCTCTCCTGACAAGGGGGGTCTGCGCTGATTGTTTATCAGCGCAGCCCCCCCTCGGATCCCACACTAGACCACCAGGGAAGCCGCCAGGACCACCAGGGAAGGGGGCAACATGTGGATGGCCAGGTATGTACCCCATGGCCATCCACATGTGCAAATTATGCCCAATCTGCGCCAATCAGTGCCCACAAATGGGCACTGACTGGCACCATTATATATCAGTGATGCCCAGCAATGCCACCCATCAGTGTCATCAGTGGCACCAATCAGTGTCATCAGTGCCACCTGTCAGTGCCCATCCGTGCCACCCAAAAGTACCCATTAGTGCCACCCATAAGTACCCATCAATGCCACCTATGAGTGCCCGTCAGTGCTGCCTACGAGTGCCCATCAATGCCACCTATCAGTGCCCATCAGTACCGCATACCAGTGCCACCTATCAGTGCCTATCAGTGCCCATCATCAGTGCCCGTCATTGGTGCCACCTCATCGGTGCCCATCAGTTCAGCCATATCAGTACCCGTCATTGAAGAAGAAAACTTACTTATTTACAAAAACTTTTAACAGAAACAATTAATAAGTGGGATTGAAGGGAAATAAATAGGGACTTTGAATGAACATATGGTCTGGTAAGGCACCATTGTTCCATCCCTCGGGACTTTAAATGAAACTGTAGCCTGGTAAGGCTGCAAATTTCCATCCCTGTCATGCATCAAAAAAGGGGGGGAGAAAAGGAGCAAGGGGACTGGGACTTTATATGAAACACAAGGTTGCAAAAAGGTAAGTGGGTGAAGAATACAAGTTTTATTAATTGCCATCTGAAATAACCATCCATAACATTTAATTACAACAGTATTGGTATACATTGGTATATGGCATAGATTCATAAAAACAAGTTCATATAAAATGGCAATCAATCATCCTTCCAGAGTTCACCACTATAATCATTGTATAAACAATAATACACCGTAAAACTTGCAAAACCCATGGCCTTATTGGTCCTAGTGAGGGTATTGAGTGTGAGCTTGATGTAATAGTAATATTAATTAGAAGTAAAACGTATGGCAGCTCTACGCGTTTCGTGGCTAGCGGGCCACTCGTCAGGAGCAAGCACAAGATGTATCTACAAATAAAGAATGAAATATTATAATGAGGGTAAATGGGTATGGTAATGGGGTATAGAACCCACAAGTCAATTACCTGTTACTGGTGGGTATCAGTGTAGTTTTGGCGCGAAAGCGGGGTACCATGACTCCCCGGATAACTACTCCCAACCGGGAGCCGCGGCGGACATCTCGCCCAAGATACCCAGACAGGCGTCGGCCAGGGCAGGCACAAGAAGGCAAGGCAACCTAGGGGAGATGTTGTGGTCAGCTGGACAAGAAAGAACAAAGAGGAAGTGTGAGAGTGGAGCCAGTGGGAGGACGGTGAAGGGGGTGAGGAGCCAGCCAGTGGGGCCTGGGGATGGGTGTGAAGAGAGGAGTGAATACTAGTGATGGCAACCGGTAGGGGGTGAAACGTGAGGAACCAGGGGGAGGTGAGAGTGACAGGGGTGGGGAAGGTGGATGACTGCCGTGAAAATTGGTGCCTGGGGATAGGGGGGAAGTGGTGTGAATGCACAATTTACCTGAGTGAAAAGTGGTTGTGTCCAGCAGCCGTGTGTACAGCTCAAAAGTGAGCAGTGAAGGAAGCCTTGACTGCCGGTGCCCGCCCCAGGGACGTCCATATAGGCGCCGGGACGATGACGCCGCCGACGTCACGCCAGCGCAGCAGAAGGGGGGCGGGGGAAGACCGGCGGCAGGAGGGATCCAGCTGACGCTCGATCCACCGCCATCGGAAGTCCCCCAGTCCGCCCGCGAGCGTGGTCACCGCAGACGTGGGCGGAGCAGTGCTGGATACGCACCGCACGTCCAGCCTGGGATGCGCGACCCATCAATGCCACCCATCAGTGTCATCAGTGCCACCAATCAGTGTCATCAGTGCCACCTGTCAGTGCCCATCCGTGCCACCCAAAAGTACCCATTAGTGCCACCCATAAGTACCCATCAATGCCACCTATGAGTGCCCGTCAGTGCTGCCTACGAGTGCCCATCAATGCCACCTATCAGTGCCCATCAGTACCGCATACCAGTGCCACCTATCAGTGCCTATCAGTGCCCATCATCAGTGCCCGTCATTGGTGCCACCTCATCGGTGCCCATCAGTTCAGCCATATCAGTACCCGTCATTGAAGAAGAAAACTTACTTATTTACAAAAACCTTTAACAGAAACAAAGAAAAACTTCGGTCTTTTTTTATTTGTTGCGCAAAAAAGTAAAAACAAAAGAGGTGATCAAATACCACCAAAAGAAAGCTCTATTTGTGGGAACAAAATTATAACAAATTTGTTTGGGTACAGTGTTGGATGACTGCGCAATTGTCATTCAAATTGCGACAGCGCTGAAAGCTGAAAATTGGCTTGGGCAGGAAGGTGTATAAGTGCCCGGTATTGAAGTGGTTAAGGAAGAATTCAAGGCAAAAGGTA
Source organism: Lithobates clamitans (assembly GCA_037952925.1). Classification (NCBI taxonomy): domain Eukaryota; kingdom Metazoa; phylum Chordata; class Amphibia; order Anura; family Ranidae; genus Lithobates; species Lithobates clamitans. Next base: position 2,981,144 of record JBBGZY010000996.1, on the reverse strand, counting down.
GATAATTCACAGCTCTGCCTTGGTACAATAACATTACTGTAAAACCTTGGTTTGAGAGCGTTTTGCAAGACAAGCAAAATGTTTTAATAAATTTTGCCTTGATATACAAGTGATGTCTTGATATAAGAGTAGCGTCATGTCACAACTGAGTATAAAAAAGAAGAGGAGCCTCTAAGTGTAGCAATATGGTTACATTTAATGAAGGTACAACATTTAGCAACATATTGCTACACTTAGAGGTGCCTCTCTTCTCTTTTATACCCTGTAAAAAAAATGCTTTGATATACAAGTGCTTTGGATTACAAGCATGTTTCTGGAACGAATTATGCTCGCAAACCAAGGTTTTACTGTACTAGGCATTTCCTATAAAATGATAAATCTTAATTTTTCTTGTTATGTCATCTTTAAATAAGGAAGTATCCCCACTAACAAAAAAACACAGACGCATCACATGTATCTTTGTTACCACTAAGCAAATCATTGCAAAGTCCTGGAAAGTACCATCTATATACTTCTCAGAAGTAAAGCAAAGCATTCTTGTCACAATAATTTATAAGAAATGAATGGCTATCCTGTAGGATTGCCACCTTTTCTTCAAGCCAAACCCGAACACTTTAGCGGCGCACGGCATGGCACCCCAACCGCGGCACGATTTTGCTGCGATTGTCACCCGACAAATCGCGGCAAACAGAATCGTGGTATGTCTGTCGCACAAAAGAAGTTTCACTTTGCGATTGGGGTGCCATTATCCCCATCCCCTCCCATTACAAATCTTCTTCCCCTACTAGCACAAATCCTCCTCCCTCTAATACCCCCACGGCAGCCGACAGGGGGTACCACGGGGACTCCTGTAGGGGACCCAGCACACAGGGGGACCCGGACAGCAGGGGGATCGGCATGGCGGGGTGGGGAGGGAGGTGGGAATTACAGAGGAGTCAAAACATAAGGGAGAGAGAGAGGCGCTAGGTAGCTGCTGGTGCGATAGTCTTTAATAAACTAAATTAAATCCACTCACTCTCCATGTCAGAGCTGTAGACATGTCATTCGGTGAAGTTCGCTGCCCCATTCTCCCCTCCGATCCACGCTGCTGTTTCACTGAATTGCTGGAGGAAACAGAGAGTTGCGGGAAACCCATGTGAACTGTCAGCCTCTGATGATGGAGCTCTGATTGGTCACTGCGTCCCAGGCTATATGACAGCTCACTGCTGTTTCCCCGCGGCTCTGTATCCTTGGCTTCCTCCAGTGATTCAGTGAAACAGCAGCGTGGATCGGGAGAATGGGGCAGCGGACTTCACAGACTGACAAGCCTACAGCTCTGACATGGAGAGTGAGTGGATTATTTTTAAACATTTAATTTATTAAAAACTATCTCACCAGCAGCTGCCTGTCCCCTCACTCTCTCCCATGTTTTGACTCTTCTGTAATTGCCCCCCCCCCACACCTTGCTGTCTGGGTCCCCCTGTGTGCTGGGGCCCCTATAGGAGGCCTCCTGGTACTCCCTGTCAGCGGCACTGTGTCCAAGTCTCAGGCAGAGGGAAACCCGGGCACAGCATTCTAAACTTGTACTGTCCGGGTCAAAACCGGACAGGTGGCATCACACAAGTGTGAACCAAGCCTGAAGTGTTTGTATAGCCATACAGAGTGGAGAATGATCAAATTCAGGGTTTTATTGGCTAGCTGTGCCATATCAGGGAGATCTTCGTTCACTTTCAGCAACAGGAAGCAAGAAGAAATTTCTCCACAGGGAGGCAGGCATGTACTGGCCATTGGGACTACAGGGAGTTTCCCGGTGGGCCGATGGCTCAGTGGGCCGATTTCAGTGACAGTGGACCGCTGCCTCCCTCCAGTCCTCTGTCCCCCCCACAGTGCTCACCTCCTCTCCCTGGCTAGTTATGCAGCGCGCCTGAATACAGACATGATGCTCAGGAGTCAACACTTAAAAGCTCATCATACGATCTGGAAGGAGGGCGGCCTCACTTTCCTGGGGGGGGCGCCAAACTGATTCTTTGCCCCAGGTGAAATAATGTCTAGCTTCCCCACTGGTACTGCCTATAAGAGAAATAATGTAGAACGGCTAATGGCTAGTGGGGGGGGGGGGCTTGGGTGGCAAGCCGGCATGGGAGAGACCTGTCAAAGTGGGCCAGTCTGGGTGAAGTCCAGGGCCAAATTTTTGTCCCAGTCCAGCCCTGAAGGGAGGGGTAGTTCCCTTTTAGAAAGTTGTCCCCATTGGAAGATTTCCACTCACCTACATTTCTGCTGACAACTGAAACACTTTTGGATTTCCTATTATCAAAACAAATAGAAATCTAAATATGACTGGAGTTCTAACCCTTTGCACACTATCCAGAACATAAAAAAGACAGAAGTGACAGAACCAATGGGTCACCATTTGTTCATCAAATCGGTTAGAAGACTTTATACAATTAGAAAAAAAATCTACCCATAATGTTCCATAAGGCCATTAAAGGAGTTCTATGGTCACAGTACACTTTTGTTTTTATAACATCAGCATTGTAATAACAATACAAAAAATAGTTATTTTTGACAATACAATATTATTATTATTATTATTTTGCTGGCCATCTCTTTCCACATCTTCCTGGAATCTTTGCTCTCATACATTGCAGCTTCCCCTCTGCTATTTACTTACAATGTCTAAGGACTACATATCCCATGGTACCTTGCTGTAAACAGCGATTCCTGTACTGACTCCACCTCCTATAACTCCTCTTCCTCTGTAGTTCAGAAGGCAGGCTCTGTGAAATGGGTGACACAGCAGTGCCTACTCACAGTGCACAGGGAATATGTCTTACAGGATTGGATTCCAAGAAGTAGATGAGTGGGGATCTTCGCAGAGTAAGTTTATATACTTCAAGATCTTTTAGATGAATAGGAGCAGGCTGGAAATAATTGAAATACTTGTGGAGATGATTATATGATTTTACATTTTGACCATTGATGCACTTTAGGTTATTATAATGTTTGTAGCATATACTGTACAATGACACATTATTCTTTAAATGTTCTGTATTTATAGATGGGTATTGTTTTCCTGTGGTTAACAAATTCAAGTCAGCAGATTCTCATTTCCTTCAATGGTGCGATAGAGATGTCAGTTCCGAAGCTGCGTTTGACTTTGCACTGTATTTCTTTGGATACAACAGGTCCTATTGAGATGCTTTTCGTTGTAATATTATTATTATTATTATTATACAGGATTTATATAGCGCCAACAGTTTACGCAGCGCTTTACAACATTAGGGCAGACAGTACAATTACAATACAATTCAATACAGGAGGAATCAGAGAGCATGGCTCGTTAGAGCTTACAATCTAGGATGGAGGGTCAAGTTATACATAAGGGTAATAACTGTGGAGGATGAGCTAATGGAGAATATAGTGCAGTTGTTAGATGGAGGCAGGATAGGCTTCTCTGAAGAGGAAAGTTTTCAGGGATCGCCTAATGATGGATAAATTTGGAGACAGTCTGACAGATTAGGGTAGGGAATTCCAGAGGATGGGTGAGGCTCGGGAGAAGTCCTGGAGGCGGATATGGGAGGAGGTGATGAGGCAGCTAGAGAGCAGGAGGTCTTGGGAGGAACGAAGAGGACGATTAGGTTGGTATTTTGAGACTAGGCTAGTAATGTAGCTGGGGGCAAAGTTGTGGATGGCTTTGTAACTTATTGTTAGTATTTTGAATTTAATTCTTTGGATGAGTGGCAGCCAATGGAGGGATTGGCAGAGAGGGGTAGCAGACACTGATCGGTTTGTAAGGTGGATGAGTCTGGCAGCAGCATTCATGATGGACTGAAGGGGGGATAGACTATTTAAAGGTAAGCCAATGAGGAGGGAGTTGCAGTAGTCGAGGCGAGAGATAACCAGGGAGTGAATCAGGAGCTTTGTAGTTTCATTGGTTAGGAAGGGACGTGGTTTGGAGATATTTCTGAGGTTGAGGCGGCAATCTTTGGAAAGTGATTAGATGTGGGGCCGAAAGGAGAGTTCAGAGTCCAGGATAACACCTAGCACCCTGACATGTGGGGACGGGTGGATGGTTGTGCCATTGCTCTTGACAGAGAAGTCAGGAGAAGAGGCATGTGGGGGAGGAAATATTATAAGCTCGGTTTTGGACAAGTTGAGTTTGAGGAAGTGGTGTGACATCCATACAGATATGTCGGTTAGTAAGTTAGTGATACGTGAGGAGACTGATGGAGTGAGTTGAGGGGTGGAGAGATAGTATTGTGTGTCGTCAGAGTAGAAATGATATTGAAAGCCGTGAGAGGCTATCAGCTGACCCAGGGAAGAGGTGAAGATTGAAAATAAAAGAGGTCCAAGAACAGAACCTTGGGGGACCCCGACAGAGAAGGGAAGAGAAGTGGAGGAAGTAGAATTGTAAGTGACACTGAAGGTACGTTGGGATAGGTAGGATGAGAGCCACTGAAGAGCACAGTCACCAAGAGAAGTTTTTTGAGGAGGAGGGGGTGGTCAACCGTGTCAAAGGCAGCTGAAAGGTCCAGAAGTAGGAGTACAGAATAGTGTCTGTTGGTTTTTGCAGTTAGTAGGTCATTTGTGAGTTTTAAAAGAGCAGTTTCTGTGGAGTGTTGAGGGCGAAATCCAGATTGAAGGGGATCAAGAAGGTTGTTCTTAATGAGGTGGTCACTCAGTTGGTTGTAAACCAGGCGTTCAAGGAGTTTAGAGGAAAAGGGGAGCAAGGAGATAGGGCGTAGGTTATTAAGATTGGTAGGGTCCAAGGACGGCTTTTTAAGTATGGGGGTGACCAGTGCATGTTTTAGAGCATTGGGGAAAATGCCAGAGGTGAGGGAGAAATTGAAGACGTGGGTTAGAGAGTGTGTATATGTAAAAGGTGAGTGCACCACACATGTGGGGTATCGCCACAAACGTCAGAACGAGAGCAATAATTCGAGCACCAGATCTCCTCTCTAACCCTAAACTGGTAACCTGCAAAGATTTTTTAAAGCACCGCTTATGGAGATTTTTAAAGCGGGGGTCTACCCACACCGCCAAAAAAAAAAAAATTAAAAGTATTAAAAGCCAGCAGCTACAAATACTGCAGTTGCTGACTTTTAATACATGGCCACTTACCTGTCCCAGGGTCCAGCGATGTCAGCAGGCAACGCCGAGAACCCGCTCGGTTCTCGGCAGCTGCCCCTGCCATCCTAGGTGAGGGAATCAGGAAGTGAAGCATTGCGGCTTCACTTCCCGGTTCCCTACTGCGCATGCGCAGTGGTCCCCGCTCTCTCCTGGGAGCTGTGTGTTCCCAGCAGACAGCGCGGTGGGGACGGGAAGAAGCGTAGACTCCCATGGGAGTCTATGCCGGAAGTGGGTGCAAATACCTGTCTTAGACAGGTATCTGCACCCCCCTCCCCCCTGAAAGGTGCCAAATGTGACACCGGAGGGGGGGAGGGTTCCGAAAAGCGGAAGTTCCATTTTTGTGTTGAAGTACTGTAGTTTGGCGCATTCCACGAGCGTGCGCAATTTTTAAAGCGTGACATGTTTGGTACCTATTTACTCAGCGTAACCTCATATTTTACCCAAAAATTGGGTATTATACTGTGTTTATGTGCAATAAAATTCATGTGACAGTGTACTTTTCCCCAAAAAAATTGCTTTTCAAAAACCGCGTGACATAAAAAATTGCACAACCCATGATTTTATTCTATAGGACCTCTGCTAAAAATATATATAATGTTTGGGAGAAAAGTAATTTTCTAGCAAAAAAAAAAAAAATCGAGACATGAGAAATGTCAGAATTGTCTCGGCTGGCAATTGGTTAAAGTCGCAGCAACTTTGAAAAGGTGCCTGCACTACTTTGGTGTGACTTTTGATGCGACTTCCATTGAGTGTAAAGTCAGATCAAAGTCGTGCTTCAAAGTTGCACTGGAAATCGAGCGACTTTGGAGACGCACTAATGTGAATGGAGCCTAAATTAACCCTATATAGTGCAAACAGCTGAAAACCTATTTGCAGAATCCCATGTAGTGTAGTTCAGGGAGGGGGAGCAGACAGTAATATGACTCAGGAGGTTGTAGACGGAGTGAGCTGCAGTAAAAACAGATAAATCACCAAGCTCTGGAATTCCCTGCAAGGGCCCTTACAAAATCCACACAGTGGTGTTTATATCATTCTTCAAATTTATTATGCAACATATTTCAAAGTGGTTTACCACTTCTCCCTCGTGCATCAATGAAAAGGAAGGAGTGGTGCACCACTTCTAAATGCTTTGCCCAAGATGCCTGTGGGATCCTCTGTGGGGATCAGGATGGCAGGCAGAAAAAGCAAGCGGAACTAAACCATTCGATTTAACAGTTTCCCAAAACTGTTACTTTCAAGGCATGCTGTGATTGACAACTGTCACAGTTGCTTGTGCTCTCAACTGAACTATCAAGCCATCAAATGGCTGATGTTATAACTGATCACATGTGCCGTGGCAACCACAGGGCTAAAATGGTAGCTTCCTTAGTTGTAAAGGATAGGAGGGTTTAGTTCCGCTTTAACTGTTTCCCAAAACACTTACGTTCAAGGCGCGCAGTGAATGATAACTGTCACAGATGTTTGTGCTCTCAACCAAACTGTGAAGCTATCCAATGGCTTGTGATCATATGTGCAGCACCATGGCAACCACAGATAAAACAGAGGCTAAGATGGCAACTTCCTTGGCTGTAAAGGATAGGAGGATTTTGGTTCCTCTTAATCCACTTGGCGCCAGCCCACCGTCAAATGGCGGAGGGGCGGTGCGGCTCTCGTTCTGGGTGGATGTCATATGACGCTGACGCGGCTCTTTAACCTAGGAAGTCGCAAGGAATGCTTTGTGACTGTAATATTTTGCAGCGTCAAATTTCAAGAATCGGGTAACGGTTTACATCCGCTTTAAAGTGATTGTAAAGTCTTGTTTAAAAAAATAAATAAACATGTCATACTTACCTCCTCTGTGCACTTGGTTTTGCACAGAGCAGCCTAGATCCTCCTCTTCTCGGGTCCCTCTTCACTGCTCCTGGCCCCTCCTTCCTATTAGTGCCCCCACAGCCAGCAGCTTTCTATGGGGGCACCCAAGCTGAGTCACAGCTCCGTGTGTTCATTCAGACACGGAGCCCCGACCCAGCCCAACCCCCTCTCACCCCTTATTGGCTAACTGACTTTGATTGACAGCCGTTGGGAGCCAATGGCGCTGCTGCTGTGTCTCAGCCAATCAGGAGGAGAGTCTTGGGTGGCTAACTTCTCTTTTAAGGCAACCTGACAAGTAAAAAAAAGATTTTTTTGTTAATAATAAAATGTTCCTCTGTTTAACCCCTTATTAACCCGTAGTTTATTCTAATCAGCCCTAGTTAACTCCTTAAGCCTAGCACACACGGGCCGAATGTCGGGCAACATCGGCCGGTTCAATGAAAACCGGCTGACATTCGGCCCGTGTGTATGGCAGCCGTTTGGACAGAAGCCGGCCAGCTTTTGTCGGACGAGCATGCTGAAAAACCAGCAGCCGACCAGCTCCCGATCAGCCAATGGCTGGGAGCGCTGACCGGAGTGTTCTGGTGGGTGGTCCCCCTGTCAGAACGTAATAGTACAGCAGGGGAGATCGCTGTACTAACATTGTATTGTTAGTATAGCGGCTCTGATCGGAGCTGTCAGTTTTTTTTCAACCCAGCAGTGTATACGAGGCTTTAGTCTCCTTTTCTCTTCAACTATAATTTTGCTGCAGATTTTTTTGTTTGTTTCTATTTTATTAACATTCCAACAACAAAACCGTGGATTTTTTTCCGACGGATGTTGGCTCAAACTTGTTTGGCATACACACGGTCACACAAATGTTGTCAGAAATTCCGAATGTCAAGAACGCGGTAACGTACAACGAGCCAAGAAAAATGACGTTCAATAGCCAGTGCGGCTCTTCTGCTTGATTCTGAGCATGCGTGAACTTTTGTGCGTCGGACTTGTGTACACACGCTCGGAATTTCCGACAACAAGTTTTGTTGTCGGAAAATTTGAGAACCAGCTCTCAAACATTTGTTGTCGAAAATTCCAACAGCAAATGTTCGATGGAGCTTACACACGGTCGGAATTTCCGACAACAAGCTCACATCCAACATTTGTTGTCGGAAATTCCAACCGTGTGTTTTGTTTAGTTTTGTTGCATTTTATTGCCTAAAGATTGCAAAAAAATATATAATTGTTGCAACACAATATCAAGAAAAGAAAGCCTTGTTTGTCCTTAACAGCTTCAGCCCCCTTCCTGACCAGAGCACTTTTTGAGATTCGGCACTGCGTCGCTTTAACTGACAATTGCGCGGTCGTGCGACGTGGCTCCCAAACAAAATTGACGTCCTTTTTTTCCCACAAATAGAGATTTCTTTTGGTGGTATTTGATCACCTCTGCGGTTTTTATTTTTTGCACTATAAACAAAAAAAAGCGACAATTTTGAAAAAAACGCATTATTTTTTCCTTTTTGCTATAATAAATATCCCCAAAAAATATTTAAAAAAACATTGTTTTTCCCTCAGTTTAGGCCGATATGTATTCTTCTACATGTTTTTGGTAGTTCTTCAGCCCCTTGAGCTCCTGGTCTCTCACTGGACCCTCTGATTCACCAACTCTGAATCCCGTGAGCTCCTCAAGGCTTTTGCGGTGGTATCTCCCTGAAGCGTCACCCATGCTTCCCTGCTGGGTCCCTAGCTTGGCACTTCGGATACCTTCAAGTTTCACCCCTGCTGACCGGCTCGGTCCCTGGCTTGACACACAAGACTGCTCTGCAAGCGTCACCTCCGCTGGTTGGGTCCCTGACTTGATCACCGCCTGAAGTTTCCAGATTCTCCCATGTGCCCGTTCGGTGAGGAACTGCTCCGGTACTTGCTTCAGTTACTCACAGTGGTCCCTAGTAATAAGGTGGATGGTCCCTTAGTGGTGACAGCTTCCCCTCTACCTCCGACCACGACAGATTCTCCAGCCGGCAGAACCGTCACTTTTGGTTGGGCTGCAAGCCGCAGTCCCAACCCTGCACTGCCCTCTTACTTCTGGATAGGCCCTCACACAGCCTGGCAGCGAGATACCCCCCGGGATAGGCCCAATCTCCGGCCTAGCAGCCCGGGGCAGACGACACACGTCCACCCAGATGGCAGTCCGGGTGTCACAGAACATAGATCACCTGACCTCACCCAAATATATAGGCTCTCCCAGCAGGCCAAGGGATTCAAGAAAACCCTGGCCCATTGGCTGAGATACCCCATATACCCATAACCTGACCTTGAGTTTATCCTTCTCAACCTAATACCTCCAAGTGCCCGGCCACCTAGTGGTAGAAGAATAAAGTACAACCAGGCCAAACTTAGAGAGAAATCAATGGATCTCTAGCAATTAACTACAGTAGCTACTCCTGACATGGAATTTGGTGAGGAGCTCCCTGACTAAACCCCAGGGAGCTACACTAGTAAAAATAAATAAATAAAAATTCCACAAAACTATCCCTTAGTTTATAGACGCTATAACTTTTGTGCAAACCAATCAATATTACGCTTATTGGTATTTTTTTTACCAAAAACATGTAGCAGAATACATATTGTCCCAAATTGATGAAGAAATTCGATTTTTTTAATGGATATGTTTTATAGCAGAAAGTAAAAAATATTGTTTTCTTTTCAAAATTGTCGGCCTTATATGTTTATAGCGCAAACAATAAAAACCGCAGAGGTGATTAAATACCACCAAAAGAAAGCTGTAATTGTGGGAAATTATTTGGGTATAGCGACGCACAACTGCGAGATTGTCAGTTAAAATAACGCAGTGCCTTATCGCAAAAAATTGCCTGGTCATGAAGGGGGGTAAAACCTTCCGGGGCTGAAGTGGTTAAACGATCGACTTGTTTTGAATAGGGGAACTCACACACTCATCGAAAATCATCCGTTCCAGCTTTAGCCTTTGTTTGATCGGTAGTTGCCATTGTGCTGCACCTGAGATCAGTTATGGCACCAGCCATATGATGGCTTGCCGGTAACTGTAACAGTTACCATCCATGGCATGCCTTGAATGTAACTGTTTTGGGAAACCGTTAAAATGTTTTGTTTTGCTTTAAAAAAATGTGTTGTTTCTTTTTTACAAACTGTCAATCCAGGTAGCACAGTGCTAGGTTTTCTCAGGACAATGCCATGAGATAACTTTTACTGGGATCACAAATGCTGCTTTAGATCTGTGGTGGATTGCTTTTCAGAGGGTGGTTGACAGGTGGCAGGAAGGCGATATGTCACGTCTTCAGCGCATGCTGTAACCCTGAAATGGAAGCGCTATTACGCTACAACTGCATGCATAACACGCAGCCCCATTCACTTGACAGAGGGGGTGTGTACAGTCCTGAGTGACTGCATGATGAGTAGTTGGGGGTGGTAAAACTGCATCTCAGTCGCCCCCATCCTGGTTTTTAACTGTCCTCTGGCCACTTGTGTGAACTAGCCCTTAGGGTCAGCATACATGTTACAATCTGGCCATAAAATCAACTTTAGATTCACCAAACTATGTAGTATCAGAACCTACCAAATCTATCCAATCAATGTGTATCCAATTAATCAGGCCCTTGCACTACACAGTTCTCGGTAGATCCAATAGTGGCCATACACGCTTCGATAAATGATCAATTTATTTTTCAATTGATCTCTTCTGATTGGAATAAATGATCTATAGCCAACAAACCATCCGATCAATATGCCACACATGGGGAACAGGATTTTGATCAATAGTTAATATATGATCATAATTTAGTATCGTAAATCATCAATCTCTGTCTCCACCATGTAATCTCATAATCTGATTGATCGAAATATAATTGTATTCATGAACAAAGTATCTCAGTGCTGCTGATTGATGCAAAACAATCGATAATATTCTGCTCTGGCCGATTGCATCCCCATTGGGGGAAAAAAAAAATCAAACTGTGTATGTCCACCATAAGACCCCTTTCACAGGGGGTGGACTCCATTTATATCATCAGATCTGTCCACTGATCCCTTACTGATCAGAGCAGAGCGGGCAGATGACAGGTCTGTGTCCATCCAGTTTATAAAGAGCAGACACAGACCGAGCCTGTGCTGCTCTATGGGCAGACGGAAGTAAACTGACTCCACTGTCTTACATGGAGAGGGCAGGAACAATCAGCCTTGGCACCACATCCCATAAAAAGATACACAAAGGAAAAGGGAATGGGGTAAACACCCTAGGGACTTTAAAGGTGCTTGGGTAAAATGATAATTAGAGTAAGAAAATATATGTATACAACATCTATCCATACAAAAATGTATTTATTCAATTTATTACATGTTGACAAAAGTTAAAAAAGGGTCTCTCAAAATCCATATCTGACTTAACAAAGACAATGGAAGAAAAGCCACTTAGTGAATACCACTCGACATGTTTCGCTCTATTATGAGCTTCATCAGAAGTTCTGGTAAACATGTGGTATACAGGCTGAATAATAAATGAAGGTAAGAAATTATTGTAAATTGATGAACGCGATGGATAGCATTCAAAAAACACCCTGGGGTGTTTACCCCATTCCCTTTTCCTTTGACTCCACTGTCTGTTTACACCCAACTACCCTCCGATCCGATCTGCCTAGATGAAGGGGGCGGATACCCTTCTGTTTTTTATTAGCAGACCGGATTGTAGGTAGGCAGGTGTAAACCGACACAAGTCCATTTACACCCACCAGTCCATAGGGGCAGGGCTGGAACAAGGGGTGGGCAGGAGGGACGGCTGTCCTGGGCACTGTGGTATCATGCGATGTGGGGGGGCACCACAAAGAGATTGTAGGGGAAGGGATTTGTGTTGAAAGGGTGAATTTGGGGGGTGGCAGGGGGTAAGTATTGTTCTAGGAAGGGAAATTTGGGGGAGGGCGCTAAGAGTGATTTAGGGGACTTGTGTTGGGAGGGGCAATGGGGGAAGAAGATTTGTGCTAGGAGGGGGGATTTGGGTTGGGAGGGGGTTTTGAAGTGGGGGGGAGACAATGTGCAATGTGTATTGGAGGAGACATTTTAGGGGTAGAGGCTTTGTGCTAGGAGTGGTCAATTTTTTTTGGGGGGGGGGGCAAAGATTTATGCTGACCTTGTCCCGGTACTGCATAGGGGTAAATCAGGGGTCCAATCAGGTCTGCCTGAAAACTTGACAGCGACAGCCAAACCTAATTGGACCCTTCTTGTGATAGGTGCCAAGGCTTGGTTCACACTGCTATGACCTGAAAGTCGTTTGACTTAAAGTGTGACTTGAGTGCGACTAGATGCGACTTGAAGCGACTTTGAAGCAACTTTAGGGAATGCCTAGGTAATCTTCCTGTAATGTTGGATCCAAATCACATCAATATACATGAGGATCCGACTTGGAGGCGACTTCCTTTAAAGTCTATGGGCACAAGTTGAATAGAAGTCGCCTTGAAGTAGTACAGGAACCTTTTCTAAATTCGGAGCAACTTCAGTAGTGCTAATTAAGACGGCTCTCATTGACTAACATGGGATTTTACATGTCATGCGACTTGGGATCTCACAAGTCGAATCCCAAGTCATGGCAGTGTGAGCCGATCCTAAAGGAGATTGTACAATCAGATTGTGATGTGTGCGGTGAGCTATAGAGAGAACAACACAGGCAGCAAAAAAACCCCTCCATACAAATAAAAATAAAAATTTGGCCTTTTAGGTCATGTCATGTCATTGATGTCAACATTTTGTGGAACTGAAGGTCAAAGTATGCCCTGCCAGTCTGCCCCCTACCAGCTGTCATCTCTTCACCTCCCCCATACAGACAATAGGCTCCATTCACAATGCTAACACACCAGGATCACCATTGTGTAGAGCCATTTTCAGGGGAGTCCCATGCAATCTGAAAACGACAGTGACATATCTGGATACAGCCTGAGGCGTTATGGCCAGTGCACACCATAAGAAAATTGGACAAGAATTTCCATAAGAGTAACGATCAGTTGATTATCTGCAATGGACTGCCGTGCCTACGTTTCCAGCAGAAAAAGGTGCATGCACCTTTTTATAAAACACGGCCCGCAGGAAATGACCATGCGATTTCCCTGAGGTTCCTGCATCTGCATACGCACTGCGATCTTACATGCGTGGGGGTGCCATTCAGAATGCACGTTTTCACAGAATGAATGGCAGCCCCGCACGTTTTCACAGAATGAATGGCAGCCCCGCACGTTTTCACAGAATGAATGGCAGCCCCGCACGTTTTCACAGAATGAATGGCAGTCCCGCATGTTTTCACAGAGCAGCGCATTTTCACTGTGGGTGGTTTCGGGTGCGAGAAGCGATGCGATTCCCGCAGAGGTGTGATCCAAGCCTTAATTATACAGAAATAATCGAATAGAAAATACTGCGCATGATCGTAATCAAAGAAGATCCTGGAAGATGCTGGTTTGTACACTATATTGTCAAAAGTATTGGGTTGCCTGCATTTACACGCACATGAACTTTAATGGCATCCCAGTCTTAGACTGTAGGGTTCAATATTGAGTTTGCCCACCCTTTGCAGCTAGAACACCAGACATCTCAATCTGCAAAAACTAATTTCAGGGAAGTGGTAAACTAATTTCAGGGAGGTGGCGCTTCGCGCCCACAACCCCCAAGCCCCCCCACCCCCCCCCCACCCCCCCGCGGCAAAATATTTTTTAAATCACCTTCCACAGTACTTCTGGGGAAGGGGGTGGATGGTATGTGTTTTTTAATAATTGATTTTAATTTTAATTAAAATTAAAATCAGCGGGGGGCAGCGGACAGTGTCCTATGCTGTAAGGAGGTGTTTTTCTTAGGAAAATGGCCGGAGACTCAACACAAGAAAAACATTTGTTCTCTAGCGTTTGAGAATTCTTCCATTAAAATCAATGCAAATTGGTCCACCACAAAATGGCCGCTAGCCGAAGCCCTAGTTACAAGGATTTTACAGATTGTTTCATGTTGATGGGGATGATAGGAGCAGCAGCTGTTTGCAGAGACGTCTGCGGGGACAGAGTCGGTCCCCGCAGACGTATTGTTTGTTTCTCAAACAATAGGTGCTGGAACTCAACAACGACCCCCCAAAACCCCTCCACCCACACACACACACCCTCCAAATCACATCAAATAGTGGGTGTGGTCAGTCAAATTTCACAAACAGTAGGAAGGTCCTAAAGGGGCATTAAATACCAAGATTGCATTACATACAGAGTGCAGAGTTCAGGGGGGTTACACACAGAGTGCAGAGCTGTCACTTGTAAACACAGAAACCGGACTTCTGTGTTTACAAGTGATTGTGGTGAGCAGCCCCCCCAAGGGTCTGAGCCAGAGGTGGTGGAACTGAGTTCCACCAACTTCCCCCTGAAAAAAAGCCCTGCCCGTACCGATCATTCCCGGGAGATCGGGAGGCACTTGCGGGTGTGCGGCAGCCTTAAGATGTCTGTAACAGCTTCAACTCTCATGGGAAGGCTGTCCACAAGGTTTAGGAGTGTGTCTATGGGAATGTTTGACCATTCTTCCAAAAGCGCATTTGTGAGGTCAGGCACTGATGTTGGATGAGAAGGCCTGGCTCGCAGTCTGCACTCCAATTCATCCCAAAGGGGTTCTATCAGTTTGAGGTCAGGACTCTGTGCAGGCCAGTCAAGCTCCTTTACTCCAAACTCACTCATCCATGTCTTTATGGACCTTGATTTGTGCACTGGTCCAAATCATTTGGTGGAGGGGGATTATGATGTGCGGTTGTTTTTCAGGGGTTGGGCCCTTAGTTCCAGTGAAGGGAACTCTGAAGGCGTCAGCATACCAAGACATTTTGGACGATTTCATGATCCCAACTTTGTGGGAACAGTTTGGGGATGGCCCCCTCTTGTTCCAACTTGGCTGTACACCAGTGCACAAAGCAAGGTCCATAAAGACATGGATGAGCGAGTTTGGGGTAGAGGAACTTGACTGGCCTGCACAGAGTACTGATCCAGGCCTTCTTGTCTACATCAGTGCCTGACCTCACAAATGTGCTTCTGGAAGAATGGTCAAACATTCCTATAGACACACTCCTAAACCTTGTGGACAGCTTTCCCAGAAGAGTTGAAGCTGTTATAGCTGCAAAGGATGGGCCAACTCAATATTGAACCCTACGGACTTATGCCCTGTACACACGGTCGGACATTGATCGGAAATTCCAACAACAAAATCCATGGATTTTTTCTGATGGATGTTGGCTCAAACTTGTCTTGCATATACATGGTCACACAAAGTTGTCGGAAAATATGATCGTTCTGAACGCGGTGACGTAAAACACGTACATCGGGACTATAAACAGGGCAGTAGCCAATAGCTTTCGTCTCTTAATTTATTCTGAGCATGCGTCGGATTTGTGTACACACCATCGGAATTTCCGACAACGGATTTTGTTGTCGGAAAATTTGATAGCAAGCTCTCAAACTTTGTGTGTCGGAAATTCCTATGGAAAATGTGTGATGGAGCCCACACACGGTCGGAATTTCCGACAACAAGGTCCTATCACACATTTTCCATCAGAAAATCCTATCGTGTGTACGGGGCATAGGACTGGGATGCCATTAAAGTTCATGTGCGTGTAGGCAGGCAGGCGTCCCAATACTTGACAATATGGTGTAGCTACGTTTGCCTTTGTGATCCGAGAATTTTCATACAATTCTTGGTTACATCATAAAACACGTTTGTGGAAAAATTCACGATTTTTCATCCGATTTTCTTATATTATGTACTAGGCCTTAGAAATTTGAGCTTTCAAGAAAAATTTTCCATCTCGCTCCTTCGAATTTTCTCATCACTGCCGTTGAAAACCAACATTAATTTGACTCCACTAATGATTAGAAAAACAAACTTTCCTAGAACCTTCTTTTCCTAAGAATTTTCATTTGAAATTCTATCCGTCTATGGCCATCTTTAATCACCTCACAGAACAACAGCAGGCTGCCCTGATCTATGACCAGCTTTGTTTATTATCAGCCTGAGGGGAATGGGGGTCACATGACAGCAGGCAGCCTGGGTGTCATGTGACCTAACCCGGAAATGGCTGATGGATGAGGCTGGAGATTTGTTTCTCTGGTGGGGGGTGACGTCACCAGCTGTCTGAGAGAGAACAGAGGAGAGAGAATGCAGCTGCAGCTGTGCTGGAGGAGAGAGACGGCCTGCAACCCTGAGAAGGTGAGACATGGGCAGCTTCTGAGCCGAGACAGCCTGCAGGTGCTGGAGGGACGGGGGAGCAGGGACTGCAGAGGCCTGGTCATCCTACACAAAGAGCAGGCTCACCTACCAGACACCCACCTACTGCACCTCATAGAGGGACTGCAACACCGGCATACTGACTGACCTGACAACACGTCTAAAGGAGGGGATGAGGACCCTCGTTCTAAAACTGAGCTTAACTTTCCACAGCCATCGTCTGCAATGAGAGACCAGACAGCCACCGAGGAATCCTGAACACTCACCCGTATTTTCATGTCAAGAAGAGCCCGCCACCGATGATCCCCATTCCCCACCGGGACTCAGGAGTGCAGCCCGCCGGAGGGATCGCAGAGCCGGACCAGATAGCCATGGGACTCTGGGTCCTGGAGCATAAAGGGTGAAAAGCTCTGCCATTCTCAACAACGTTTACAACCCTCATTTGTTGGAGGACATCGCTGGAGGAGTGGCTTCTGTACCTGCAAGCTGTGTGAAGGTGAGTTGACATGTAAACATTACAACCTGGGGAGAAGTATGTGACCAAACCTGTGTGCTCCTCTAATGCACCTACAACAGAAGGACTGGGATGACTGAATATGAACAAAGAGAAGAGAGTACAAATTACCACACAAAGGGTGTCAACGCCAGATTCTCTTCCCTTTCTTCATCTTCAAGATTATTATAACTGTTGTTTTGCAATGTTAAAAAAATGGTGGTTATTGTCATAAAGGGTAGTAAAAGATTGTTATAACTTTGCACTAAGGAACTGGATTTCGGTCAGTAAGTAGAGTAAACCTGGCTATACACTAGTAGATTTCCAAACAAACGTTAGTTTGCACCAGTGGTCTCCAAACTGCAGCCCTTTGCTTGCCCTTGGGGCACTATTCCTCCCACTGACGCCAATGATGGAAGACTATTCCTCCCACTGACGCCAATGATGGGGTACTATTCTTCCCACTGACATAAATTATGGGGTACTATTCTTCCCACTGACATCAATGATGGGGTACTATTCTTCCCACTGACATTAATGATGGGGTACTATTCTTCCCACTGACACCAATGATGGGGCACTATTCCTCCCACTGACGCCAATGATGGAAGACTATTCCTCCCACTGACACCAATGATGGGGCACTATTCCTCCCACTGACGCCAATGATGGAAGACTATTCCTCCCACTGACATCAATGATGGGGTACTATTCTTCCCACTGACATCAATGATGGGGTACTATTCTTCCCACTGACATCAATGATGGGGTACTATTCTTCCCACTGACATCAATGATGGGGTACTATTCCCACTGACACCGATGATGTGGGCACTCTTCCTCCCACTGACGCCAACAATGGGAAAACTATTCCTCCCACTGACGCCAACGATGGAGCACTATTCCTCACACTGACACCAATGAGGGGGCACTCTTCCTCACACTGACACCGACAATGAGGGCACTCTTCCTCCCACTGACACCGACGATGGAGACACTCTTCCTCCCACCGACACCGACGATGGGGGCACCCCCCCCCCCATTGTCAGTGGGAGGAATAGTGTCTCCCATTGTCATTGTCAGTGGGAGGCCACTGACACCGACAATGGGAGACACTATTCCTCCCACTGACACCGACAATGGGCAGCTCTCTTCCTCCCACTGACCCCGACGATGGGGCACTATTCCTCCCACCAAAGATTTGGCATAGTTTGCTCCCACTGAGACCAGGACATTTTCTACTTCCACTGGCCACAGTCCAGCCCCCCTAAAATCTGAAGGACAGTAAACTGGCCCCTTGTTTAGATTGTTTGTTTGTTTGGAGACCCCTGGTATAAGCATTTGTATGAGAATTCTCAGTACATTCTAAGACTTGAATGCCATACGAAAGTGCTTCAAAATGTTGTTTGCTTTTAATATTCAGTTTTGGAACTTAAAATGCATAATCCTGAACTCTGCACTCTGTACGTAGCGTATTTCTGAGCTCTGTACGTAGTGCACTCCTGAACACTGCACTCTGTACGTAGTGCACTCCTGAACACTGCACTCTGTGCGTAGTGCACTCCTGAACACTGCACTCTGTGCGTAGCAAACCCCAGATACAACCGGCCCTTTAAGGGCAACCATACTGCAGGTGCAGCCTGCAACCTTCAGAGGTTGCCAAGGGTTCCTGGGGTTCCTGGAGTAATGGCCAATTCCTGCCTCCCAGATAAGTAACCACTATCAACAAATATTTTTTTTAGCTATTTATAAGGGGGGGTTATTCCCAATGACAAGTGTAAGGAGCATTCTTTGAGCTGTACAAATAGTAATTATTAGTAGGGGTTCCCCAAGCCTGCAAAGGGTCTCCCCCCCCCCCCCCCAAGGGTTCCTCCATGTTAAAAAGGTTGAGAGAGGCTGATGTAGAGGCTGGAAGGATGAACCGCAGCAGACAGGGGACTTTAAATGCTGAGCTGTGCTGTCATTGCACAATATAATGCACCTGAACTGCTTTTGGCATTGGGCAACACTGCACACCACATCTCTCTGAGCATTCATATCTATGCATGTACAGTAGTGTGCTATAGTGCAACTTCCTTGTATTTTACTGCATAAGTGTGCTGGGTTTCCTTTCAAAATAGACAGCAGTGCAGAAATACAACACAATACCATGAATCGCATTAAAGCTTAGGTTTTAGCACACATTACTACAGTGCATAAATGTGAATCTAGTCTTGGTAAACTGACCTCAATTAAAAAAAATGTAATGGGTTGTTGTGTGAAGCTGCACTTTGCCCATCATAATTGACTCTCTGCACTATTATAGAAGCTTATTTATGGCTGAACAATGCTCCGGCATGGTCATTTACTGACTGTGTAGAAAACAGCGGTTAATGATGGGGCTGGCTTTGTAGTCTTGTAGGCGCAGGTGGAAGGGCAGAGCACAGTGCTGGCCTGTCTGCTGGGATCTTGCAATCCTTCATTCTCCTGATGTCTAATCTACATAGATGCATCATGTGATATATTTTACCTTTTAATGAGAAGGGGGGCATCAAAGTTTTGCTTTGTAATCAAATTGTGTTTTTCCAGATCCTATAGGTTGGGGGGGTAGATCTTGCCACCAACATATAAACCCACCCTGCAGAGGACAGGGGATGGACTTGTCTATCTTTTTCCCAAGCATACCACAGGTTTAGGCAGACCCCACCCCCTGCTGGCTTCCAAGGGGGTGTCTTGTCGAATACAGTCCCCTATCCAAAAGTGTCTGCCCTGTACTGCGCAGGCGCAGTACGGAGGACAAACGAGACGCCGAAAGTCTCCGAAGTTCAACAGCTGATCGTCAGCTGTACACGGCGCCTGCGCATTTATTCTTACCCTATGTCCAGGATCATTCCCTACTATCCAAGTGGACATAGAGTTAGAATAAATAGTTGCCGAGCGCAGCGAGGCTGTGCCCGAAGCGTGGCGAGTGAAGCGAGCCCGCGAGGGGCCCTCTTACACAGCCATCGCTAACAGGTGCCCGAGCGCCGTGTACAGCTGATGGTTAGCTGATCAACTTCAGACATTTTCGGCATCTCCTGCTCCTGCGCAGGCGCTGCGCCTGCGCAGTACGGGGCGGACACTATCTGATAGGAGGACACTATATGTCAGAACAGGGGCAATCTGGTTTAGGGATGGAGGGGCATGTTGCAATGAGTGGATTAGCGAGTGTTATTGTACTGAACAGGTCAGTGTTAGTGTTCAGTAGTGCATGTCCACACTTTTTTTTTTACTGCAGAAAAATGTATTATAAAATTTAGGGGAAAACTTTTCTTCCATCTGGCAAATTGCAGCAACTTGTGTGCTGGGACCTGGTTGTTGTGTGGGGGAGGGAAGGTCACACTGCCTTGCAGAAAGAAAACTCTGCATTACATACTACCGACCCCTGCACTCTGCATTACTTGCTACTAACATCTGAATGCTGGAGTACTCATGTTCCCTGCGTTTTTTGTTGCTTACCATTAACCTATTAACTATGTGTTACTTACTCCTGGCCCCTGCACTTTGTGTTACTACTGATCCCTGTGTTACTCCTGACCCCTTCACTCTGTGTTACTACTGGCCTCTGAATCCTGCATTACTTAATTTTAATCTTTATTTATTACAGGTACAGTGGAACCTCGGATTGCGAGTAACGCAGTTAACGAGTGTTTGGCAATATGAGCACTGTATTTTTAAAAATCGTAACTCGGTTTGCGAGTGTTGTCTTGCAAAACGAGAAGGATTCAGGCCAAAGCGGTGTGCAGTACCGCTTTTGGCCTGAGGTGGGGGGGGGGGCGCCGGAGCTGAGCAAAGCCGAACGTCATGTTCAGAAATGCACGGAAAGGCCCGAGGACAGCACGGTTGACCTTGGCAAATCTAAGGTAGGAAGTCTTTCCGAGGTTTGCCGAGGTCAGCCGAAGTGTCCTTGGGCCTTTTTGGCCATTTCCGAGGCTCTCCGGCGCCCCCCACCTCTGGCGGCATGCGGTATTGCATCCCATTGAAGTCAATGCGGAACAAATTATTTTCGTTTCCATTGACTTCAATGGGAAAACTCGCTTTGATATGCGAGTACTTTGGATTACGAGCATACTCCGAGGGTTCCACTGTGCTTATATAGTGCTGTCAATTTATGCAGCACTTTACACATATACAGTATATTGTACATTTACACCAGACCCTGCCCTCAAGGAGCTTACAATCTAGGGTCCCCAACTTATACATACATACATACATACATACATACATACATACATACATACATATTCTAGGGCCAATTTAGACAGGAGCAAATTAACCTACCAGCATGTCTTTGGAGTGCGGGAGGAAACCGGAGTACCCAGAAGATACCCGCACAGGGAGAACATGCAAACTTTACTACTGACCTCTAAAATGTGTGTTACATACTACTGACCCCTGAATGCTGCATTTCTTATTGCTAAACCCCAGCACTCTGTTATTTACTCCTGACCCCTGCACTCTTTATTGTTTACTATGGACTTCTGAACTCTGCATTACATACTCCTGACCCCTGCACTTTGAGTTACTTACTACTAACCCCTGCACTCTGAGTTACTACTGACCTCCAACGCCTGTGTTAGAAGTAATGAACCACTCAGGACGGGAATTGCATCCTCTCGCCTCCCCCACCAGATATGGTGTCGGCTCAGTATAAGGAAATGTGTGAACAAAGAAAGTCAAGATGACCGCACTTCAAATGAATTCCTTTATTAAAAATAGTCCATGCAACAATCAGAATATATATATATATCTTTTGTAAAAGAGACATGCAAAAATGCATGTATACACATGCACATTTAGAACTAACCTATATAATGAGACGGAGACAGTGTTTCTCTGTACATGAGTACAAAACATTTCCGTATGCCTAAAATGGTTAGGGGCGACCCCCCCCCCCAAGGATTGAGAGACACCCCATTTTGTATAGAACCCTTACAGTGTTATGTGGGATACCGTGCTGTTGATATGAAAAAAAGCTGCAAAGCAAAAGCTGGCAGCACAATTACAATCCAGAACATAAAAGACAAAAAACCCCTGTGTTACTTACTCCTGACCTCGGCACTCTTTGTTACTACTGACCTCTGAACCCCTTGCCTTATTTGCCTGCATTGCTAATGTCCCCTGCACTGTATTTTGCTTACCAGTCACCTCTGCATTACTACTACATTATTTACTACTGAGCTCTTATCTCTATGTTGCATGCTACTGACTCCTGAACCCTGGAGGCAACTTCCATTGAAATTTATGGGTACAAGTTGCCTAGAAGTCGCCTTGAAGTAGTACAGGAACTTTTTCTGAAGTTGGAGCAACTTCAGTAGTGTACATTAAGACGGCTCTCATTCACTTCAATGGAATTTCTTATGTCCCGCGACTTGGGGCAACTTCAGGTCTGACAAGTCGGATCCCAAGTTGCTGTAGTGTGAACCGGCACTTAGACATACCTTACTTTGTAATGGGGCCTTGATAGGTTAAAAAAAAGGCATGCTGCACCCTGGTGATCTTTGATCTTTTCCATTTTGTTCAGGTAGATCTCCACCTCTCCAAGGTGGTCTACCCCTGCTTTATGGCTTTTGAACATTTACTTAGGAAAAGGATTAGGCTGGGGGAAGAAGTCTTTTTCATCCTTTATGCTTATCTACAGAGCATTGCCTGTTGGTTGATAGAGCATGACACACAGCTCCCAATTCATTGTACTGTATCAGCAGAAAATGATTGGGAATCAGCAGAGCTTCTCTGGGTAGGATGATTAGTCTTTAATTCTATGCAGATTGTTGCAGAATAATCTGTACTATTCTACACTTTCAGGGATGTTTGTTGGTAGTTATTCTGTACATTTATATTTTCATTAATTTAAATAATCATTTTCTGATGTTTGTGGGTAGCTTGAGCTAGAGCCTGTGGCCCTCCAGCTGTTGCAGAACTACAAGTCCCATGATGCATTGCAAGGCTGACAAGTACAAGCATGGCTCCCACAGGCAGCGGCATGATGGAACTTGTAGTTTCGCAACAGCTGGAGGGCCGCAGGTTGAGCACCTATGAGCTAGAGCAACACTGGCCAATGTGGCCACTAAAGCAGCCCACACACCAGTTAGATCTTGCTTCCATTTGATCGGTCAAGAGCTTGCTATTACTTCAAATAATGCTGGTTACCTGACCCTCTTGTTGTCATACATGAATCACTGATCCAAGTTTAAAAACGCACACAGATAAGAATTTCACACTTTTCTCTGACTTTCCTGGTTTTGTATGCTTGTTCCAGGTCAGTGACAAAGAAAGTATTGAAATCGGAGAGTCAACATAACAGCCTGGCAAAAAAGCAATTTCAGCAATGATGTACTGCATGGGGAGATTTCCTAAAACTGGTGCGCATGAAATCTGGTGCAGCTGTGCATAGTAACCAATTGGCTGCTAACTTCAGCTTGTTTAGTTAAAGAGGAAGAAAAGTCTTCTTGTTTATTTGTACCTACAGGTAAGCCTATAATAACGCTTGCCTGTAGAAACTGTAAATATCTCCTAAACACGCACCGTTTAGGAAATATTTACTATATACGCTGCCGATGACGTCATCGGCACATGCACTATGAAGGAACGGCCACCGTGTCGTTTCTTCAGGGCCCTGTGCCGTGACCGGTGGCTCCCTCGTGCATGCATGTCATCGTGGCTCCGGCCAATCGCATCGCCGGAGCTCGCAAACCCAAGAGAAACACCGAGCGGTGTGCGGGCGCCCCTGCAGGGCTTCGATCTAAGGTGAGTAATTCACAATAAGCTAGTATGCAATGCATACTAGCTCATTATGCCTTTTAGTCTTGCAGGCTTTTTTTTCTCGGGTTTACAACCTCTTTAAGCTTTGACAATAAAACCTGGAAGCTGATTGGTTACTATGCAGAGCTGCATCAGATTCTGTGTGCACCAGTTTTAGTAAACCTTCCCCCATGTGTCAAATCGCAACAAATTCACACCAAACCCTTTTTTTGTCCGCACCAGAATCGGATTGCATGGATGTGAACACCCTTGCGATCCAATTCTGCAAATCGCACTGCGTTTTTCAAACCGATTTTGGGGTGTCATTAACTTAAAGTGGTGTTCCGGCCGAAATTATTCTTTTTAAATAAAAATACCCCTATAATACACAAGCCTAATGTATTCTAGTAAAGTTAGTCTGTAAACTAAGGTCTGTTTGGTTAGTTTATAGCAGTAGTTTGTTATTTTATAAACTTACAGCAGGCCGCGGCCATCTTAAGTCTGGGCATCTGAAGCCAGACTGTATTTCTTCCTGGATCTCATCCTTGCAGATCTCGCACATGCTCAGTGCAGCACAAGCAGTGTAAGAGGTTTCAGGTCTGGTTTCCATAGCAACAGCAGTGTCCGAGGAAGTTGCTGCCCCTTCCCAGAAGGCAATACAAACAGGAAATGATGCGATGGGCCGCGGCCAGGGAGGAGGAAGTGAAAAATAAATACAGCAGATATACAGTAGGTGCTGAGAAAAAAAAAATAAAAAATATCCAATTCGTTTACAGTGCACAGTTTAGTGAGGGATGCTGAAGAGTTGTAAAAGTGGGTGGAACTCCACTGTAACATGCACTTTGCAATCGGTTCGCATGAATGTGTTGCAATTTTGGCGCGGTATCCGTAGCGAATTTGCTGTGAAATCGCACCGCATCTAGTGTGAACCAAGGCTTAAAGGAGCAGTACAGCCGAAGCTAGTTTGGCTGTACTTCTCCTGTGGATCACCAGAGTGCAGTTCGTTCTGTACTCCTGTGACTCGTTTTCAGCAGACAGCAGGCTGCAGCCCGCTGTCGGCTGACCTCACAGAGCCGATCCAGGCTCGGGAAAGATTGCGATCATATGGTTGGGATCCGCCCACATGCCTGGACCAGCACCCGGCTCAGCCTCTCAGTGAACTGCTGAGTGCCTGAGCCGGCCGCTGTCACCCCCTGCACAGCCCGGCGTATTAGTGAGCACGGGGGGGGGGGGGCAGAGCAGAGAGCCTCTGACTAAACATCACCGGCTCTCTGCTCACGGAGCTCCGAGAACCGAGCGATCAGCGGTGTTCGCTTGGTTGTCGGTCTTAGAGCCGGCAGGGGACAGATGCAGCATTGGACCGATAACGCATCCACCTAGGGAAGTATGATTCCCCCCCCCTTCACAAAAAAAATTCCCATACTTCTCTTTTAACTCTTTTTGATAAATATTTTATCATGCAATCTTACCCCACAGAATATAAATTGTTTACTTAATTCTGCCCTCACACTTCATAGATATTGGTATAATTTACAGATCTAACTGATCACATTTTATAGAAAAATCTAAATGGTTTGTGGTTGGCCGGCTTTAGTGGCGGATGCTGTGTATACTTGATTGCACAAGTGGGAAAAGTAGATTAAATGTCACCCAATAAGCTGGATTTGCTCTATTTTTGGGCTGTCATGAGGATCTGTTGAATGGTTAGAAAATAGCCTTACACACAGATCTGTGTTCCAATTACATCCATTTGTATGTCTGATTATTTTCCACCGGGTCTGATCTGCTTTAATCACATGGGTGTGGAGGGCTGTACAGCATGAGGAAGACATGTTCTCATGTAGCTGCAAAACACCCGGGAGTGCCAGACGTTTGCATACAGCCACCTGTACAAATCAATGACAGGCTGCGGCTGTATATGTGTTACTGCACACCAGAACATTTGCATGCATACAGGGATGGATGAAAAGCTCTGGACACAAGCCGTCTGCACCGAGGGGCGCTCATCATGACATATCTGCCCCACTCATCTCCTGCTGAGAACACAATTGTTTCAATAGAACACAAAGTTATAGCGCAAAGAGAGGATAAAACTAGAATAAAAAATAAAAACGGCAAAAGGGAAGTCTCACTATAAAGTCCATAAAAATCCATAATTCAAGCATTCACTAGAAGATGGCTGCAGCTCCTCTGGCAGAGTTAAGGATATTCCTGTGTGTACTGTTAGGAAATAAAAAGGGGCGCCACCATCTAAGTGTACATTTTATTTTTTTAAAAAACTAGGGTTAAAATTAACTCCTATATAAAGAATATATCATCCTCAAAGAATCTGCAGAGTTCGGCAGGGGGAGCGAGCGGGTGCTGCAGAGTAACGCCTGGAAGCAGATGTGTGATGTCTTCTCTCCCAGGTACAGGCTCCAAGCTACACTTACACGGTGGCGCCCCTGTTCTTTTTATTGCCTAACAATTACTCCGATGCCTAGGCAACTGTCACTAAGGAAACCTAGCAAGCCATATGACATGTAAACATTTGGATTTTATCAATATAAAACTGACAGAGGGTCTAAGCCCTTCCCTACTTTATCCAAAATGAACATTAAAGGTTTTTACACTCTAAATAAAAAACCTACAAGTGAGTTTTCTCCTTTTATTGCTGGTGATTTAAAACTGAACTCCGGGTATAATCAGTATTGCATACTTACATTGGCCCAGCTTGGCACAAAGTAAGTATACGTATCTCATATGTGAGGGGCCATTGGGGAAGTTGAAAATCAGTACTACAGTGATAGCCACAATCTTCCGGGTTCTGTGCAAGCGGCTTCCACTCTGCACACTGACCAGAGTGGGTCGCTCACTCAGCACCTCCGCCATTTATAGAACACTTTGTATTTTTTTTTTCGGTGACTATAAGGTATTCTGTGGTTGGATGAAGTGAAGATTGTGGCCTCACCGTGCCTCCTCTCCATCTCATCAATCAGAAAATGCCTTGTATTAACTGGAAAAAAAAAATACAACCCCCGCGTGTTCTGTGTGCAGAAAAGAAACCGCTAGCATGGAATCTGGAAGATCACAGGTATCACAATGGTAGAGATGACTACTACAGTGATTGGCAGCTTCTCCGCAGGTCCATTGGGTATGAGATCTGCATGCTTACATTATTATTCCAAGCTGGGCCAATGTAAGTATGCAAAACTGAACATTCCTGGAGTTAAAGGGATTGTAAAGCCTCAAGGTTTTTCACCTTAAAGGGTAAGTTCGCCTTTTACAGAAAACTCTGTAAGGTGAACTTAAACAGGTCCCCCTTCTCGCCCCCCCTCAAGGCCTTCTGACCTTGACCGGGGCAATCTCCAGTTCTAAGCCCCCGAATATCCACATCAGGAGTCCGGGGCTTTGAAATCCCCTGAGCTGAATGTCCAAAATGTCCCTCGTCAGGAGGGATATTTTGGAGCATTCTAATTGGTCAGTGCCGTCACATGGGCG
This sequence comes from Lithobates clamitans, assembly GCA_037952925.1. NCBI lineage: Eukaryota > Metazoa > Chordata > Amphibia > Anura > Ranidae > Lithobates > Lithobates clamitans. Next base: position 2,954,224 of record JBBGZY010000996.1, on the reverse strand, counting down.
GCGCTGACCAATCAGCAGCCACATAGCCTGTCCTGTCAGCTATGGAGAAGAAGCGTGGCTGCAGGGAGGATTTCTAAACCCCAGACTACAGATATACTGGGGCTTAGAACTGGGGAGATTGCCACGGTCCTGGTCAACGGGACCGGGGGGGGGGATTGGAGTGGATCCTGTGTAAGTTCACCTTACAGATTTTTCTGTAAAGGTGAACTTACACTTTAATGCATTCTATGCATTAAGGTGAAAAACCTTCTGTGCTGCAGCTCTTACCTGAGCTCGATCTGATCTAGCGATGTGCAGCAGCTCCAGCCCAGCCACTGTCTCTTTCCTCATTAGAAAGATTGATAGCAGCAGGGGCCATTAGCTCCCGCTGCTGCCAATCAAATCCTGTGTGTAACGTGGACAATCCGCGCTACCCCCAGTGAATACTAATGAAAAAACAATATATAAAAATATATATAAAATACAGTTGGTGTTAGTAATAAGTGACGGTGCTGCAATCTAGGAAAAAAATTGAATATTCAGCTTGGAAGTAAGTGCAATATAAGAAATAGATGCGCAACCCAAACAAAAGAAAGAAAACCAAATGTGTGCAAAGAAGACACAAATTAGTGCAATAAATGTCCCGTTAAAACAAATCAACCAAATGAGAACAAATACCAGCAAAATAAATGTCAAGTGGAATTAACACAAATTCAACCTGTGCTGAAATAAAAAACATATACTAGCAAAGACTCGGAAAAAAGTCCATAAAGTGTTCTATAGAGTCCACTAGAGGTAGATTTTAGATTGAAAACCCCTAATAAATCCTTTTCTGAAACTAGTTCCACATGATAGCCAAAGGATAATAAGGAATGCTGGATGGCCTCTTACCAGAACCGTAGGACCACTATTACGGAGGTCTAATGGGCATAAACAGGAGAAAACACTCAGGCAAGGGCGGCAGATTCAAACGTCCGTCCGAATCCTCTCCTCCACCGGTAAGACCAGGCTCCGCTATGCTCCGTGGGACCCGTGTTAGCGAGTAGGAATGGGGGCTTTCAAAGGATGGGTCATGGAGACAAAAAAGAGGGCTTCATAGTGCAGTCTGTTTAAAAATGGGGATTTTATTATAACACTGACATGCACAAAAAAGGCAGGCACTTCAGAGCGAAAAAACAACACAGCCGCTGCTCACGCCAGCTGACTGGTGCGCGGTGACGTCAGATCCTCTAGCTCCACCCGACGATGTGTTTCTCCGTACTAGGCGTCTATAGGGAAAGGAGGCTTTCATCTATTTCTTCTATTACACCAATTAAATCCTGTGACACAGGAGCAGGGGGGCGGGGTCGACTCCCACTGTCTGTGGTCTGTGTCAATGGACGCAGCAGCGAGACTCGGGAGCGAGGCCACACGGGTGCTCCCAGGGAAAACGGCTTTCCGTGGGGGTACCTGATGAAGAGGAGGGGCCAGGAGTGCCAACAGGGGGACCTCAGAAGAGGAGGATCAGGGCTGCTGTGTGCAAAACAATTACACAGTGCAGGTAAGTTTGGGCATGTTTGTTATTTTTAAAAATTGAAGGTTTACAAACCCTTTATGAAGAACTAAACTCATTGATTTAACGGAGAAGTCCAACCTGGGCTCGTTTGGCTGGGCTTCTCCTATGCATCACAGGATTGCAATGCGTTTTGCACTCCTGTGACTCGTTTTCAGCAGAGAGCAGTCTGCTGACGTCACTGGAATCACTACAATAAAGTCTGGATCCGCCAGCTGCCTGGACTGATGCCTGTCTCAGCGAGCCGCTGAGACGGCCGCTTCCCGCCCCTCCATAGCTCAGCGCTCCAGTAAGCGAGGAGAGAGCAGAGAGGAGAGCTGCTGATTGACAGTCAGCAGCTCTCCACTCTGGGATCTGTGAGAACCCAGCCATCGGCGATGTTCAATCGCTCGGTTCTAATCGGACCGATGCGGCATCCACCTAGGTAAGTATCAAAGGGGGGAAAAAAACAAAACCCTTACTTCTGGAACAGCACATGCAGGGAATGTAACTGTCACATTGGATGTTCTCTCAACCAAACTGTTAATCCATCAAATGTCTGGTGTCATAACTGATCACATGTGCAGCACCATGGCAGAAAATCAAACAGAGGCCAAGATGGCTGAAAACGATAGGAGGGTTTAGTTCCACTTCAAGCTTCAACATGGTATACAGCCATACTGATGTTTTGGAGCTGTAGGAGAGAACACCCAGGCTTGTAACCTCTGGGAACGGGGTTAATAATATTCAGTAAATTTATTGCTCGAGGATTTGGGTGGACTTAATTGTTGAAATAGAAAAGACTTGTATAGCAGGTTAGGGGGATGGTAAAATCTTAAATGGGGTTGCTGAACAGGTGGCTGGCAGAACACATGGCCTATGTGTTCACTGATATTCTTGTGTACATAATACCTTGGGGTGTAATTAAAGGGAACTACGTGGTGTAGACATTGGTGCATTTTCTGTGCACCAAATTAACATTGTTTTAAGAGAAGTTCTAGGTAGCATTAGACCAGCTGCTCCAAATTGCATGAAAAATCGCTATGCGTAGGGTTGCCACCTCATCCCTTTAAACCCGAACACATATGAATTTCACAGGTTCTGAGGCTAATTTAATGCAGATAAGGCACCAAGTGAGTCTATTTACTACCTTAATCAGCCGCAGAACCTGTGTAATTAATATGTGTTCGGGTTTAAAGGGATGAGGTGGCAACCCCAGCTATGCGTCACTTTCCATAAATGTCCGATGGTGTCCCCAGAATGATGAAGCACCAATGTTCTCATTTAAAAACAGTTCCAATGCATACACCATTTACTAGAGTGTTGTAAATGCTGTAGTGAGGACAGGACGATGAGCAGTGCAGGAGATGAGGGTGTTGTGTATGGACGGCCAGCAACTTGCTGCAATCAAAAAGTTCACCAATAAGTGAAAAAAATTAAAAATTGAATATGTGTTGACTGCGCTACTCTAATCTAAATACACCACTCTCTTAAGAGTCATATTTGTGCAAAAAAACATTACAATAAATATATACTTAAACCATATGTCTCACGCAATGGTACACAATTTCCTTACTTCCCTGTTAGTCGAAACACCTAAATGTGCCCTAAGTATATTTCAACATAAAATCAAAATATAATTAATGTTAAACATTAAAGTGGATGTAAACCCGATTTTTTTTTTTTTTTTTTTTTTTTTTTTTTTTTTTTTTATATCATAATGTTGAGTATAAGATTTGCTATCATTTGAGCCCAGTCTTGCCACACAGAGTTAATCCATCTCTGAGCAATCCCCTTTTATTGTTCAGTGAGATAATTCTTGACAAACTGAGAAAAACTTTGTCAAATCCTCCCCCTTGCTGTGAGTGATAGGTGATTTACATATCTTGTGCATTAGCCTAGGACATGCATTATTTTTTAATTCCCTCCCCCACTCCATTCTTCAGCAGCTCTGCAGGGATTGGCTGTTCCACACCTCAGCATGATTTGGCATGCTGAAGTCATGTGGTTACTTTCCTGTCTTTTCACTGGATGTTAGAGATCATAGCAGAAGTTCAGTGTTAGAAATACACAGGAGAAAATGCATGTTGACAAGGGGAGTGTAGAGGTGGGCGGGGAGTCTACTGACATCACGACTCCACCCACCGAGCTCCAGACAACAGACCCGCCCACAGAATCTGCAGTTTATCGGGTCTAATAACAGACAGAGGGGAGACATTTGACAGGAAAAGATACATGCAGGCGGCGTGTATATCCTTATAGATAACCCCTATGGCAGTAGTTTAGAAAGGATGACATTGGGTTTACATCCACTTTAACATCCAAAGTGTCAAAACTATAACATCCAAATTCTTGTGCAATGTGCCAATCGATACAGGGATCTCCTTTGTGACTGTCCTTTATAGATATGTCATTTTATGCCGTTAATCATCTGGGATTCTTTGTGACACTTCCACCACTTCAGTGACAATACCACCACCACATGGATTAGCCACTCACCAGATGCCAGTAAAAATGCGCCTTCGGTTCATTTAGAAGGGATAACCACTCCACCTGCAACGTATTCCTTGCTGACCCCAATGTGCTATATATGAACCATATCCATCATTTCATGGTCCTCGTAAGCCGGCACCAAGCTGTTCCAGCGGTTTGTAATAGGTGTAAAGATGACGTCGTCCAGTTCCTATGCCGGCGTGCGGTGCAAGCCTCGTTTTCACCCCGGGGGGGCTTACGAGCACCATGAAATGATGGATTCACAAAGGAGATCTCTGTATCGATTGGCACATTGCACAAGAATTTGGATGTTATAGTTTTGACACTTTGGATGTTAATGTTTAACATTAATTATATTTTGATTTTATGTTGAAATATACTTAGGGCACATTTAGGTGTTTCGAAAGTAAGGAAATTGTGTACCATTGCATGAGACATATGGTTTAAGTATATATTTATTGTAATGTTTTTTGCACAGATATGACTCTTAAGAGAATGGTGTATTTAGATTAGAGTAGCGCAGTCAACACCTATTCAATTTTTTACTGTTTAGGAGATAATCACACTGCATGCAGCCAGTGATGGCACCGGCACTGGCGCATGCGCTCTGAAGGGACAGCACACCCGTCCTGTGCACATGCATGGAAGTGACGCCATGGCAGGTCGGCCGGTCAGACAGCCGGAGAACACAAACCCAGAAGGAAGACTGAGTGAAGGTGGAAGCCCTGTCAATGGTAGCAGTGTGTCACTGGAGGGCTTTGTTCTAAGGCAGTGGTCCTCGACGCCTGTCCTCAGGGCCCACTAACAGGCCAGATTTTAAGTATTACCTTGGGGAGATGCAGACTAGAATACTGCAATCACTGAGCAGCAAATGATATCACCTGTGATGTATTTCAGTTATCTTGCAAACCTGGCCTGTTAGTGGGTCCTGAGGACAGGAGTGGAGAACCACTGCTCTAAGGTAAGTATTTCATATTGTGCTAGTATGCGATGCTAGCACATTATGCCCTTGTCTTGCTGTCTTGTTTTTATTTTTTTTTTTAAAAAGGCTGTGGTTTACTACCGCTTTTAAGGCCCCTTTCACTCGACCTTTCTGATCAGGTCTGCCTGTCAGTTTTTCAGGCTGACCTGTAACACGGTTTGTTGCCGTTAAAGTGGAATGCACATGGTTGCAGCGCAGTTGATCAGAGGGTCCATTCACTTGTGTCTGTGTACACCGCTTACCTCCGATCCAATGTGGTCCACTAAAAACAAATGAAAGGGGATCCATCCCACGCTGTCTAAGCGGATCTGGTGTGTGTGTAAACAGATACAAGTCCATCCACACCTGCCGGTCCATAGGGGTGAATGGACCCCTATGCTTTGCCCTTATTGCATAGCAGGGTCTGTCCGAGTCTGCTCTACATAAACTGAGTGGACACGGACTTGTCATTCTCCCACTCTGCTCAGCATAGAATCAGTGGCCAGATCTCCAGCTGAGCAAATTGGATTCTTCCCCGTGTGAAAGGGGCCTTATAATTTGTCACTGGAAGTGCTAATTGAGCAGATCTATAGAAATGAGTGCATTTTGTTGGCATACCAAGTCTTTAAGCCCCCAATTGTTTATTCTGATACTAAAGGTCCAGTGATACTGATCTATATCTTGATAAGAAGTTACATTCCCCCATCAGAATGTAGATTTCTTGCAGCTAAATTGTCTGGATTAATGCTCCGTTCTAGTCGATTTTTTTTTTGGAATGGTTTGAACTCTGAACCTTTGTCAGGTTTTTGTTGCTGTCTGTTTGCTGTTGGAAAGATCCTCCCTGTGTTCCTTTTACAATCCCTTGAGACAAAAGGGACATGAAATTATGGGAAATGTCCTTATCCAGAACACCGACTTGGAAAAACACCCACACATTAAAGCGATAGTAAACCGCAGTTAAGAGAAAAAAATAAAAACTAGGTCTGCAAGGCAAATTTTATAATGTGCTAGAATGCATCACATACTAGCACATTATGAGAGATGTACCTTTAAGAGGAAGTAAACTCTGTTTTTCTTTTCTTTTCTTTCCTGCAAAGTAAAGGCACAATGTGCTAGTATGCATCGCATACTGGCACATTATGTGACACTTGCCTACAAATGAAAGCCAGCGTCGTCCCTGCTGGAGGCCGAATCCATGCGTGCGTGAGCCGTCGATCACATCACTGACTTCTGAAGAAACGGCACGGGTGGCCGTTCCTTCAGAGCGCATGCGCTGATGACATCGGCGCAGTATACAGTAAATGTCTCCTAAATGGCGCACGTTTAGGAGATATTTACAGTACCTACAGGTAAGCCTAGAAGATGGCTTACCTATAGGTACAAATAATACAGGAAGGTTTACAACCTCTTTAAAACGAAGCCCTCAGCAGCATGCTGTCACCACCAACCAGGCTTCCATCTTCACCTGGTCTTCCTTCCAGGTTCACGGCCTGTGGCTACATGAAAGGCCAGGGTAGCAATGACATCACTCAGTCCTACGCGGGAGCTGCTGTTTACGGCACGGCCCTGAAGGTCCGGCACGGTATGGCGAACCTTCAGAGCGCATGCACCAGTGATGTCACTGGCTTCGTGCAGTGTGAATATCTTCTAAACGGTGCAAGTTTAGGAGATATTCACTTTACCTATAGGGAAGCCTTTATTATAGCCTGAGTTTTCTACTACTTTAACTGCTTGCCGACTGCCTCACGCACATATACTGCGGCAGAAGGGCTCGTACAGGCAAAATCACGTACCTGTACATTCCCCTTTAAGAGGCGGTCAGCGGGCGCGCGCGCGCCCGCGGCAAGCTCCGTGATATCCGCGATCGCCTCACGGGGAGGAAGAACGGGGAGATGCTGATGTAAACAGCATCTCCCCGTTCTGCCTAGTGACAAGTGTCACTCGATCTCTGCTCCCTGTCATCGGAGAAGAGATCAGTGATGTCACACTCACAGCCCATCCCCCTGAGAGTTAGAAATCACTCCTTAGTACTGATTTAACCCCTCCCCACCCCCTAGTGGTTAACCCCTTCGCTGCCAGTGTCATTTACACAGGAATCAGTGCACTGATTGCTGTATAAATGACAATGGTCCCAAAAATGTGTCAAAAATGTCCGATGTGTCCGCCATAATGTCACAGTTACGATAAAAAACGCTGATCGCCGCCATTTAAAAAAAAAAAAAAAATTTAATAAAAATGCCAAAATACTATCCCCTATTTTGTAAACGCTATAACTTTTGCGCAAACCGATCAATAATCGCTTATTGCGATTTTTATTTATTTATTTATTTTTTTTTTTTTTACCAAAAATATGTAGAAGAATACGTATCGGCCTAAACTGAGGAAAAAAATTGTTTTTTTTATATATTTTTGGGGGATATTTATTATAGCAAAAAGTAAAAAATAATGCGTTTTTTTTCAAAATTGTCACTCTATATTTGTTTATAGCGCAAAAAATAAAAACCGCAGAGGCGATCAAATACCACCAAAAGAAAGCTCTATTTGTGGGAAAAAAAGGACGTCAATTTTGTTTGGGAGCAATGTCGCACGACCGCGCAATTGTCAGTTAAAGCGACACAGTGCCGAATCGCAAAAAGTGCTCTGGTCAGGAAGGGTTAAATTCTTCCGGGGCTGAAGTGGTTAAGTAGAGTGGGGAAGGGTTCAATCCTCCATCAGACTTTGTCTCTGCCTGTCTTTCTGTCATGGTGACATCTTTTTCTCCTATTGCTTGTTCTGGTGTCTCTGGAACAGGAGGGGAAGGGGAATTGCATTTGACAGCCATGCGGGTGTGTGGCCCTAAACGCACACTGTCTGAATTCAGGTCCACGCACCCACATGGCTGTCCAATTAGGACCAGCAGTTGTGTACAGCCGCTGCATCCCAATAGACACAAATGTGATATAGGGAACACCCGTGCCTCCTGCTCGGATGAAGAAAGCCCTTCATGCGGCTGCATAACTCGGTCCGTCCTTGTGAATGAGGCCTAAGGGGCTAGGTTCACACTAATGCAATGCGGGAAACGCCGCGATCCGTGCGTGTTTCCCCCTCTGCATTCAAAATGCTGCCCTTGCGATCCACTGCAGGTGTCAGTGCAATCTTAACAACAATCCAAATTCAGTGCATTTGCTGACACCGGATCGCATGGTACAAAATGACCATGCGATCCGGTGCAAGTCTGGTTCCAAAATTGCTGCATGCGTGTCTTTGGTGCGATTTGAGCCCATTCAAAATGAATGGGCTTAAATTGCACTGCACTGAATCGCATGTGAATGGAACAGCGATGCGGTGCAGTTCCTGTGCGATTCGAATGCAAGTCTGACCTGGTATAGGCCTCTTACAGCCTAGGAGCCAGTCAATTTATGTGCTAAAAAGGCTTTGGCTGGAGCTCTGCTTTAAATTCAGCCTCTTCTGGCGCTAAGCCCCAATCCCTATTATTCAGCAGCCAGATGTCAGAGCTTCTATTTTCTCAAGTCGAGGCCCTATGTACAGCTGGGCCTACAATCAGAGGGGCCCCATAGGTACCCAAGGATAGCTTTAAAGGCTTTGCAGATACTGTTAGGGAACATTTTTGGCAGAACAGATTTAAACTCCTGCACATGGGGAAGTGCGTCTGGAAGAGTGACTGTTATTTTGCACATCCATGTGAACTTGAACCCTTGCTGTGAACACCTTACCATCTTTATAATGACTAAATTTACCCATCATCCTAGCCCAGGGTTGCCACCCTTTCTTCAAGTCAAACCCGAACACTTTAGCAGTGCACAGCAATTTTTTTTATACATATATTTTGTTAATAAATAAAATTTCTAATCATAAGAAGTTAATAACAGTACCCCCCCCCCTTTACATCAGAGTCCACAGAGTTCCCCTTTTACATCTGAACTTGCAGAGTTCCCTTTCACTGTAAGGGGGGACTCTGCAGACTCTGATGTAAGGGAGAACTCTGGAGACTTTAAGGGATGCTCTGCGAACCCTGATTTAAGGGGGGAACACTGAGCACTGTGATCTACGGAGAAGACTCTCCTCTCATCCAGATGTATGTGAGGCTGCTAGACTTCCAATTTCTGGCCCCCACTATCCTTTTCTGAGGCACAGCGCCGGGGATTGTAGTGTGGGCAGACACAGAGGGGTAGGGGCAAGAGGAAGCGGTGCAGATCGAGCACTCTCTCCTCTCCCGTCTGTCTGTGTGTGTGTGTAGGGGGGGGGGTGTTAGTTCTGGGCAGTGTGAGAGAGAGTGTAACAGACACTCTCGGCTTAGACAACTGCAGCCAGCAACCCTGCTGGGAAGCCATGGTCCAGTCTGAATAAATGTGTCCGGGTCCGGGACAGACTGAAACCCGGACGCATGATTCCAAACCCGAACTGTCCGGGAGAATCCCGGACAGGTGGCAACCCTATCCTAGCCCTGGCCAACTTAAAACATTTGTGGCAAGCAAAAACCGAGGAGGGGGAGAATACAATGTTCATTAATAATCAGTCAGAGCTTTATATATTATTACATTGACTTTATGTTGTTAAAATCTTATTTGTGAAGATGTGGTCTCTGAGTCACTGCACTTTGTTGTTTGCACTGCCGTACAGAACACATGTATTAGATTACAGAAGGCACTGGGCCTCGTTTTTCGGAAGTGCGTGTTGTCCAGCACACCCAGTCAGGCCCAAACTGGTAATCAGCAGAAGGTCTGGCAAAGCTGAGAGCGTCTCTGAGCTCTTGTAGGCCGGAAACTGCTTTTATCCTTGTACATGTAAGAGCAAAGAACTCAAGAGCCTACAGCTGGAATCTTCTGTACTAATTTGAAATGGTACTGGGGTATAAATATCATTGCTCTGCTGGGCTCAAAAACATTGGATAAATAGGCCTGTTGTGTGTTTAGATCTGCTCCAACGCTACAGCCAATCATATATTCTAAATTTAGGCTGGGTTCGATCTAAAGATTTTAAATTTTGGCCACTAAATTAATGAAAATTATTCCTGACCTACTCAGCTCAGATCAAACAGGTTTTATTCTCGGAAAATCCACAGATATCAATATCCGCCGGGTTTTCCCTGATTTACAGCTACCCCCAACTGAATCCACTTCTAGAGTTTTGGCAGCACTCGACATTGAGAAGGCCTTTGACTCTGTGGCCTGGCCTTATATGCTCTCAGTGTTGGAGACTATGGGGTTCGGGCCCACGTTTTTGAAATGGGTGCAGCTGCTTTACTACTGCCCTTCAGCCCAGGTTGAGATAGGAGGCGAGCTCTCAGAGCCCTTTCCAGTTAGGAGGGGTATGAGACAGTGTTGCCCACTGTCTCCGGCTCTGTTTGCTGTTGCGATGGAACCGGTGGCAGTAGTCCGTAAAGAGGGTATCCGTGTGGAAACTTTGGTGGAAAAGATAGCCATGTATGCGGACGATCTCATATTGTTTCTGAATGACCCGGGACCATCGCCTAAGGAAGCATTACGTATACTTTCTAAATTTTCCATTTATTCGGGACTACAAATTGGGGAAAATCACAAATTTGACCTATTAATAGAGAGGCCCGAGATGGAGCTGACCCTACCCTGACTCTATTATGGTCATCCAGTATCAGATACTTAGGTATTGAGATTTCCTGGGATACTGAGGAATATTGTGTCTTAAATGTAATTCCACTTCTTGACAATATGAAATCTAAACTGAGGGCATGGGCCAATCTTCCATAACTGGCTCATGCAGAGTGAGACCAATGTGGCAGTAGTATTAGAGGCTTCCTGTGTAGGCCCCTTTGAGGCCCTTTAAACACCTTTTTATACAGAGGAGCCTCTGCTTCCCTTCTTCTGACTGCAGAAATGAAAGCCATATTGAAAGCCTGGTTGCTGGCCTAAGCTCTACGTCCTTGCCCTCCCGATCACATCTCGCCACATACTCCCTTATGGCTCAATCCATTATTACCAGAATTTGCCTCTATACCTGATCCTCAGGTTTGGGCCATAAAGGGCATTAAATATTTAGAGCAGATATGTTTAGCTGGAGAATTAAAGCCCTTGGACACCTTAAAATTACACTTTGACCTCGCTAATGTATACTTTTTTTGATATCTACAATTCAGGCACGCCTTTCAAATACAATTTTTAAACAGCAACCAGTAGCTTTTTATATCACAACCCTAGAGGAAGTACACAAAGATAACACCCTCACTAAACCCCTCTCTACTATTTATAAGGCCATGTTTCCCTCAGTCCACTCTGGGTTGGAAGCTCTTAAATCCAATTGGACGCTGGACGTCCCAAGCTTGGGTGATGAAGGTTGAGAGGAAATGAGGGAATGTGCCTTTCTACAGCTGGTTTCCGCAAGAGACAGGTTGATTCAGTACAAACTACTACATAGGATCTACCTCATGCCTGCACGTTTACACAGAATATATCCCTCCATTCCTGCAGAGTGTTGGCGGTGTGCAGCAGACTCAATTCACGTATTTTGGCAAAGGCCTAATATTCACATTTTCTGGGAAGCGGTGGTCTTGATCATACAATCTGTGACCTCTATTCATGTGCCCCGGACAGTGGAAGTCTGTTCAGTAGATACCCTTGCTCATCTTCGGGCCTCCAGGAAGCTGATAGGATTACTATTGTTCTACGCAAGGAAAATTATTCTTCTCCAATAGAAATCCTCATCTGCCCCAACCCTTACCTTGTGAAAAAAATGAATCAATGTCAATTTACCACTGTACAAGGCCACCTATTTAGCGAGAGGATGCCCTAAAAGATTCCACAAGGTTTGGGACATTTGGGTAGAGGACCTGTCTACTAATACTGTCCTATGTAGCAGAAGGAATTCAGTGAACTTTTGTATCTTCAAGACATTAGCCAGTGTCCACTTTAGCTCACACACACAGTATGCTGACTTCTAGGACCAAGAGGGGGGGTTTCAGCAACACACTCAGTCTCAAGGATCCCTTCAGGGGTCTGTACTCACAAGATGTCCCGGGACAGCTGGTAGCCTCCTTCCAACTTGCAAGCGACACTCTATACCAGTGACATCAGACCAGATCCATGGACATCTTCCCTCAGTCAGCTTACATATGAACCCTGGGTTGTAGCTTCAAGGCTTCAGGTCCTCAGGTCAACCACCTGAGGCAGCATGGCAGCCTACGCTGCTAAGAGGCAACAGCCTCCTCCCCACCTGAACTTCTCTCCTCAGAGGCAGGCTGGGATGGAATCCCAAGCCCATGTGCTTCTCAGATATAAATACAGTAACCCAGCATTCCCTGGGGCACATCTCCTTCTAATTGGCAAGAGCTGTACCTGTATCCATGCTCTCATCTGCTAGGTTTCCTCCCATTGTCTAACATGCCTTCTTGCTATTGGATCAGTTTGAAACATCAAGACAGCATGAGTAGCACCAGAGTACACTGAGCAGACTTCACTAATCAATCATCTAAATTTGCCTGTCTGCTTTTCTGTTAAGCAGAAATACCAAAAGCGATGTACACTCTCTAGCACCTACCTAGGAGGGTGCTACAAGTACAGTGCATGGTGTACAGTATTATCACTGATTACTGTATTTCATTAGCGACATCAGTGTCATTCAGTTAGTGTCTCTCCCAGCCAGTGTCAGTTAGTGGCAGATTGTCCACCACACTATCACAGTCGCACTATAAGTCGCTGATCACTAGTATAGCGTCTATAGCTGCTTAAAGTGGATGTAAATCCTTTCTTATACCCAGTGAAGTGAACAGCCTCAGATGATACACAGAGATTAAACAAATCTCCCTACATATGTTTTACATGTATATCTTCTGTCTTTAGCTTTTTACATTCTTTAGAAAGTGGACAGCATGTTCGAATTTTTACTTCCTGTTTCAGCAGTGGGAGGGGAGTCTGGACATACACTGTGTGACAGCTGATTGGAGGAAAGGCACACCCCCCCCCCCCCCCCATGGGCAGAGGAACAAATATACTTGCAGAGCTCCCTGTTAATCTATTTATAGCACCAACCCTGACACTAATTTCTAGCTGCTTTTATCTCTTGTGTCTTAGAACTTGTCAGAAGTTATCATGCTGATAAAAGAGCAATGGAGCAGCAGAAAGACAAGGGAGGGCTTTGGAGAGAGATAAGTAAACACTACAGATATGTGCTCAGGTCAGATTTAATGAATCGGGTTTACATCCACTTTAAAGTGATTCTAAAGGCAGAAGTTTTTTTTTACCTTAATGCAATCTATGCATTAAGGCTTGGTTCACACATATGCAAATTGGATGTGGGTTTCTCCGCATCCAATTCGCATTGACTGGAGAGTGCGACTGGCTCACAATGGAGCCAGTTCACACCGCTCCGGGGGTGGCCGCGGTCCGGATTTTAAAAGGGTCCTGTGCGTCTTTGGTTCCGATTCAGGTGCAAATTCAGGCAAAAATTCTGACCTGATTCTCACTTGAATCGGTGAACAGGGACGCTCGGGACCCCATTCTGTGAGCTGCGGCCGCACATATGTGAACCCAGCCTAAGGTAAAAAAAACTTCTGGTGCAGCTCCCCTCCCCCCTTATACTTACCTCATCCCAAGCCGCACTCTGTGTGTGAATGAACAATATCCATTCGCAGGAGCGTGGCTCAGAGGCAAGCCTGTTCGAGTGCCCCTATAGCAAGAGGCTTGCTATTGGGGGCACTCAGCAGGTGGAGGAGCCAGTACAGTTGGCGGGGGGGCTCAAAAATAATAGAATCGGGGTTGCTTTGTGCAAAACCACATGGCATGTTTGTTATTTAAAGAAAAAAATACAACCTTTAGAATCATTTTATCATTTGCGACATTGCGGTGGACAGATGGACACTTATTTTTTTGGGACCAGTGACATTTATACAGCGATCAGAGCTAAAAATAACCACTTATTACTGTATAAACGTCACTGTCAGGGAAGGGGTTAGCACTAGGGGGCGCTCAAATGGGTTAAGTGTTCCCTAGGGAGGTGTTTCTAACTGTGGGGGCAGTGTAGTGACTGGAGGAGGAGACAGATCGCTGTTCCTAATCACTAGGAACAGCAGATCTGTCTCTCCTCCCCTGACAAAACGGGGATCTGTCTGTTTCACGTTGACAGATCCCCGTTCTGTCTCTCTCAGGAGCGATCGCGGGTGGCCGGCGGACATCGCAGCCGCCAGCCACGTGCATCGGCTGTGGCATCGGGTGCGCCCCCTAGTGGTTTTAAAGCGGCCGACGATTTGCCCAGGAGAGCCAAAGAGTAAAACTGCAGCGGGCGGTCCTTAAATATGTTTTATAACAGAAAGTAGAAAATATATATATATATTTTTTTTTTCATTATAAAAAAAAAAAATACCATCAAAAGAAAGCTCTATATGTGAAAAAATTATATAAATTTAATTTGGGTACAGTGGTGCATGACCACGCAATTGCCAGTTAAAGTAGCACAGTGCTGAATTGCGAAAAAAATTCCTGGTCATGAAGAGGGTAAAACCTTCCGGAGGTCAAATGGTTAATGTTTACAGCAGCCTGTGGTTGGCATTGCCAGCTAGTAGTACTAGAATAGCCAAGACATTGACTGAATAACCAGGTATTTATCTGCATGTATCAAAGAGAGGAAATAAAAAATATGGCCTATTAAATATAGCTGATCATTATGAAATCTCCAGTTTGATGGGCTGTGACTTATTCAGACAAAGAAGAAACAAAAAAGGATTCAGTTTAATCCCAACTTCAGGATATTTGTAACCATCAGTGGGGGAAATGGAATATGTTTGAATAAAGTCAAGCGACATGAACATTAACAATATGAACTCGTGTAAATCGCTGGGTTAGATATTAACGGAAAAGAAATAAAATATTTTACTGACCTGTTACATTCACCCCGTCCATGTTTACAATCAGAGAAGAGGAAACATTTGAGATAAGAATAGAGGGAAATTCAAGTAGAGGGAAGAGCGAGTAAAGGAATGATAAGGTGGGATTGTGATGGGGTGGGGGGGGGCTGGTTCCCACAGATGGAAGATAAATATTTTCCTTCGCAAAGCATTTCATCAACCACCTTGCCTCCTTGCTTTGTATATTTTTAGAAAGTTATCCAATATTATTCTATTGATTTGCATACAGTAACATAACAAGGTCATGTCTGATGTGATAGGAATACATTTCCCACTTTCCAGATAGGGTGTTGCTCAGTTAGCAATTTAAAGGGCAATTCAAGGAAACATCATATATGTATATACTGTATATCTCCAAATTTGGGGGCACACTCCAAATTATTCAGTTCAAATATATTTCGGACTATTGTATGCTTCCAACCTTGTGGCTTCTACCATGATGGCAACATTTTGGGGAAGGCCCATCTCTGTTCCAACATGACTGTGCACCCTGTGCGCAAAGCCAGCTCTATAGAGACATGGTTTGTTGTGGAGGAACTTGAGTATTCTGTATGAAGTTCTGATCTCAACCTTAATGAGCACATTTGGGAGGAATTAGAACCCTGACTGCAAGCCAGGTCTTCTCATCCAACATCATTAGCTGACCTCACAATTGCTCTTTTGGCTGATTAGCCAGAAATTGCCCACAGACACACTCCAAAATCTTGTAGAAAACATTCCTAGAGTAGTAGAATTTATAGCTGAAAAAGAGAGAGGGGGGGTGCAACTTCATATTAGTACCTATTGTTTTGTAAAGGGTAACAAGCAGTTAGGTGTGTTAGGAGTCTACAAACCTTTGGCCATAAAACAATTATATATATATATATAGAAACTCATGGAGAAGAGATGTTCTACATAACAGGTGTGGTCCCTCATCACTGCAGTATTGCCCTAAGCATAATGAGAAGGAAAGCAATATCCAGTCCTTGAATCTTCATGACCTGAAATTACACTTTACTAAAATGCTTTGAAACCACCTTTATTCATCTGTCAAATGCCAGGGTTACCACTTGGTGCAGAGGCTCTGCTATATGACAGTTGACTAACACAGGGTAGGGGCTTAAAAAAAAAAACTAAAGGCTACTGTATGACAGTCTAAACAAGTACCAAATCCAGTTACTGTGTAATGCACAAGCCTCATAAAATAAACAGAGACCTTCCTTGACTGAGCCAAGTCCTCCTATATTTGTGTCTCACAGGCTCTCCCTCCCAGACACTGCAGCTCACAGTGGGAGGTTTCAGCAATAGAGGCAGTGGTGCCAATCCAGAAAGCAGTGGCCAGGTGCTGATTGTGTCAGAAACCATGAATCAGACTGAGACAGAAGTACAGTTAAATCACACTTTATTAATAATAATAATAATAAAAAGGTAAACAGAGTAAACATAGTCAAAACATAGCAGAGATCAGGAAGCGGAACGAATAGTCAGACAAGCCAAAACATCAGGAAGCCAGAGATGAGCGTAGTAGAACAAGAACAGCAAGCAGGATCTGGAGCCAGAAGGAATGTCAGCCAAGCAAGTCTTTAACAAGAACACAGGAGAGCGTCTCTAAAGATGTGACCAAGGCAAAGACAGAGATCATCTGGTCTGGACAGCTTAAGTAGGCAGGACTGACGGGCAGGATATTATCAACAGGTGAGTCACTGTGGAGAGATAGGAGCTGGCAATTAGCCGACAGCTGATCGGCCAGCTTTGAGAACGAAGAGCTGAGCCCAACCCTGACAGTTTGATAGGCTACAGGCTTGTGAATTACCAATGGCAATGTGGAGAGCCACACCCCCTGCACTTTTTTTTATCCCACTGTAGTGCAAGGAAACGCAGCCCACTAGTGAGTGAGAACAATGCTCTGTGCTCAGGAGCATTGCAGCATTGTTGCTTTACTGGCAACTAAATTAGGTGGACCTCACTGGCAGGATTAACAGGCATTAATGGAGCTTTGCAGGGGGACTAAAAGAAAACTGTAAGTGGAGATGCAATTATAATTAAGTGATGAAGCACACATGATTTTCAAGGGAAGGCCATGGTTTTACTTTAATGCCCTGCATTCACTCAGGGCCCAGGTTCCAGGGTTATATGAAGCAACTGATTAAAAGCCAAGCAGAGATACTTAAAGGTAATTCAAGCTGCCTGTCCTTTAAGTAAAATTAGTTTATACACTTTAGTATGCATGACAGGTTCACTTTAAAGTGCAGTTGTTATTTTTTAATGGCTTTCATTTTCATTTATTATGTATCTAGCTTATAAAACATGAACAAACTTTTCTGCAGAAAGGGGAAGTGGAATTGCTGACATAGTCTGGAAGAATTGCTTTGACCCCAAGTTGACGCCACATGATAGTGGATAGTTGCTGAAGGGTTGACACATGGCTGGAAAGAGTGTAGTGTAGGACGTCAGACCCCCTTTGCCTCAACATGCAAGGCCAGAGCCAAGGCACATCATAGTGGTCCAGAATTAGGATGCGAGTAAAAGTTCTGGCATATTATAGGGAACATATAGAAATGTTACAGTAATACTAAACGCACACTGTTTAATTTACATTGTCCCTTCTATTTCTGTATGTGGATGATGGAACTGGAATTATTTTAATAAAGAAAAAGCATCCAAGTACCTTTTTCCTAACTACCGTGTTTCCCCGAAAGTAAGACAGTGTCTTACTTTCTTTTTATCCCTAAAAGCCCCACTATGTCTTACTTTCGGGGTATGTCTTATATTGGGAAAAAAAAAAATTTTTTATTCTTTATTGCAATATTTTTTTTTTTTTTTTTTTTTTTTTAATCAGCCCTGTTGGGGGGCTTTGGTGAGATATCAGGGGTCTTAACAGACCTCTGATATCTCCCCCTTGAGACAGAGAAAGAGACAGAGGATAGAGATTCCCCAGTCCCTTTCTCTGCAGCGTCAGCTGCTCTGAGAATGAAAGGAGAGAAGACAGCGGCTTCTCTCCATTCATAAACTGACACATTGTAATCACAGGAGATTACAATGTTTCAGTTATGTGAATGGACAGAGTCAGCTGACTCTGTCTATTCACAAGGGAAGGAGGGGGAGGACGGAGGAACGGAGGGGGAGAACGGAGGGGACAGAGAAGGAGGGGGGAACGGAGGGGACAGCGGGGAGGCACAGAGGAGGAAAGCGGAACGGAGGGGGAGAACGGAGGGGACAGAGAAGGAGGGGGAGAACGGAGGGGACAGAGAAGGAGGGGAGAACGGAGGGGACAGCTGGGAGGCACAGAGGAGGAAAGCGGAACGGAGGGGGAGAACGGAGGGGGACAGAGAAGGAGGGGGGAACGGAGGGGACAGCGGGGAGGCACAGAGGAGAAAAGCGGAACGGAGGGGGAGAACGGAGGGGACAGAGAAGGAGGGGGGAACGGAGGGGACAGCGGGGAGGCACAGAGGAGGAAAGCGGAACGGAGGGGGAGAACGGAGGGGGACAGAGAAGGAGGGGGGAACGGAGGGGACAGCGGGGAGGCACAGAGGAGAAAAGCGGAACGGAGGGGGAGAACGGAGGGGACAGAGAAGGAGGGGGGAACGGAGGGGACAGCGGGGAGGCACAGAGGAGGAAAGCGGAACGGAGGGGGAGAACGGAGGGGGACAGAGAAGGAGGGGTACCGCACTTCACTGCAGGCAAATCCCCCCGTGTTTCCCCGAAAGTAAGACATATGTCTTACTTTCGGGGTATGGCTTATATTAGCTGACCCCTCTGAAACTCCCGATACGTCTTACAATCGGGGGTGTCTTACTATCGGGGAAACACGGTAGTATACAGCTGTCGCATGGCCCAGATCTTTCCCAGCCCGTCTGCAGGGAAACAGTGGTGGGAGGAGCTTCTAGTCCTTTGCTGCTGGTCACATCTTAAAAAAACAAACAAAAAAACCCCCAAAAAACAGCATTTGGGATACAGAGTAAAAATAAATAAACTAATATCAACAAACTGTTTTACATTGTCATACAAATATATAGCTGAAATCAAATCTTTATTATTTTTTAGAAATAACATGGTGTGGGTGGATTTCTGCCAGTCACAAGCTGTGTCACGGACAAAAGCAAATAAAGTGTAGCGCTATGTAATGTAAAGAAAGTCCAATGTAAAAAACATTAAACCGGCAGTTCAAAGTGTTGTTGCCAAAGAAGAGACATCCTTGGGAAAGAGATGGGGAATCTTCAGGAACTGACCACTTCGAATGTATAAACCATCTGGAGTAGAAACATATGCAACACCACCAAAAGTGAAGAGGCTTACCAGAATGGATGGACCCAACGGGGCGTACACCGAGTAGGGTCAGACAAGCTTAGGTGGTGATGGGCTGCAGGTGGCCCGGAAGGGCAATGTTGATGGAATGGCTCACACGTTGCTGTGTTCCTCAAAACGATACTTTTCTTGTCCTAATCCACATTTCCAGACGTTTCCATTAGTAATGTCTTCTTCCTTACAGACTATAGGTCATGTGCTCTCCCAGCAGGTGCGCACGGAAAGCCATCCCTGCCGGGAGAACACAATTATTTTTGCTAGCTGCTATAGGCACTGGCAATAATCGCATGATAAAAATCCGACATGCTGGTTGTTCCAAAGTCGATCAATGGATCGACATGGGTACAATCAGCCTGCCCATAGATGGATCGAATCATCTATGGCTAGCTTTAGTCATTGCATAAGCCATTTTTTGAATAGAAATTGAAGCATACAGCATGCCTTATGTAAAGCCTGGTACAAACTATGAGTTTTTTTTCGTTCAATCCAGTGGGTTGAATTAAAAAACTGCCATCTTCGGCTGGAGCCGCTGTACTAACTACGAAAAGTTAGTACATTGATCTTCCCCGCTGAGCTGTTGTGTTCTGAGCTGTTGGCGGAGATCGCTGATTGGGTGCTGGTTTTCCAGCATGCTCGCCCAACAGAATGACCAAATGGCTGGCTTCTGGATAGGGTGCCATACACACGGGCTGAATGTCGGACACCAGCCGATGTCTCCCAACATTCGTCCCGCGTGTATGGGGCTTAAGATAAACAGCTGAGTCAGTCTGCCAGATTATGACAAGGATATTCTGGGTCAGCTGAAGCCTAAACCAGACGGTACATTTACTCGTACTTTTTGTATTAATGGGGTGAGACGGGGAGGTGATTGGACAAGGGCTACTCCAAAAATGCCCTCAATCACCAAAAAGGATTAGGACTATCCCGGTACCCAAATATATAATAAAACATTGAATAAAAATAAAGTTTATTATACAAAATCTAAAAATATCAATTACAACAAAACCAATAGAGTGATTGTTGCAGAAATGCATAGAAAAATGACATTAAAATTGACAATTGAAAAACCCTACAGATATGTAGAGGCACAGCGAGGGGCAGACACGGGGGGCTATTGGGACGGACCAAAAATAGACAAAGTTAAATTAGTGCTACGCTACGTGGGTTCCAACATTAAGCTGATACACTGAAGAAAAACAAGGAGTGTGAGTGAAAAATAATAGGGAGGGAGAAAAAAAAGGGGGGGAGAACAGGGGGGGAGGGAGAAGGGAGGGGAAGGGGAAGGAGGGAGTTAAAGAGAAGGGGAGGAGGGGACCAAGTGAGGGAACGAGAATAGGGCAGGGGGGAAAAAGAGAAGGGGAGGGGGAAATAGAGGGGGGGGGGGGAACAACAGGAAACCTTTAGGCCGCCTCTAAGCCCTGAAAAGGGTGAAACACATCCGAGAAGTTCTCTACAGGTGGAGAACAGGTGCGCCGGCGTCTGTGTGCAGCGGACACTATTTTGTTGAAGATGAGATTTGCATTTCGTTTCAGTTGCCTGTATTTTGGGATCTGCTGATTGTTTGTACTTGGAGATTTTACTGAAAGTAACTTTGTGAATTTTTCTTGTATGCATTGTTAAGATTGCCCTGGTTTATGTCAGATTTACATTGGTTCCAGCAGGGCTTCACCTATTTCTATGTAGTCTTCTTCAAACTCAGCGGTGCGTCATGCCTATATTAATGTACATATGTCTGAAGCCTTCATCCCTGCTCTTCAGGTGTGCACACTCTGCATAGCTTCCCTTCCTGGTATGCATGTGTTGCAATACTTTGCGTCATTTTCCTTCTTCATTCCTCTACAGAAGTGCTCCGCGCTCCCTAATAGGTAAACTTTTGGGACACTTGAGCGACAAGAGCTGGGTGTTCAAAGAGAGAAAATCTGGGATTGCTACTTAATAATAGTAGACCGGTGTATTGCAAAGGACATTACACAATTCCAGGTTGTGTCCTTCCTTATTACAACACAGTCTAAGGTGTATTGGAACAGTGAAGCAGCCCACTGAGGAACGCTCACAGATCAGTAGAGGTTCCATACTGCAATGCCTTGTATGGGATCTGCCTAAAGTGTTGGTAAGGAGAGACAGAAAGCTTTGCATTGAGCTAGCTTTTGAAGGATTAATATATGCCACATAAATTACAAAATGTATTTTGTGGTGATAGAACCCTAGGTCTTTTAACTGTGTCTTTTTTTTTTTTTTTTCTGGCTCTCAATATGCATGTTTTTGTTACAGGATCTCCTCCTAGCTGCATTGACTCAAGATGGGTGTATTCAGACAACTGGGCCTCCTTCTGTGGAAGAATTACATATTACAGGTGAGTCCATGGGATGTAAGGTTAAGGAACATGTTTTTGAGTGCACATATCTGTGTCTGTTTACCTGCACTGAATAAGAAAGCAGAGACCTCTCTACTGGAACAGCCAGAGAATTACCCTTGAGGCAAATATAACTGTTCAATTGGACATATATAGTGTTCATCACAGTCCCAAGGATACTTTTTGGTAATTGATAGGTTACATTCAACTGTTTAAGGCTGTGTGTCTCAACCTTTAGTCAGTCAAGGTACCCTTTAAAATTCTGCACGCATGTCGAGACACCCCATTCTAAAATGGTAAAAACGAAACAAATAGTTTTACATAAAGCAGCAACATCCACACACGTAGAGCAGCCAATGTTAGAGCGGATTTATTCTTCCAAAGCTAAACACATCTTTGCACATAGATACTGACTAGTATTCCAATGTTTCGCTTCCTCGCTCAGCTAATGTGACCCCAGTGCTGACAGAAAGGGGCAAGGGTGGGGCAAACAAGGATGCTGTGCAGGTGCCTGACGCCCTCCTTATCGACCAATGTAACTTGTTAGGAAACCAGCGAATAGAAGGTTGTAATGGTGCACATTGAAAATCTGTGGCTTTCTGTAACTAAAAGGCAGGCGTGATCTACCCTTTGGTTTGTATACAATTTTTGGGCAAATTTTAGGAATTTTGCTTAGGCACCCCTGAAGAAACCTGAAAGCACCCTGGTTAAAAAAGGCTGGTTTAGTGGTTAGTTCAGGAGTTATAATGGGGTTTAAAATTGGGGCTAGGGCATTAAGGGTTCGGGTGAGGTGTTGAGGTTAGGGTTTAGGACAGCCTTTTTCAACCTTTTCAACACAGAGGAACCCTTGAATTAACTTTCGTGTCTCAGGGAACCCCTGCTAAAATTACTTTATCTACGACTCATGATACATTAGTGTGATGGTCACTGGAAAGAATGCTCCTTACACTTGGAGCCATTGGGAAGAATTACCCCCTTACACATAGCTAAAAAGATCATTGTCAGTGGGAACCTATCTAAGAGGCAGAAATTGTACATTGCTCAAGGAAAGCCCTAGCAACTTCTGGATGAACTCTAGGGTTCCATGGAACCCTGGTTGAGAAACCCTGGGTTAGGGTATTACGGGTTTTGATGAGGTGTTGAGGTTAGGGTTTAGGATGTAAAATTAGGAAGGGTGAGATTGCAGTTTGGGTTATAGTGTTGGGCAGAGGTCAATTTTAAAGGTCAACTTTAGGGTCAAAGTTAGGTGTTAGGGATACGTTAGAGGTCAGGATGGATATGCTTCATATAGCCACCAAAAACTGCCAGCTCTTGCCTCTTGGTGCAAAAAAGTTATACTTTGCTTTTTACATATATCACCGTGTCTGTCAAACCAGATTGACTTGTTAGTTTAGTTACAAATGCCAAGTGTAAAGGAGAGAAATTGTTATTTCTAAAGAAACCAATCAGGCCACTTGGCCTACTTTGTACCTAAGAGTGTTGAATGCCTCTAAGCTTCTGTTGGGTGTTGTTCACCTCTCCAAATATATTTCCTTATGGCTAAAGGAATCCACCTCTGAACTGTGTAAACAATTTTTTAAATTTTTTTTCTCCGATGGCAAACAGGCCAATGTCAACACAGGAGCTATCTTGTATAAGGATGGTGTTTTTAAAGTCATTCCAGTAGTTTGACCTCAGTAACAATACCTATGGCTTAGATCCGTGCTACATACATAAGAGAGAATACTGTTAATAACGGTTGACCCTACACCAATGTTTGGCACTGGGTTCAGTGAATTGCACTGATAGTCAGATCTTTCACCTTTATACAAGTTTATTGATGAAATAGCTTGATAGCTCGATAGAGTTCCTTCGCAAAGAACCTAAAGGTGGGAACAATATTTAGGAAACATCTCTGAGGATTATTGGGAGGAGATTCTTAGTATGATGCTCAAAATTACCTTATCACAATTGGGCAGGCTACCCCAATTTTGTATCTTACATAGGACATACCATACACCCCAGTTCCTATGCAAAATTGGATTATGTGTTATGACTCAATCTGCTCTAAATGTGGTAAAGGTGAAGCTGATCTGATTCACCTACTATGGAGTAGTAGGTGAATCAGATTAGGTGACCTAAATTGTTTAAGTACTGGAATGATGTGCTCTCTACACTAGACATTGCATTTGCAATCTCTCCCGGGTGTGACCACCCTGTGGGTATACGTGGCAACTTTGTCATGACCTCTCTGGATCAGTACACAACATATCACCTTTGCATGTAAATTGTTTATCACCTTTTATCAGTTTTTTTTGGGGGTGTTTCTCTGCCCATTCTTCCGACATACAATATAACTTTGCATTTTCTTTTCACAGAAACGCCAGGTGCTTGTTACCGTGGTTGAATTGGCTCTTCCACTGCTCTTTTCTGCCATTCTTATCGCCTTAAGGCATAGGGTAGAGTCTGAGAATTTCCCCAATGCTACACATTACAAGCCTATGAAGTTTCCTGCTCTACCTAACATTTCTCACACGGGATTCTGGGAGCTGGCGTATGTTCCATCACACAGTGATGCTGTCAGGGGCATTGTAAGGCATGTGGAGCAGAAACTAGGCACTGACATTCGAGGTAAGAGATACTGTGCCGATAAAATTGCCTTTCTGTCTTTGTGGTAT
Organism: Lithobates clamitans; assembly: GCA_037952925.1. Classification (NCBI taxonomy): domain Eukaryota; kingdom Metazoa; phylum Chordata; class Amphibia; order Anura; family Ranidae; genus Lithobates; species Lithobates clamitans. Next base: position 2,930,095 of record JBBGZY010000996.1, on the reverse strand, counting down.
GTCTGACTCTGATACTGTAGTCCATCCCCTTTGGGGGAAGGGCTGATGTGACAAAGAGGCTGACAATGCCTTCATCTGCATTTTGCTCCAGAAGCGTAGCACCATCTTCGTTCAGGCATCATCCGGGGTACTATCTACTTCCTGGACTGAGATGCTGGCTCGGACAGTCAAACCTGGTGCCTGTACAGTTCATGGCTTTGTTCACAATTGTCTGATACAGATCAGTCGTTGCTGCAGCCTCTCCACTTACTACTACTCTTTGATAATCTGTCATTAATGCATTTTAGTGGTTCATTCTACCAAAAGGGATAGGGTCTGTGTCTACTGGCTTTTGGCTTGTGTGGGTGGCTTCAGTTTAACCTCTTTTGACTGACCCATGCATATGTGCAGCAGTGCGGGAGGAGGGAGGAGGAGGGTTAGGATCTTGAGGCCTTTATGCTACATCTTTGCATCCATGGTGTGTTGCTGTTGTGTGCTGAGGGTGCACTCCTAGCACACTGACCAAGCTGTCATTAACAGCTCCTGAACTCCATAAACAGTTGCTGGCTGAGGGGCTTCTGATCATGTGGCCACTGCTACAGCCAATCATAGCAGTCACATAGTCATGAGCTGTGCCTTCACCTCCTGTTCTTCAGAACCCCTTAAAGGGCCGGCAGGAGGCATCAGCAAGGGGTCAACATGAGTTTGAGACCCTTCTAAGAGAACTTAAAATTCACTGACTTATGCATATAACCTGCAGTTGACCTCCTTCTGACCTACAGTTGACCTGCTTTTAATGTGTTTTGCATTCCCATATACATATATTGAATAGTGTTAAGCCGGCCATAGATGGAGCGCTTTTCTTGTGGTTGGAGGAAACAAAATCGTTCGATTTTCCCCCATCAGCACAGTCAGTGTTGATGGGGGAATCCCTACTGCGGAGCCATTGTGTTCGCCCGGCGGAGGAAGTCGTCCCCGCTGGGAGAATACAGGGATTAGCCTCTAACAGAAAAGCCGCTAACAATAATTGCATATCAAATCCAACAAACTGGTTGTACCCAAGTTGATCAATTTCAGCCTGCCCATACATGGTTCGAATCTTGTCCGGTCCCTGCTGAACCGGCCAATATTCGTACTGTCTATGGCCAGCTTTGGGAAATTCGAATTAACAGCGTTCCACCCCGATTTGGGTCATTCTACTGCTTCTCAGATTCTCTCTATTAGTCATTTAATTCTTTGTGAGTGTGTGTGTGTGTGTGTGTGTGTGTGTGTGTGTGTGTGTGTGTGTGTGTGTGTATATACTGTTTCTATTTGCCATTTTAGACTATAAAATGTATTAGAATAGGTTTGATGGCCAGCCTAAATTCTGTAGTGTTGACTATGTAAACACAATTCTCACAGTTAAGCACAAAGATAAATATTCCACAGATTCTTACGGAGCCAGTTTTTACAAGTATTCAGGACAATTTTCATATCTTGCCAACTATATAAAGTACTCAGGCAGCAGTGTTTAAATTGATACTAAAGTGTTTTTTTTATATATATATATTAATTATATTGCACAGTAAGATTAGTGTACATGACAGCTAACGGGCAGAAGGAAGTGTTTATGACAGAAGACGCTGATGGGGTCTCTTCTGTCATAAAAACCCTACTTGTCAGTAAAAATTAGTTTATTACCACTTTAAAAGGTAACATCTACACATTCCACAGGTCATGCCCTCCTTGTAGGGATGAGCTACAAGTTCCATGAAATAAAAACTATATTCTGTGTTATATGTAAACTTTACTTTTCAACCCTTTGCCATCTGAATGTTGTACATAAATGGATAGATGGCATGGCTAAGACTGGTCATTGATGGGGCAAATTTCTTTCTTGCAGCCACAGGTTGCAGGAAAGAAATTCACACAATTTCCCTTTCAGCACAGGCAGTGCTAACAGGGGAATTCCTACTGCCGAACAATTGTCTGTTTCTGACGGAGGGGCAGGAGTGGACGTTGATTATCGATAGTGGCTATAGCAGCCACTTGCAAAAATCAGAAGCGAATCCGGCATGCTGGTTGTACCCAAGTTGATCGATCCACTTGGTACTTTCAGCCTGCCCATTAATGGTTTGAATCTCGGCCAGTTCAGCATGGCCAGCCTAAGTGGGCTGGAGAACATTTTTAGGTGGCCTCTCTTTTTTTTTTTTTTTTTGATGCTTATGCGTGCCCTCCACATTGTACCAGTGGCAGTCGCTCCATTAGGGGCGCTGCCCCCCATCAATGCTTCCGGTCACCTAATCTACATGCGGGGTGCCGGACGCATTGATTCCAATGGGGTTTTTTTTTTTTTTAAGCACGCGATTAGGGCCAGAGACTCTAATAGGCCTCGAAAAAGGGTGGCTTGGGGCGCAGAGTTGTGTGACAATAGCAAATTAATATTTGCTATTGTGAAACAGAAGGGGGTTGGGGAGCGCTAGATAATAATTATCTAGCGCTCCCCAACCCCCTTCTGTTTCACATTTATGCATTTATGGAATTTTTTCCATTTTTTGCTTAGGGTGTAGCTGCTTCACTTAGGTTTTTTTACTTTATTTGGCGCGGAATTATTTATTATTTTCACTAATATTTGCTATTGTCACACTGATTCTCCTCCCGGCCAATCAGGAAGCGGGTCATGAGACCCGTTTCCTGATTGGCGGAACGGAAAAGCGATTCTATTGGCCAGGGAGAAGGAGGGAGGAGACGCACAGCTGCTGTGATGCCCTGGAGGAGACGCAGGAGAAGCCATCGCCCAGGGGGAAGCGCTGCCCATGCCATAGATGGGGTAAGTGCGGGGGCCGAACGACCGGGGTGGGGGGTTGAAATTGACCCAACCAACCATCGTCGGGAGGGGGGGGTGCATTGTTTGCCACCCCCCTCCCCATAAAAAAAACACCAGCCGCCACTGCAGTGTACACACTTTCCATTGGACGTGAAGCTTACTGAATAAACAGAGCCAACAAGAGTGCATGACCTGTAATTGAATGGGTGGACTTCAGTAAAGCTGCCGTGCCACTTTTCTGGTGTTAAAGGAGAAGTCCTGCCTGTGCTTTTTAGGCTGGGTTTCTCCTATGGGTCACAGGAGTGCAATTTGTTTTTCTCTCGTGTGACCTGTTTTCAGCGGAGAGCGCTCTCAGTCCGCTCTCTGCTGACGTCACAGAAATCAGTCCCGGCACCGCCTCATCCTGACTTAGGAAGTCTGGATCCACCAGCTGCATGTACTGATGGCAGTCTTGGCCTCTCAGCGAGCTGCTGAGACACCCGCTCCCCGCCCCTCCACAGCTCAGCGCTCCAATGAGCGTGGAGGAGCAGAGCAGGAGAGATGCTGACTTAGAGTCGGAGTCGGTGTTTGGTGGCTCGGTTCTCAGTGAAGAGGCGGCGAGGGACAGATGCAGTATCGGTCTGATGCTTCATCCACCTAGGTATGTATGAATCTACAAAAAACAAAAACAAAACATACTTCTCCTTTTAAAGTAGTTGTAAAGTCAGAAGATTTTTTATCTGAATGCATTCTATGCATTAAGAAAAAAAGCCTTCTGTGTGCAGCAGCCCCCCTAATACCTGAGCGCTATCTCTGTCCAGCGATGTCCACGAGTGTCTCAGCCATCCGGGACTCTCCCTCCTGATTGGCTGACAGCAGTGGTGCCATTGGCTCCTGCTGCTGTCAATCAAAGTCTGTTAGCAATCCGGAGAGAGGGAGAGGGGACAGGGCCAAACTGCAGCTCCATGTCTGAATGGACACAGGGAGCTGCAGCTCGGCTTGGGTGCCCCCATAGCAAGCTGCTTGCTGTGTGGGCACTCAACTGGAGGGAGGGGCCAGCAGCACAGAAGAGGGACCCGGAAAGAGGAGGATCTGGGCTACCCAGTGCAAAACCACTGCACAGAACAGTTAAGTATAACATGTTTGTTATTTTTATAGAAAAAAGGAGACTTTACAATCACTTTAATCCCTCTTGCTAATGTATTGTGCCAAATTCATGTAGACTATGCAACGCTTTTGGTACCGAATACATAATTGGAGCTAATTAAGACCAACACTCCTTTCGCGTACAGAGAGAGACCCTGACGCAGACAGATTTTGCGAAAGTGTCTCGCTTTCATTCTAAAGGTGGAGCAGCATGCACCAAGCTCAAGTGCAAGTTCTAGACAGGTACATGAATTTGGCTCCTGGCTGCACCAATTTTAGAATGCAAGCAAGACACTTCTGCAAAATCTGTGCATACCAGTCTTTATAAATTCCGGGGAATGTACTGTATCTAGTGCACTGTCACTGGGCTTCATGTTTAACCCCCTCAGTACTGGCCTGTTTCTTCATTTCCATGTTTACTCCGCACAAGGGGATCATTCCAGGGGTTTGTTCTGCCATTTTCATCTGCTAGGTTATATAACTGAAAGGGAAACTTTTTTTTAAATATATATTTTTACTTTATAAAGTAAAAGTAAAAAAAAAGCTTAGTGGTTATTAAATACCACGAAAAGAGAGCTCTGTCTAAAAAAAAAAACAAAAACCAAAAAAAAAGTCTTGTGGCGTTGAAAAATGGCCTGGAGCCCTGGACAGGAGTGGGGTTTACTTTCCCTCAGGTGGTTAATCACAACCATGGTAACTTTCCTGCATGTTAGTCAGTGACAGCTTGGGTAGAGCGAGAGTCTATTTTGCTTTAATTTGAAGGCATATATGCAGGGGCGTAACTAGAAATAGCAGGGCCCCATAGCAAAATGTTGTAAGGGGCCCCCCTGCAAACAGCCCCCCCCCCACAGCTGCCCTAGTGTCAATGCAGCATGACCTGTGCCACATACAGGGTGACCTGTGCCCAATGCAGCGTGACCTGTGCCCAATACAGCGTGACCTGTGCCCAAAACAGCCTGGTCTGCCTGTGCCCCATACAGCCCCACCTATGCAGAGGAAGAGGCAAGCCACCCAGATCAGCAGAGAGCGGGATTGCCCGCTGTAATAGCTTTCATTTAAATTTCCCGTCTTCCCGGGGCTCATCGTCACATAGCCCCACCTCTTGGCCCGAAGCCTTTGATAATGTCACATGTCCCGCATTGGATCGGCGTTCTGTCTATCAAAGGCACCGGGCCAAAAGGTGGAGCTATGTGACGTGAGCCCCGGGAACACTGGAAGTTCTAATGAAAGCTCTTACATCGGGCAATTCAGCTCTCTGCTGATACGGACAGCTCGCCTCTTCCTTTCCTCTCTCTTCCCCTGGCTGTGAGACTGTGCTGGCGGTGCTCTTATCCTCACTGGGCCCCACTCGGCTGCGGGCCCCATAGCGCCCGCATGGGTCGCTATGGTGGTAGTTACGCCCCTGCATATATGTAAGGTAGGCGCAATGTGTTGCGATAGAAAACACACAGAGCCCTAGATCGCAGAAACCGATGTATTGCAGAACTTGTAAACCGTACAACAAACCTGGTCAGAAGCTCATCTGACCAGGGCACCTACAGTAGTTGGAGCAGAGAGTCTGCAGTGTGTAGGCCTGAGCAGAAGACAGCACCTGCAAAGGAAGTAGAATGTGGCTTTGCTGGTCCAACCTAAAGGGGAGCTTCCTGAAGTAGAAGCATAGGCCCTATGCTTTCCCTGCTACTCTGGCACCTCTCCCTTCTGCTAGTGCTGTCCCTGATAGACGAGTATCCTGTCCCTGCACTCTCCACTCAATGCACGCCTAACCCCGGGGGCAGGGACTTAAAAAGACTCTGCGTGACCCAAGAAGGCCTCCATGGTCACCTGGTTCCAGTGTAGCCAGCCAGAATGTACCTCCAGGTGACCAAGGAAATCCTAGATAAACCTAGTGTCTTTTGACTTCCTCTCTCAGCTGTATTGCCATTCTGGACAAGCTCTACATGCATTGTGCTGCCATAGGCCTGACTGAACTTGTGCACCCCCTAATTTAAATATGAATCACCCCTTCCTGTCAAGGTCTCACCCCTTGCTGTTTAAGACCCGCCCTGAAATTTTCAAGTTGGGACACTAGTTCTGAGGGCCTGGGGAGCAATGGATTCCCTTAATTTGCATAGATTTCCTCTCACTTCCTGTTCGGCTATGGGGCAGGAAGTGAAGGGAAATCTCTGCAATGGGACAGGGATGTCTGACAGGGGCTATAACCCTCCCTTATTCTATCCAAAATGAAAGAAAAAAAAAAGTGTTGCCTATAGTTCTACTTTAAAGAGGAGGTCCGCTAAAAAAAAAAATATTAAAAGCCAGCAGCTACAAATACTGCAGCTGCTGACTTTTAATATATGGACACTTACCTGTCCAGGGAGCCCGCGATGTCGGCAGCTGAAGCCGATCCGGCCTTCGGCTCTCGGCTGCTGCCGCTGCCATCCTCGGTAAGGGAATAAGGAAGTGAAGCCCTGCGGCTTCACTTCCTGGTTCCCTACAGCGCATGCGCGAATGGCGCTGCGCGTCCTCTCAGGTCCCTGCTGTGTTCTGGGACCTGTGTGTCTTCCAGAATACAGCGGGGGAGGACGAGGTAGGTGCCGGAAGTGGCATAGATCACCGCAAGCTCTGCGGTGATCTATGCCAGGAAGTGGGAGCAAATACCTGTATTAGACAGGTATCTGCTCCCTCCTCCCCCCTGAAAGGTGCCAGATGTGACACCGAAGGGGGGGAGGAATCCAAAAAGTGGAGGTTTCATTTTTGGGTGGAACTCCACTTTAAGCACAAATTTCTGATAATTTTATGGTCAATGGTGCAGCAGAAAACATATAGCACAGTGAGGAAGGTTTGTGGTCCAGGATGATAGGACAGTCAAAATTAGAAGTGGCGCCCCGCCTCCACATTGGCGGAATGCCGGCCGCCGGCATACCGGAAGCAGTGCGGCCGCTTTATGGGGGCGCTAGACTAATTTGCCTCTCAGCCTAGTCCGCCCCATAAGACTGACGCTACACTAACAGTGTAGCGCAAGCCGGCGGGGACTCTTTCCGTGCTGCCCCCCTGAAAAGTGCTGCTCCAGGCCTGGGCCTTGTTGGCCTAGGCCAGGATACATTGTTGACTGGTATGGCTGCTTAAATGAGTTACTTCTTTAGCAATAACTATATGGGTGTCTGATGGGTTCAATATCTTTTATTCCTTTTACAGCATCATAGATACTTCAAAAAAGTTATATAGATGTTTGGCTTTTTAAAATTGATTGCAAGAAGTTTCATTTGTTAGAGTGGAGTTCTTCTGTAAGCTGTATGTTTCCATATGTCTCCACAGCCCGTGGATTTCCCACAGAAGATGACTTTGAAGAGTTTATCAGACACGACAACCAGTCGGGCAATGTTCTGGCTGCTTTGGTCTTCGATCATCCTTTTAACAACAGCGATGACCCCTTACCTCTGCAGGTAATAATGAGGCAAAGAAGATCTTCATTGAAGGACCCTTTTTACCTTTTTTTTTTTTTAATGTAAATGTATCTTGTGTGAGTGAGAGGCTAAAGGCCACCTTTGGACCTAAAAGGATTATCGCCCACTTGGACTGATACTGGTAGCTCCTCTTCTCCCAGTAAATGCCTATATATATTATTTTTTACTTGCCTGTTCTGACAAGTGAGGTACTTTTTCTTGTGACATCATCAAAAGTTGCTGAAGTCTTCCCTATGTCAGAGGCAGGATCCAAGAGAGCTCTATCCCTCACATCCTCCAGATGCATGGCACCCTGTTGAATTATGTTCTAAATTTGGAATTTCTTGGGTCATCAAGGTAGAGGGGGATGGGGTTAAGACAAAGACTTTCTTTAAACCCACCAATCAAAACAGCTATATTCCCTCTGACAGCTGTCACCATATTTCTTGGCTAACAAATATACCCAGAGGACAGGTGATGAGATTGCCACTGCACTAGTAGGCTTTATTCAACAATCCAGTATGATTGGAGAATTAAAAAAAAAAAAAAGTTACGTTTATTAAGGAGGAGGAGGAGGAAATAATTAAATGTATGAAAATAGGTCATTTTATTAGAGGTCAATACAAATAATCAATACAAATAAGGATTCCCATATGGGAAATAGAGAATTTTCATTTTCCTTAGTCCTTGAATATAATGTGCAGCATAAAAAATTTTAAGAAAAAAGTGAAAAATATTGGGGGATATTAAAAAAGGAGAAATATTTAGATCCAATTTGACCTGACTACCCCAGTTTTGTATACAGAAGGCCCCCCACTTTGAGGGACAAATTGGTTAAAAGCGTTAACGACCCCCCCCCCCCCCCCATAGGGGCTGTTTTTTTGTTTTGACAGGTACTGGGTTCTTTGCTTGTGGGAGATGCAAGGCTTGTAGTACAAATGGCACCTCCAGAATAAGCAAAGAGTTTATCGCTATAGCTTCTCAGAGAAAGCATAAAATTAAAGATTAAAGATTTTATTTCATGCTCAACACCGGATGTGATCTACATGCTGGAATCCCCTTTTGGCTTACAGTATGTGAGGCGCACTTCCAGAGCATTGAAAGTCAGACCGAGAGAGCACGTTAATAATAGTAAAAAAGGGTACAAAAAACACAGTCTCACATCATTTTAAACTATGTCACAATAAAGACCCCAGAGGCCTGGCATTTTGGGGGATAGAGAAGGGTACAAAGCATTGGAGAGGAGGTAATGTTATTAGAAAGCTGAGCCAGAGAGCATCCAGATAAATTCATGACATACAGGCCCTTTTACTCAGCTGACTTGATGTTGATTTCGATCTCAACTGTTTTATTAGTTACCTAAAAGAGTTCAGTTTGGTATCACCTCTCTCCAGTGTCCCCCATTTTAGTTTGGTGTTCCATGTCCCTCTCCTGCCTGTTTTTTTTGTGAAATTTTGCATTTGGATATATACAAGATGGAAAAGGACCTGGGGGTCCTAGTAGATGATAGGCTCAGCAATGGCATGCAATGCCAAGCTGCTGCTAACAAAGCAAACAGAATATTGGCATGCATTAAAAAAGGGATTAACTCCAGAGATAAAACGATAATTCTCCCGCTCTAAAAGACTCTGGTCCGGCCGAACCTAGAGTATGCTGTCCAGTTCTGGGCACCAGTCCTCAGGAGGGACGTACTGGAAATGGAGCGAGTACAAAGAAGGGCAACAAACTAATAAAGGGTCTGGAGGATATTCGTTATGAGGAAAGGTTGCGAGCACTGAACTTATTCTCTCTGGAGAAGAGACGCTTGAGAGGGGATATGATTTCAATTTAAACATACCGTACTGGTGACCCCCCAATAGGGATAAAACTTTTTCGCAGAAGGGAGTTGAACAAGACTCGTGGCCACTCATTAAAACTAGAAGAAAAGAGGTTTAACCTTGAACTATGTAGAGGGTTCTTTACTGTAAAAGCTGCAAGGATGTGGAATTCTCTTCCACAGGCGGTAGTCTCAGTGGGGGGGCATCAATAGTTTCAAGAAACTATTAGATAAGCACCTAAACGACCACAACATACAGGGATATACAATGTAATACTGACATATAATCACACACATAGGTTGGACTTGATGTGTCTTTTTTAAACCCCACCTACTATGTAACTATGTAGCAGTATCTCACAAAAGTGAGTACATCCCTCACATTTTTGTAAATATTTTATTATTATTTATTATTTAAGGTACTTATATAGCACCGTCAATTTACACAGCGCTTTACATATACCGTATATACTCGAGTATAAGTCGAGGCCCTAATTTACCACAAAAAAATGGGAAAAACTTATTGACCCGAGTATAAGACGAGGGTGAGAAATGCACAGCTACTGTAAGTGGAAAAGAGGGTCAACAATGCCCATTTGCAGCATCACTGTGCCCATTTGCATGCCTCACTGTGCCCATTTGCAGCCATAGGTCCCCTGAACGTCAAACTCGGTAGTTAAGGGTTCCTAGATGCCCCATAGCTGCAGCCAAAATTTGGGGTCTCTGAACCCAAAGGGTCCCGAAATGACAGATGGACACAGTTGACCGAATTTGGGGCCCCGTATCTCGGGGCCACTTAGTGCTAAGAACCCCAAATTTGGTGTGCAAACCCAGTGCAACCATAAAATTTCCAAAGCTGGGGTTTCTAGCACCAAGTGGCCCCGAGATACAGGGCCCCAAAAATCAGTTCAGAAAATGTCAAGCACTTTTCTGCAGCAGAGAATGACATTTTCCGAACTCATTTTGGGGCCCGTATCTCAGGGCTACTTGGTGCTAGGAACTTCAGCTTTGGATATGTTGTGGCACCAGTTCCACTGGGCTTGCACACCAAATTTGGGGTTCCTAGCACCAAGTGGCCCTGAGATACGGAGCCCCAAAGTCAGTTCGGAAAAAGATTTTTTTTGCTGCAGAAAAGTGCTTGACTCGAGTGTCGAGGGGGGCACTTTCAGCACAAAAAAATGTGCTGAAAAATTCGACTTATACTCGAGTATATACGGTACATTGTACATTCACATCGGTCCCTACCCTCATGGAGCTTACAATTTAAGGTCCCTAACTCACATTCATATACTAGGGCCAATTTAGACAGAAGCAAATTAACTTACCAGCATGTCTTTGGAGTGTGGGAGGAAACCGGAGTACCCGGAGGAAGCCCACGCAGGCACAGGGAGAACATGCAAACTCCAGGCAGGTCGTGGTTGGGATTCGAACCAGCGACCCTTTTTACTGCTAGGTGAGAGTGCTACCCACTACACCACTGTGCCACCCATTATATCTTATTATATCTTTTCCTGTGTTCACACTGAAGAAATTACACTTTGCTACAATGTAAAGTAGTGAGTGTACAGCTTGTATAACAGTGTAAATTTGCTGTCCCCTCAAAATAACTCAACAAACATGTCTAAACCACTGGCAACAAAAGTGAGTATACCCCTAAGTGAAAATGTCCAAATTGGGCCCAAAGTGTCAATATTTTGTGTGGCCACCATTATTTTCCAGCACTGCCTTAACCCTCTTGGGCATGGAGTTCATCAGAGCTTCACAGGTTGTCACTGGAGTCCTCTTCCACTCCTCCATGACGACATCACAGAGCTGGTGGATGTTAGAGACCTTGCACTCCTCCACCTTCCTTTTGAGGATGCCCCACAGATGCTCAATAGGGTTTAGGTCTGGAGACATGGTTGGCCAGTCCATCACCTTTACCCTCGGCTTCTTTAGCAAGGCAGTGGACGTCTCGGAGGTGTATTTGGGGTCGTTATCATGTTGGAATATTGCCCTGCGGCCCAGTCTCCGAAGGGAGGGGATCATGCTCTGCTTCAGTATGTCACAGTACATGTTGGCATTCATAGTTCTCTCAATGAACTGTAGCTCCCCAGTGCCGGCAGCACTCATGCAGCCCCAGACCATGACACGCCCACAACCATGCTTGACTGTAGGCAAGACACACTTGTCTTTGTACTCCTCACCTGTTTGCCACCACACACGTTTGACTCCATCTGAACCAAATAAGTTTATCTTGGTCTCATCAGACCACAAGACTGAAGAATGGTTCCAGTAATCCATGTCCTTAGTCTGCTTGTCTTCAGCAAACTGTTTGTGGGCTTTCTTATGCATCATCTTTAGAAGAGACTTCCTTCTTGGACAACAGCCATGCAGTCCATTTTGATGCAGTGCGCGGTGTATGGTCTGAACGCTGACAGTCTTACCCCCCAGCCCTTCCACCTCTGCAGCAATGCTGGCAGCACTCATACGTTCATTTCCCAAAGACAACCTCTGGATATGACGCTGAGCACGTGCAGTCAACTTCTTTGGTCGACGATGGTGAGGCTTGTTCTGAGTGAAACCTGTCCTGTTAAACCGCTGTATGGTCTTGGCCACCGTGCTGCAGCTCAGTTTCAGGGTCTTGACAATCTTATAGCCTAGGCCATCTTTATGTAGAGCAACAATTCTTTTTTTTTTTTTTTTTTGAGATCCTTAGAGCGTTCTTTGCCATAAGGTGCCATGTTGAACTTCCAGTGACCAGTATGAGAGAGTGTGAGCGATAACACCAAATTTAACACACCTGCTCCCCATTCACACCTGAGACCTTGTAACAATAAAGAGTCACATGACATCGGGGAGTGAAAATGGCTAATTGGGCCCAATTTGGACATTTTCACTTGGGGGTGTACTCACTTTTGTTGTCAGCAGTTTAGACATTAATGGCTGTGTGATGAGTAATTTTGAGGGGACAGCAAATTTACACCGTTATACAAGCTGTACATTCACTACTTTACATTGTAGCAAAGTGTCATTTCTTCAGTGTTGTCACATGAAAAGATAGAATAAAATATTTACAAAAATGTGAGGGTGTACTCACTTTTGTGAGATACTGTATTTAGTTATATTTACAGTGGGGACGGAAAGTATTCAGACCCCCTTAAATTTTTCACTCTTTGTTATATTGCAGCCATTTGCTAAAATCATTCAATCAAGTTCATTTTTTCCTCATTAATGTACACACAGCACCCCATATTGACAGAAAAACACAGAATTGTTGACATTTTTGCAGATTTATTAAAAAAGAAAAACTGAAATATCACATGGTCCTAAGTATTCAGACCCTTTGCTCAGTATTAGTAGAAGCCCCCTTTTGATCTAATACAGCCATGAGTCTTTTTGGGAAAGATGCAACAAGTTTTTCACACCTGGATTTGGGGATCCTCTGCCATTCCTCCTTGCAGATCCATTCCAGTTCTGTCAGGTTGGATGGTAAATGTTGGTGGATAGCCATTTTTAGGTCTCTCCAGAGATGCTCAATTGGGTTTAAGTCAGGGCTCTGGCTGGGCCATTCAAGAACGGTCACGGAGTTGTTGTGAAGCCACTCCTTCATTATTTTAGTTGTGTGCTTAGGGTCATTGTCTTGCTGGAAGGTAAACCTTCGGCCCAATCTGAGGTCCTGAGCACTCTGGAGAAGGTTTTCATCCAGAATATCCCTGTACTTGGCCGCATTCATCTTTTCCTCAATTGCAACCAGTCGTCCTATCCCTGCAGCTGAAAAACACCCCCACAACATGATGCTGCCACCACCACACTTCACTGTTGGGACTGTATTGGACAGGTGATGAGCAGTGCCTGGTTTTCTCCACACATACCGCTTAGAATTAAGGCCAAAAAGTTCTATCTTGATCTCATCTGATCAATGAATCTTATTTCTCACCATCGTGGAGTCCTTCAGGTGTTTTTAGCAAACTCCATGCGGGCTTTCATGTGTCTTGCACTGAGGAGAGGCTTCCGTCGGGCCACTCTGCCATAAAGCCCCGACTGGTGGAGGGCTGCAGTGATGGTTGACTTTCTACAACTTTTTACCATTTCCCGACTGCATCTCTGGAGCTCAGCCACAGTGATCTTTGAGTTCTTCTTTACCTCTCTCACCAAGGCTCTTCTCCCCCGATAGCTCAGTTTGGCCGGACGGCCAGCTCTAGGAAGGGTTCTGGTCGTCCCAAACGTCTTCCATTTAAGGATTATGGAGGCCACTGTGCTCTTAGGAACCTTAAGTGCTGCAGAAATTTTTTGTAACCTTGGCCAGATCTGTGCCTTGCCACAATTCTGTCTCTGAGCTCTTCAGGCAGTTCCTTTGACCTCATGATTCTCATTTGCTCTGACATGCACTGTGAGCTGTAAGGTCTTATATAGACAGGTGTGTGGCTTTCCTAATCAAGTCCAATCAGTATAATCAAACACAGCTGGACTTAAATGAGTGTCACAGGAAAGGGTCTGAATACTTAGGACCATGTGATATTTCAGTTTTTCTTTTTTAATAAATCTGCAAAAATGTCAACAATTCTGTGTTTTTCTGTCAATATGGGGTGCTGTGTGTACATTAATGAGGAAAAAATGAACTTAAATGATTTTAGCGAATGGCTGCAATATAACAAAGAGTGAAACATTTAAGGGGGTCTGAATACTTTCTGTCCCCACTGTATGTGGCTAGCACTAATTGCCAGTAAGGGGGAGGGTTATCAGCATTACAATGCTGAAATCCTTCCTCTTCAGCATGATGATGTAGCCTATGACAGCTGCTAAGAGTGACAAGACTGCAATAAATACACTGCATTCCCTGCAGTGATGTTACCTTTATCGAGGATTGGGGAGTCACTGGCAGGAAAACCAATAATTTATTTGTTATTCTAATTACAATTTTCCTTTTTAATAGTGCACAATGAATTTAGTATAAAAGATTTTTAAACCGATTTTTTTTTTTTTTTTAAATAAAGGTATAGTTTACTTATGTTCACATAAAGATGTGTCATGCCACCAGCAAGGTAATAATCCATTGTGTCTCTTTTTTCAGCTGTATACTTTGTGGAAATCTCTTTTTTTTGTGTGATTCTTACAGGTCCGATATAAATTACGATTCAAATACAGCCCTCGGAATGCTCCTTTTGGTGAGCAAACAGGCCTAAACCCAAACGTGGATAGAAACTGGCACACAAGATATCTTTACCCACTCTTCCAGCTGCCAGGGCCACGTGAGCGAACTGATAAAACTGGTGGTAACCCAGGTAAGAATTCGTCCTTCTACCATTGTAACCACTGGGTAACGTGTGGTAGCTGTGTAAAATAACTGGAGTTAGTTGTTGTATATATGCCCATCTTTGTTTTATATTTTTAAAATAAATGATTTTTCCATTCTTGGGCAAATGCTGGAGGGACTACAAACTTTAGCAAATGTGCACCATATTGAGACTGCAGGAGATCGTTAAAGTGGTTATAAAGGTAAAGAAACAATTACAGCCAGCTCTTCTGTTCTATTATTCTATTCTACGCTGTGCAAATATATTTTTAAAACCATGCCCATAAATACCTTATCTTTGATCACTTCTGGCCAAACACATGACCTCCAGGTGCACTATTGCTGAAATCTCCCTTTGACGCCTGCCGGAGAGGTCACGTGACCGACCATAAGAGACCAAAGATGAGGCCTTTACAGGCATCATTTTAAAAAAACCATTTACACAGCGTAGGAGAGAATTGTAGAACAGAGGAGCTGGCTGTAATTGTTCTTTACTTTTACTGCCATCTACTAATAACGGCAGGAGGGGGGGAGAGACACACAGAAGCTGACAGGCAGGGAGGGAGGGGGAGAGGGAGAGACTAGAGCAGCGGGATGATGGAGGCACGTAAACTGGTATAAAATAAATAAGTGATCAGCGCAACCTAATATTATAAATATAGATGATTTAGCACTGTGCAATAATCTTTGCAAAAATTGCTAAAAAATGCGACTGTGCAAAAAAACGCTAAAGATGCTGTGCAAAATCGCTAGGTACAAATATGAGCTTGTGTTCAAATATCAATGAACGCTCATGGCGCTGTGCAAAATACAAATATATATATACAGATATATATATATATATATATATATATATATATATATATATATATATATATATATATATATATATATATTTATACTATATATATATATATCTCAATAATAAAATTCCTATGTATATGCAATAAATCAATGAGACACATGTCATTTATATAAATGAATGTAGCAATAATCCGTATAATCTCTCTCTTTATCACACTGTTGACACAACAAATAGTACTGCAATAGTTCATGAAGTGAAGATAAATAAAGTCTATGATAAAACAAAGTGCAGACAGTGCTTCAATAAGTGCTCTTCAATAAAATCGCCGGTGTGTTACTCTTCGTGTGTATCACTCAGTGTTCACTAGACTCTTACCTCCATATGGATAGTGAAAAGCAGTGGAGATGGGTGTAGCTGGAGACCTTTCCAAGATGTTGTGATGGTAGATGGCCCTCTCCAGGTATTGTATATTAGATGGTGGCTCCGGCTTAGTTCATACGGACGTTTATTCCTAACGGATATGTACAGGGGATAAAGAAGAATCTCCCATAGTGTAGAATGTATAAACTGATTGATTTAGTTAAAAGCCAAGTAGAAACTTACAACAGAGTAGTGAAAAAACAGCAGATCTGTAATTTGGACGGAGTTACAGGTGCCTCTTACATCACTTCCGGTTCTCGTGTGGTCCGGTCACTTCCTATGCATTACAACACACCACGTGACTTCCTCAATATTAAGGCACGTAAACTGACCACGGTAATCGGGGATCAGCAGCCATGATTGCCATGGTCAGTACAGAGAAGGGGACGCAGGAAGAGGCAGGATCAGCCAAGTTGTTTATAGCATAGAAAGGGGCAGATTAGACAGTGAAAACACTGTGCTGTTTAATCTGCTATAAGGGAACAGGAGCTCTTCTCCTTCCCTTTTTTTTTTTTTAATTTTTTTTAGGGTTTCTCAGACGGAACTTCGACGGAATTCTGCTCAAGCGGTCCTGCATACACACTGTCACACCAAAGTCCGACCGTCCAGAACGAGGTGATGTAAAACGCGCACAGCGGGACTAGAAAAATGTTCAATAGCCAGTAGCCAATAGTTTCCGTCTCATACTTGCTTCAGAGGATGCGTCGTTTTTGGTCCATTGGAACAGCATACAGACGGCTAGTTTTCCCAATAGGAAATGTTTCCATTGGAAATATTAAGAACATGTTCCATTTTTAGGTCCGTCAGAATTTAAAAAAAAAAAAAAAAAGTCCGATGAGGCATACACATGATCGGAATAGACGATGAAAAGCTTCCGTCAGACTTTTTCTGTCGGACATTCAGCTCGTGTGTACGAGGCATTTACTGGATTTATGTATTGCTGCTTGCAGTAGCTAGTACAGTGCAAGGGGTTAGTGGAATAAGTGCCAGGAATTCTAGGAAAGACAACTTGTTGCTTGTCCCTAAGTAGGGAGTACGTCGGTCAGCCTTCTAGGATGTGCTCTTAACTGAGGTATAGCTTTTTGGGTGTATTGGTTCTTTAAATCCTATTCCTCTTTCAGGATACCAAAGAGAAGGCTTCCTGGCTGTTCAGCACCATGTAGATCGAGCGATAATGTATTACCATGCCAATGAAACCGGACGGGCTCTGCTCAGGAACATTGATGTTTCCATACAACGGTTCCCTTTCCCTCCCTACGTCAATGACCTCTTCATCCTGGCCATCCAGAACCAGCTTCCATTGCTGCTTATGCTCAGCTTCACATACACTTCTCTGAGCATTGTTCGGGCCCTTGTGCTGGAGAAGGAGCGCAAGCTGAAGGTGAGCATGCGTACACTTCTTATAGATATTTATAGCATTTGTGTGATTTCAGACATTGTTGCCTTTGCTCCTGGTGTCCAGATGGTGGTTAGCACTTATGCCTTGCAGCACTAGAGTCCTTGGGTCAAATCCAAACCAGGACACCACCTGCAGAGGGTTTGCATGTTCTCCCTTTGTTTGCCTAGTTTTTTTCCAGGTACTCTGGTTACTTTCTACACCAAAAACATGCTGGTAGGCTCCTGTCTGTATTGACCCTAGTACAGTATGTGTATTTACTGTATGCATGTGAGATGAAGACCTTAGATTTTAGCAAGAAATCCCGGCAACTCGATTGCTTCTTCTTAAATCTTTATTGCATGCTATGAGGAAGGCTCCAGCCAAAACATGTTAGCATTTTATCTGTCGCACTTTTGTTAGTGCTCAATAAAGATTTAAGAAGAAGCAATCGAGTTTCTGGCATTTCTTGCTAAAATCTAAGGTCTTCATTTCACACGCATACAGTAAATACACATACTGTACTAGGGTCAATACAGACAGGAGCCTACCAGCATGTTTTTGGTTTAGAAGGTAACCAGAGTACCTGGAAAAAAAGTAGGCAAACAAAGGGAGTACATGCAAACCCTCTGCAGGTGGTGTCCTGTGCACCGTTATTCAGCTCATCTTTCTACAATCATGCGGTAGAGCTTGGGTGAGTTTTTGTCTACATTACCTTAGATTTTAGGCTCCTTGAGGACAGGGGCTGATGTCAATGTACTGTAAAGTGCTGCTTAAAATGTCACTGCTATAAAATACCTCTAATAAATAATGTATAAGAACTCTTTATTGCAGTCAGTAATGTTGAATTTGGAAGGTTTATTCTGGACTGAAGAATCAGTTAGCCCTGGGTCTGTAGCATAGATTCTTGCATAAGAAGTAATTTAAACTGAATAACTGCTCCTGTAATGGGCCCTTTAATGCAAGGGCTTTTAATCATCAAAGTATATAGCAATTTATAATCAGAAGGAGAAGAATTAAAGTGGTTGGATACCCAAATTATTAACTTTTACCTACAGGTAAGCCTATAATAAGGCTTACCTGTAGGTAAAATGAATATCTCCTAAACCTTACAGGTTTAGGAGATATTCTGTTTGCATGCAGCTGCTGACGTCAGCGCCGCATGCACTGTGAATGCCCGGCTGAAGGCCTGGCAGGCGCTCCCGGACATTGCCGGGAAGAAAACTCCCGTGCGCATGCACGGGTTTGACATCAACACGGCTCCGGCCACTCACAGCGCCGGACCTGCGAACCCGGAAGAAACGATGGGGGCAAAATGTCAGCTCCCTCGGCATGGACCGGGTGAGATACCGACGCCTCATTCTAAGGTAAGTATTTCATAATGAGCTAGTAGTGCTGCCTACTAGCTCATTATGCCTTTGCCTTACAGGTTTTTTTTTTTTTTGTAATTTATGATTTTTTCCTGCAAGTATACAACAGCTTTAAGTGGTTGTAAAAGCTGATGATCTTTTACCTTTATGCATTTTGTGCATGAATGAAAAAAAAAAACGCCTGTGTGCAGCATCCCCCCCAGCCCTCCTTACAACTTACCTGAGCCCTATCTCAACCCAGCAATGTGCACAAGAGTGGTGGCTCTCCCGGGTCTCTTCCTCCTCATTGGCTGAGCCACTGGCTCCTGTTGCTGTCAATTACAGCCAGTGAGGAGGGAGCAAGAGGCAGGGCCAAGTTGTGCTCTGTGTGTCCTATGTACACACAAAGGTGGCTATAGAGTGTGCACGCACAAGAACCTCCATAGCAATTGTCTTGCTATGAGGACACTCACAAAGGGGGAAGGGCCAGGAACACTGGCGGGGACCCATGAAGAGAAGGATCAGGGCTGCTCTGTGCAAAACCGTTGCACAGAGCACAGATAAGTATGACATGTTTATTTTTTTTTTTTTTTAAATAATATAACCTGAGCCTTTAATATCACTTTTTAACTTTTGCATTTCTTGTTTGGCCCATATTATGCTGAGCCTATTACTAACATTTTTGTTGTTCCCTTTTTGTTTTTTAGGAATACATGCGTATAATGGGGCTCAAGTCCTGGCTTCATTCCACTGCCTGGTTCATCCACTTCTTTTTCCTGCTGTTAGTGTCTGTCTTCTTTGTTACTCTGCTCCTGTGTATCCAGGTCAGTGAATGCAGCAGTGTTATGAATTATGGTGCAAGTTGAATTGAATTATGAGTTATTTTTACAAAAAAAAAATATATTATTTGTACTTTTTTATTTTTTTTTTTTGGTTTAAAATAACTTTACTGACCAGAAGTTACAGTACAAATAATTGTGACAAAATGAATCTTCTCCGCATTACCAGTTAGCAATTTTTTTGCCTGCATTATTATAGCAAATAATAACTTGTATGTTATTATAATAATAATGTAAAGTTTATAGAAATACAGGTAACTATGTAAAGTATATAGACATACAGGGTGTTCATGACAATACAGCTAATTGTGAGTTGGAAAAATAGCCAAAAAATCACAGAGACCTTACAAATAATAACCCTTACAATATGAAGATATAGAAGAAACCGAGAAATTACATTAATTAGTATTTATTTCACATTATGAATGACTGGTATACATTACCTGTATGCACATTGTCACTTCTGGGAAAAGAAAAAATAAAGTCCTGATATCTCCCCTATTTAACATAACTATGTCAACCATCAGAGATTCACAATTACCACAGCGAAGCTTGAGCTTTTTCCTGAGGCCCACCTAACCACCTGCCTCCGGACCCTTTGCAACTACTGTAATCACCCTCTTTCTCTGTTCTATGCTCTTTAACTCACATCTTCAATCTCTCACTCTCCTCCTCTAGCATCTCTCCCCAAAACATTCATTGCTCACCCCAGTGTTTAAAAAGGCCTAACTAGACCTCAGCAGAACAACTTGAGAGCTATCTTCTTGCTTCCATTTACCTCCAAACTTCAACTTGGATGCCGTGCCCACAACCATCTGAGCTGCTACCCTGCTGATAAAAATCTTCTTGACCACTTACAGCAGGAGTGCTCAACCTTTTGAAGAGCACGGGCCACTTAAGTGATTTGGTAACCATCCGCGGGCCACAATTAAATGATATGGTTCACAATTTCACATTTTTTATTTTGAACATTTTAAACAACAATCAGGATCATCATTTTCTGTGGGACTAATCCCATTTAGATGTTTAACCACATAATCACAAAAATAAAGCGGGGATGACACTAGTGTGAGAACTGACTTTGTTTCCTTTTTACAAGGATTCTATTTCAGCAGTTTCAGGAGGGAAATGGAAAGGATCGGTTCCTGTATAATCCACCCCTCCTTTCCAAGTGTACAATAGAATGTGACAGGGAGGCTGCACAGGCCCCCTGGAGCATGTTGCAGGATTGCCATTGTGACCCTACACCAGTGGTTGGAAGGGGGCGTTTGGTAAAAACATGTCTACTATGGGGTTGTACTGCCCCGCAAACGTAACAAGCCCTCACTGCCGCTTTATAAGGCTGTCTTCACACTGATGCGCTGCGGTTTACTTGCGTCATCGTTGCAGCACAGTGCACCTGCAGGTTAGCTGCGCTTTGTTATGGACTTCTAGTATATCTTGCGGGTTTGTGCACTTTCTGCATTCAGGAGTTTTGGTGCACTTTCAGAAAGTGCACTAAACCTACAGGATATAATAGACGTCTATGGCTCAGTGTAGCTAACCCTCGCCTGCAGAACAGTGTGAAAGCTGATATGCCCATCGCAAAAGTGCAGTGTATGCATTGTTTAATACACTGACCTTCTTTTCCTTTTTCAGCTAATGCTGGCATCGCTCTCCGAGATGCTAAAAACGTCCCAGGCAAAGTGCACTAGATATCGCTCTGCCTGGGACAGGAGCTGGCACTACAGATAGGGTTGCCACCTGTCCGGAATTCAACCGGACAGTTCGGGTTTGGAGTCATGCGTTCGGGTTTCAGATCACCTGCAACCCGGACACATTATTGAGACCAGACCATGGCTTCCCAGCAGGGTTGCTGGCTGCAGATGTTTAAGTCGAGAGTGTCTGTCACACTCTCTTTCACACTGCCCAAAGCCAGCATTAACAATTACCCCTCCACCACAAAGACAGGAGAGGAGAGAGGGCTTGATCTGCTCCTCTTTCTTCCGCCCCTACCCCTCTGTGTCTGCCAGAATTCAAGCCCTGGTGCTGTGCCTCAGAAAAGGAAAGTGGGGGCCGGAAATTTGAAGTCCAGCAGTCTCAGCTACATCTGGATGAGAGGTGCTGACTGCCAAGGGGTGAGTGAGCTCACCATCCATCCCTGTCTGTGACTGAAGTCTCCCCCCTTCTCTCTCCTGCCTCTGAGTAAGTACACTAAGGCAAATCAGGGTTCTCAGAGCACCCCTTACATCAGAGTTCCCTTTAAAACCAGAGGCCACAGTGTTCTCCCTTACATCAGAGTCCTCTCCGTACATCAGAGTTCTCAATGTTCCCTCTTAGATCAGGGTTTCCAGAGCATCCCTTATGTCGGCGTCCCCAGAGTCCTCCCTTACATCAGAGTCTGCAGAGTCCCCCCTCCCTTACAGTGTAAGGGAACTCCGTGGGTTCAGATGTAAAAGAGGAACTCTGTGGACTCTGATGTAAAGGGGGACTCTTGTAATTAATTTTATTTGATTGGAAATGTTATTCAATTGCAAAATATATGTATAGTTTATACTACAAAAATATATTGCTGTGCACCGCTAAAGTGTTCGGATTTGACTTGAAGAAAAGGTGGCAACCCTAATGACAGAGGAAGCTTCCTCTGCTGCCAGTGCCAACTTGATGCACTCTGATGCTCTTTTTTTTTATTATTAAATCTTTTTATTACATTTCTTAACAGACAAACAAAACACGACAAGACATCATACACACTGAACCAAAAATGCAATAATACAATTTCAAAATCCAATATATATTTTTTTTTTTTTTTTAAAGTAAACCTTAGTTCCTTCTTTTCACAATGGACCCAAACATTTCTCATATGGGAGCACACCTATTATAAACAATGGCCCCCATGGCCATTCAATGCTGTATACGGTTTGTTCAGCCACTTTGCCCACACATTATCATACTTACTAGGACAGCCCCTATTCATATAAGTATCTCTATACAGTGGAAGATTATTATTTACCAGTTGTTTCCAATATAGAAGCGTAGGGGATCGAGATTTCTTCCAATACAGCGCAATAGCTTTTCTTGCATAAAAAAGTGTTACATTAGCTAACACTCGCTCAGACACTGTAGGAAGAATAGTCTTTACCAGGCCCAATAGACAAACAGACATTGAAGCTGGTAAGGGAACAGAAGTGATAGAGTTCAATAACTCCACCATTTCCACCCAAAAGATAACTATATATGGGCAGGTCCAGAAGATATGTGTCAAATCCCAATGATTCGCTCCACATCGCCAACACTCCGAGGAACACACAGACTTTATCTTTTTAAGTCTATGTGGCGTAATAAATATGCTCTATGTACCAATTTATATTGAAGCATATGATCTCTTAAAGATATCAAAGATCACAGAGGGAAATCCCACACACCCTTCCAATCCTCCATATCTAAATCTGGTATATCTCGCACCCATCTAGACTCTAATGGCAGGATAGAAATTGATACAAGATGACAATATAATCTCAAAGTGGGCTTATCCAGACACTCGGACCTAAGCGCTAATTCTAAAGTAGATTGTCTAATCATTAAACTATCCTTTTGGAAACTGTGCATGAAAGGTATGAAGAAGCTGAAAATATCTAAATAAGTGGGAGCTTGAGACATTGAAAATCGGAGTAAGTGTAGAAGAGGTAGATAGTTTCCGATCAGTAATCACTTAAGAAAGTAATTTAATATTATACTTGGTCCATGCAATAGGCTCTGGTGCTTTAAAAAATTGAGGAAGAGTGGGATTAAAGCATAAAGGAGTACTTGGAGAAAAGACACCCTTAAGATAATGCTCACATCTAAGACCAGCCTCCCAAGCCCGAATAGTGATAAGCATTGAAGGGGTCAACTGATATGGTGCCCTATGGCCCCTAAATAAAAGAACCTTCAGGGCATCTACAGAGCCTAGTACTGCCGCTCGAGTAGATCGAGTAGAGGAGTTATTTATATCAGGATTCAGCCACCAAGCGGCCGTAACCAACTGAGTGGCTAAAAAGTATCTATATAGATCCGGAAAGGCTAGTCCTCCCTGCTCACAAGGGCGCATCAAAGTAGTTAATTTGTACCTGGATTCTTCGATCCCCATAAAAAAGATGAGAAGAGTTTGTTCAATTGTATAAAAAAGGACATAGGAAGCCACTGAGGGGAGTGTCTGAATAAGTAAATACATTTAGGTGTAATCTTCATTTTTAGAAGATTAATACGTCCTAGTAGGGACAATGGTAGAGAATTCCATACTTTCAATTTAGACCCGATATCTCCCAGAATCTGCGTCAAATTCAAAGCGATAAATTCTGCAACTCCTAAGTATTTAAAATTCTCCACCCATTGCAGTGGAATATCATTCAAGCGGTTCTACGAGCCTCCATATCTATTGGAAACAACAAGGACTTGCTTCAATTAACCTTCAACCCTGTAACTATTGATAAAAAGTCCAATATCTTCAAAGCCCCTTGTAGAGAGGGTCCAGCATCATTTAGAAAAAATAAAACTCTGATGCTCTTGGTTAACAAATTAGCAACCCGTTGATTGCGATCTGGGTTTGCCGAGCTATCATCCCAGAGCACGGGCACGCACTTCCTGGTTTGAGGTCGTGGGCCACATCAGAGGGCCAAGGGTTGAGCACCCCTGACTTAGTCTGGCTTCTGCCCGCAACTCTTTTGGCCTTGAGGCTGTTTCCCGTTTCCTCCTACCTATCTTAGCACACCTTCAGTGTCACCTAAGCCTTTGTCTCCTCCTTTTTCCTTTTTCTGTAGAGGTCCCCCAAGGCTCTGTACTCAGGCCCTTTCTGTTCTCTTTCTACTTCTCCTCCCTACATCACTTCCCACGGCTTCTCTGCACTGAGAAATAAACGATCGCTCAGTTCTGCCCCTCTGCTCTGAGCAGAGAGCTGTGGCTGTCAGTCTGTTGCTCTCTGCTCTCCCCTCCAGTGCTCACTGGAGGGCTGGGCTGTGGAGACGGCAGGAGGGGCTGGCTCAGGCTCTTGGTGGATTGCTTAGAGGCTGAGCCAGGTGCTGGTCCAGTCTTCTGGGTGGATCCCCACCATATGGCCAAGATCTTTCCCAAGCCTGGACTGGCTGAGTGACCGCTTTCGGCTGAGAATGGGTCACAGAAATGCAGAACAAACTGCACTCCTGTGATCCATAGGAGAAGTGTGGCCAAAAAAGCTTTGGCTATACTTCTCCTATTAAAGTATAAGTTCAGCTTTACAGAAAATCTGTAAGGTGAACTTACACTGGATCCACTCCCCCCACCCCCACTAACCTGGAGTTAGCCCCCCGCACTGACAGCTTGAATCGCCGCTGTACCGGTCCAGGGCTTTCTCTCCTCTTCGCCCGCAGTGACAGGACATACTACACGGGTTCTGATTGGTCGGCAGTGCCCATGTGATGGTGCCAACCAATTACAATGCTCCTAAACGTACCTCCTGATGTAGTATGTTTTGGAGATTAAGCTGCGGGGGATTTCTAAGCCACGGACCGGTGAGGCAGGGACCCGATGTCTCCTAGCAGGTGATTGCCATGCTCCAGGTTAGTGCAACTGGGGGGTGGTCCTGTGTTCACCTCGCAGATTTTTCTGTAAAGGTGAACTTGTCCTTTTAAGGGAGCTGTTTTATTTGTCAAAGGATTTGTATTTCGACCCTTCCAGTCTGGAGAGTTGCACAGCTCTGTCTGCCACACAACACAGCCCTGTCTGGTAGGGAAGGAGACCTGAATTTCACTGCCTGGAGGTTAGTAACAATTACAGGTCTTGTCCTTCATCTAGACTGTGAGTGGACAGTGAAATGAGAAGCAGCACACAGATGCACCCATCTCTACTTCACTCTGCTCTCTTAATCTATGCGTATTCCCGTTGGATTGCGTCATCACTGATTGCTTATTTACTGCTTCTCCCGCTCTCTGAACTTTTCTGTACAATAAATGCAAGTGGCTAATAGCAAGGTAATATCCGGTACTTACACTGTTTGAATTAAAAATGAATGTAATGAAATAGTAAAGACTGCAGAACTGCATGCATTTGTGTCTTTTATATAAGTTTGGAGTTCAGTTTTAAGGTATTGATAACTGTTTTATACAATTCCATTTGGAGATTGCATTTACTCTTTTGGATGAGTGGTTGTTGCAGGTGATTTTTAACATGAAGGTGTGAATATGCTGTGGAAACAAAGATATTCTTAATCCATAAATGAGGTTTAAAATAAATCCTTACCGACCTGTGTAGCTTCAGACATTGTGAAACCATTCATCCTGAAAGTTCTGAGCTGAAGCACTAAAGTCAATCAAGCTGTTCCTTTTACAGATTAGATTGGAAGGATGCTAAGTCACTGCAAACGGGAAGATAAGGACGAGCTGATAAGGGGGGGAGAAGAACTTAAGCAACTTCAAGGGGTTCTGCTGTAAATTTTGAATATGACTTGCTCCTTGCGCCGGGACAAGGTTATCCAGAGCCCAGGGCGAGAATGCCAAACTGTGCCCCCCCAAAGATACATGAGCATTATGTGTCAGCAAAAATTCCCCCACAAAAACAAACACTGAGCACTAATCTACATGCTTACCCCCTAAACACAACCCCCCCTCTTCCCAGTACAAATCCACCCCTTTGCTAAAAAATCCCCCCTCTCAGCACAAATCTTTGCCCCCTAGCTCAGATCCCCCCACCCCCTCCCAGTTCACATGATATCACAGTGCCCAGGGCAGCTGCCCCTCCTGCCCACCCCTTGTCCCAGCCCTGCTTGCTACACAGTGTCTGCAGCTACATAGATGAGTAAGGGCTTGTTGTAAAGCCCAATTGCTGCTTGTTATAATTATGCAAATATTTAAATGTTCTTTTGTTATTTAAATGTTTAAATGTCCTGGATTTAAACTCTTGGAAGGGAAATTCCACCTGAAGTCTCGGCCCCAACTCTTTCATGGCCCCATAACGCAAGAATTCCATGACATTTTCTTCATATTGTGTTATGAAGAATTCACTGATGAAAAAGAGTTTTCAACAGCCTTGTACACTACAGCGTTGTGTAAAAAAATGTATGTGCTCTGTTTTCAGGTCAGCGGACAGGGAGCAGTACTTAAACTAAGTGACCCCACTCTAGTTTTTTGCTATCTGATGGTCTTTTCAATCTCTACCATCTCCTTCAGTTTCATGATAAGCAGCTTCTTCTCCAAAGGTAGGATTCATTTTATTCCAGGATGGTGGACCTTGATGTTAGCAATGAAGGTGAAAGGTGAACATTGTTTTTTTTTTTCTGTATTTTAGCAAACATAGCAGCTGCAACTGGTGGCTTCCTGTATTTCTTTTCCTACATCCCCTATTTCTTCATCTCACCGCGGTACGACATGATAACCCACAGCGAGAAGCTGATTTCCTGTCTGATCTCCAATGTTGGCATGGCCATGGGAGCTCAACTCTTCGGCATGTTTGAGGGCAAAGGTCAGTGTAGGTTACAGCTTCCCTGGCAGGAAAACAACAAGCACATTGTGAATGTTTCTGAAAATAATATATTACACGTGATAGTCTGCCCTTATTTTCTTATATATTTTTTTAAAGGGACTGGAGCTCAATGGTCTAATTTGATGACACCGGTTAGTGTGGATGACAACTTCACTCTGGGTCAAGTCATGGGAATGCTGCTGCTTGATTCTGTACTCTATTCCATTATTGGGTGGTACGTGGAGACTGTTATGCCGGGAGACTATGGAGTTCCCCAGCCTTGGTACTTCTTTATTCTGGTAAGTTAGGCGTCTCTGCTCCCCCACCAAATTGCTTGGTTTCATCATAGGGCTTTTTTAAGTTAATCATAAGATCCTCTTTTTCCACAAGTTATGTTTAACAGCATTGTTTTCATCTAGTATCATTTCTGGTATGCCTTAAATATTTGTCTTTTTCTTTGTGTTTTCAGTTTACTGACAGTAAATGCTGTCATATTGCTTTTTGTTTTTTTGTTTTTTTATACACAATGTCCATATTGTGCTTGGGGAATTTTCTGTCATATCTGTATAATCAGATTCTAGAGTCAAAACATGTTGTTTTTTTAAGGATATTTTTATTGTCATTCAACAATATGTTATACATGAAAGGTACAAAACAAGGTACTCAAGTCCCAGGGAACAATAATAATACCAAGACAAAAAAATAAGAGAAAGATAAATAGGTATTTAAACAGAATTATAAAGATATAGGACGTATTAAGATAAAATTAAAATAACACACATTTTTTGATGTGAGCAAGAACTATATATAAAAGTAGTAGACTGTTTGATAAGATTGCAGTATTATCAAGCTTAAATTGAAGTGATGCCCAGAAAAGAAGTTATACTAATAAAAGCAGCAAAAAGCTCACCCACCATAGCCTATCCTTTCACAAAGTTCACAGAACGAAATGCGTCGAGCGAAGCTTGTGCATGCAAACAGCCCTCCAACACTACCGGGAGTAGCAGTACACTGAATGACTGACCTTTTGGCGGGTGAGAGACGCAGATCAGGGGCTGTGATTTCTGGTGGTAGGGCTATTCATTATATACCCAGCTAACAGAGGAAGAATTCTGATATTGTGAAGCATATGATAGAGGTGGAGATAGAACAAGTAGTGAGTGGTGACATGACACCTTATAACGTGAATGGCATTATTTTATTTTGATGGTTTAAAATGATAAAACACTATTGAAGTCCTTTTAGAATTGTTTGTCAAGGTGAATTGAGGCTGATATATTTAAAAACAAGCATGAGCAGACCTTAGTCTGCAGGAGCCTGAGATTGCACCCGTGATCTGCTGATCGTGGCTGCAATGCTTTACATGCTCCAATGAAAAAAATAATAAGGGTACATATTTTTTACCTGCAAAAAGATGTGCATTTTATTATTTTTTTTTTAAAAAGATGAACTTCGCCTTTAACAGGCAAGCCTGGCATAGTGTGCTAATATGCGGTGCATACTAGCAAATCATGCTATAAACCTCCCAGGTACCCATTTATTTAAAGAAAAATAGCGGAGTTTACTTCCACTTTAAGTAAAGCTTTCCCCCCATATGTCACAGCAAAGCTTCCCACTTGGGTTCAAACTATGCCAACATTCATATGACCATTTGTGAAGTCAAGTGAATGTTGTTTTTTCTTTAACTTCTTATTCCCATCCAGTTGTTTATGTGCAATGATGTTGGGCATCTTCATATGACATTAGCACCTGTACATCTCCTCCTGTCCAGTAGCTATCAGATATGGTTGAATGTTAGATAACATTGTCGAGATCACTTGGTCATTTTTATGGGTGACCTTTTAGCCTTCCTATTGGTGCGGGACTCCCAGAAACGCAGAGGTGATTGAAAAGGAGGATGATGAAGATCCAGAAAAGGTGCTAAGAGGGGAATACCTGGAAGAAGAACCATCAGACCTGATACCTGGAGTTCGTATTAAACATTTAACAAAGGTATGGTTCTGCCTTTTTTGTATCTAGTTGATGTCACTCCTCAACTTTTCAAATAATACCTCATAAAATATTTACTTTCCTTTTGGCTTCTCACTTTCCTACTATACACAGCAGTTATGTAGCAATTGTAACCACTTTTGGCAGCCTTTTGATTGCAAAAACAGTTCAGTGGATCAACTTAGACAACCATTTATCCTTCATACAAATAAATATATTGTTGGTGGTTGTTTGTCTTGGTTCATTCAGTCATTTAGCAAATAGGATGAATTCCCATTCTCAGTTCCAATCGTTTTCAATCATACACCTTACTAACAAATCCTTTACTGCTGTCAATCCGTACACTGGCTTCCACTAGCCCAACGTATAAAATTCAAAATACTAACCATAACATACAAAGCCATCCACAACGTTGTCCTCAGCTACATCACCAACTTTATCTGCAGCATCTTGCCTCCCAGAACTTTTCCAGAACCTCTCCCATCCTCTGAACTCCCTACCCTAGTATGTCTGGTCAGCTCCCACCCTGTCCACTTGTAGGCGATCCTTGAAAACTCATTTATTCAGCAAAGTCTATCCCATCTCCACCTTCCCTTTAAATTAAAGTCTCCATAAGCAGGGTCCTCCTATTCCTTCTGTATTGAAATTGTACTGTCCCCCTTTATATTGCACAGCGCTACTCAAACTGTTGGCGGTATATAAATCCTATATAATAATTAAAAAAAAAATTCTTAAAGTGCTAATTCACACTTTAGTCTCCAAATGTGAACCATTTTACATCATTTTTGAATGCTTTGGAAGTAGATTTATATGCATCTTTGAGGAAGAGAGGGTATATTGTATAATAAAAATACATGTATGGTGTTTCTTTCAACTCTATGCTGCCTGCTAGATGTTCTTACTGGATAGAAATGTGTTGATGAGTTTAATGCCACAGATCACATGATGATTTTAGAGTGTAGTTTCTCATCTGCTCACTTTCATTCAGCTAAATATCTAAAGATGCATTTTTAAGAAGTTAAACCAACATTGGATTATGACCTATTCTTAGGAATCATAACCACTTCAGCCCTGTAAGATTTGGCTGCTGAATGACCGGCCATTTTTTTGCGATTCGGCACTGCGTCGCTTTAACTGACAATTGCGCAGTCGTGTGATGTTGTACCCAAACAAAATTTAGGTCCTTTTTTTCCCACAAATAGAGCTTTCTTTTGGTGGTATTTGATCATCTCATAAACAAAAAAAGAGCGACAATTTTGAAAAAAAAAGCAATATTTTTGATTTTTTTGGTATAATATCCCCCAAAAATATATTAAATAAATTATTACAAATTTCTTCCTCAGTTTAGGCCGGCATGTATTTTGGTAACAAATAATCTCTAAACGTATATATAGATTGGTTTGCGCAAAAGTTATAACGTCTACAAAATAGGGGATAGATTAATTTTTTTATTAGTAATGGCGATCTGATATTTTTATTGTGACTGCGACATTATGGCGGACACATCGGACACTTTTGACACTGTTTTGGGACCACTGTCATTTATACAGCGATCAGTGCTATAAAAATGCACTGAGTACTGTGTAAATTACACTGGTAAGAAAGTGGTTAACACTAGGGGGCATTGAAGGGGTTAAGTGTGTCCTTGGGAGTGATTCTAACTGTGGGGGGAGGGGCTTCCTAGGACATGACATCGATCACTGCTCCCGATCACAGGGAGCAGTAGATCTCCATCATTACACAAAGCAGAATGGGTAAATGACTTGTTTAAATAGGCATCTCCCTGTTCTTCCTCTCCACACCACAATCGCTGGCCGTCGAAGAACATCGAGTCCCCGGGACCCGCGGGCACGCTCCCCTGCGCGCGTGCCTGAAAGGCGGCAAATTTAAGGGGACGTGCTTGTACACCCATTTGCCTTCCTGTGCCATTCTGCCGGCGCACATCTGTGTGCGGCAGTCGGCAAGCTGTTAAATGGAAAACGCACATGTAAATGAGTCACGATAATTTCAGCAGTTTTTCCAAGGTGCAGCCTATGCAGGCCTCTGGTGTTTCTTGCATGGCTTCTGATGACATATTGGGGTTAATTTACTAAAGCTGGGGAGTGCAAAATCTGGTGCAGCTCTGCATAGAAACCAATCAGCTTCCAGGTTTTATTGCCAAAGCCTAGCTGAACAAGCTGAAGTTCAAAGCTGATTGGCTACCCTGCATAGCGCAACCATATTTTGAACTCTCCAGTTTTAGTAAATCACCCCCATTGCTACACATCCCTTGTCCTTGATTTGAAGATGGAAAGATGGCCTGAGCACATTTCATTTTACAAACACAGAGCCATCTCTCGTCTTTAACTTGAGGGAAGAGCAGAATTCTTATCTGCCTTTATAGTTTGTATGCAAGCAGGAAGGGAGAAACCAACCTGGATCTTCCTAAAATACCACTATCTGAGAGTCACTCGCTTGAAACAAGTGTATAGTGAAATACTTTCAAAGTAACCCTGTAATTTATTTTTATCTGTCAGGCATTTCGTGTGAATGGTAAGAAGCGTGTGGCTGTGTGGGATCTCACACTTAACATGTATGAGGGACAGATAACTGTGTTACTGGGACACAATGGAGCAGGAAAGAGCACTACATTGTCCATGCTGACAGGTAAGCAGAGGTTAATGACCTTTTTGTGTTTCCATTCATGTCTAGTAGCAATGTATAATTGACATGTTAACTTGAATTACTCTTTTTGCCCCCTTTTTTAGGCCTTTTACCCCCATCATCTGGTGAATGTTACATTGGTGGCTATGAGATCTCAAAAGACACCTCTCTCATCAGGCGTAATCTGGGGCTTTGTCCGCAACATGATGTGCTGTTTCAGGGACTTACTGTGGAGGAACACCTTTATTTCTATGCAGCAGTAAGGGTCAATTAGTATAGTGTTTTTTCTAATATCCTAGAATCTAGGACTAGAATCTAGGACCTAGATATTGGAGATCCATGGGTTGGTGTACTATGGCCACCAAAACTAGTGTACCATGGTTCTACAGCACTAGGGTAGGTGCACATTTATATATCTGTAGGAAGCACATAGATGCAACACATCAGCCAGCATTTTTATTATTTTTCATATGCAGTTTAGTCACATGTATATAAAATTAGAGACACACTTTGGGCTTCCCATATGTAATATAATTTCCTACATTGCATTTGTCAGATGTATTGCAAACACAAAAAAACTTTCTTGAATGTTAAAAGTAAGCATTAAATTAAAGGAGAAGAGGACTGCTTGTAACTCGGGAGGTAATTTTGCATTCACTTAGTCAGCATAAGAGCCAGGCAGCTAGCATTTTTAAAAGAAGGTCAGAAATGAAAGCTTGGATTTCGCACTAGACAAGTTTAGTTCAAATTAGATTGTTGGTATATATTTATTGATGTGAGCATTGTCTAACCTATAAGGCAGGCCAAATGTTAAGCAAATTTCTTTCCCTGCAGCCATGGGTTGCAGGAAAGAAAATTGCTTGATTTTCGGCTATAGCTGCCAGCAGCGATCACATGAAAAAAATCGAATAGGCTGGTTTTAATAAAGTCGATCAATGGATCAACTTCAGTACAACCAGCCTGCCCATAGATGGATCAAATCTCAGCTGGTCCCTGTTGAACCGGCTAAGATTCGATCCATCTATGGTGGGCTTAAACAAAAGTGCTGACATGCCTGCAGGTACCTTCTTATCCATCAATACTTCGAGTGGAACTCTTTGGATCCTAGACCCATGCTGTACACTGGTCCTCATCTTTGGTACAAGTCAAGCCTCTTCTGGGTACTAAGCCCTTCTTCTTGTCATTTAGATGCCAGATGCCTCATTTGATATTTCTGTGTTAGAAAGCCTAGCATACTATGGAAACAGTGCCTTAGAAGTATTTATAACGATATTGATCAACAAAAATCAATACAGTTTTTCTC